>JACERP010001043.1:0-29499 GCA_014080715.1 Scenedesmus sp. NREL 46B-D3 | reverse complement strand
GCTGCTGCCGCTGCCCCCCCAGGTGGGGCGGCGCGTGACGAGGTCACCGTGCTGTCTGGCAGCGTGGTGCGCGTGTGGGTGTGCTGGAGTCGCTGCTGGAGAGGCGCGCACGGGAGCTGCACAACAAGGCAGACAGGACAATGCGCGTCGTGCGCGTCACGCTGCAGGGCAGCAGCAGCAGCAGCAGCAGCAGGCAGGCTGGAGATGAGGATGGGCAGCAGCAGCAGCAGCAGCAGCCAGCAGCTGCAAGGCAGCCAGCAGCTGCATCCAGCAGCAGGAAGCATCGCTGAAGGGCAGCCAGTCCTGCAAAGGCAGCGGCAGCCGCCGGGTGCGGAGCGCACCATAGTGGGTGTGCTACCCCGCCCTGCTGCTGCCCGAGGTGGTGGCTACGCTTGCCTCGCTAACAACAGCAGCAGCGCAGCGGCACGGGCGCGCAGGGCCTGCAGCAGCAGCAATCCCTGCACGCTCTGTGGGCGCAGCAGCAGCGGCAGCAGCAGCCAGCTAGTCAGCAGCAGCCGCTGGCCATGAGCGGCTGGTGGGCAGGTGCATTGGATAAGCAGCAGTCAGCAGCTGCAGGCATCTGGCAAGGCCTTTGCAGCAGCAGCAGCTGGCGGCAGCAGCAAAGCTTCCCCTGACAGAGGCGTTGGGCATTGCCCGGATAGAGCCGCCAACGCCGGTGGACAAGAAGCTGCAGGCCAGAGCATTCAGGGCGCCCAAGACGCTGCACAGCTACTTCCAGGGTCACGGCGCAGCTGCAGGCGGCCGCGCACTGGTGCATGCTGCGTCTGACGGTGCTGCTGTTGCTGTTCGGGCCGAGGCTTCAGCTGGCAGTGCCAAGCAGGCTGCTGCTGCTGCTGCTGAAGCAGCAGCAGCAACAGAGGTTGCGGTGCGGTCAGCATCAGCGCCCGCAGCATCTGCTGGAGTCCCTGCAGTGCGCAGCGGCAGCAGGGGCTCTGCTGCAGCAGCAGCAAGCGGGGCTGCAGCAGCTGGGAAGAAGGCTGGCGGTGCCTCGTGCCTCGACAGCTTCTTCAAGAGGCCAGCAGCGGCAGCACCAGGCATGAGTAACGGCCGGCAGCAGCAGGGGGAGCAGCAGTTGCCCCCGGCAAAGATGCAGCGGGTCGAGCAGCAGCATCAGGTCGTCGAGCATGAGTCTTCTTCTGTTATTTTGATAGACAGTGATACTGAGTGTGATGACAAGTCAGCAGCAGGGAATGATGCAGAGGAGGCGCACACTGCTGCTGCTGCTGCTGTCCCTGCTGCGCTGCGTGTACCTGCCGGTGGAGGCAGCTGCGAACCAGGCGGCAAGCGCAGCGGCAAGATTACTCTAGAGCAGCAGCTGCACTCAAGCAAGCGGCAGCGGCGAGCAGCAGCGGCTGCTCATGGCAGCTGCAGCGGTGCTGCAGACAAGCGTGGAGCACAAGGCGATTCAGCTGAGGATGGTGAAGAAGGGGATGCAGACGATGCAGATGATGCTGACTCAGACTTTGACCCAGCAGATGAAGCAGCGCAGAACATTGCATCTGCAGGACCGCGCAGCATGGGCAGTCAGCAGCAGCAGCAGCTGAAACAGCAGGAGCAGCAGGCTTATGGCTATGAGATGTCGGGAAAACCGGCAGCCGCAACAGCAGCAACTCAAGGGAGGCCTCGCTGTGCTGTCAGTCCTGCTGCTGGTAGTGCAAGCTGGCTTGGTGGGGGGAGGAAGCAGCAGCAGCAGCAGCAGCAGCAGCAGCAGCAGCAGTCCCAGGCTGAGAAGCTCCAGCTGCTGCATGGCATGGGGTTCACTGGTGCCAGGGCTGAGCGGGCCCTGTGGGTGAGCAAAGGCGACGTCGACAGGGCCATAGAGTGGTGCCTGTCTTCAGCCTGAAGTGCAGCTAGCTGAGGCCCTGCAGCCGCCCCACGCAGGGCTGCTGGCCCTGCTGAGTCTTGTTGACGGTTGTCCGTTTTCTTTTCTGGCTTGCTTCAGTTTGCTCTTTGCCCAATGAGCCGGTCATTGGCTCCCCAAGCGGGCGAAGTTACCCATGCAACTTCCAAAAAGGGAAATGTGCACGTGTCGACCCTGTGTCTGCTATTAGGTTGATCACGTGCGGCATGGAACACCTGCAGGCTGGTTTGGAGGCGTGACAGTGGCTGTCTCGAAGACTGGCGTGCATGCACACGGCTGAACATGCGCCCTGCCCGAGCGGCAGCGTGCATACATCATGTGTTCAACACACACTCATAATGCGGGGAGAATGACACTGGCACTCTCTTGGAGAGTGCTGGTGCCCAGCGTTGTTGAATTTTCGCCCGCCTTCAGTGGCAACTCACGCCAACGGGGCAGGGGCGTCCAAGGTAACAGCACGTATGGCTTCAACGATGCCACTTTGAAAGTGGCACAGCTTGCCGGCCGGGGATAAACTTTGCAGCGAGAATGATTGACAGTAATCACAAGCCATGCAACTCTGAACGCGATGGAGGACATTGAGATGTGCGAGGAACGCATGATTGAAGCGCTGCACAGCTGCCCGCCGCTGTGCACGCACCTGGGCTTACTCGGCCTGGCCTGCCTCGCTGCAAACAGCAGCAGGTTGGAAGTTGCCTGCCTAGCCAGCTGTCGCCGTGATGCTGTCAAGCTGATGGGTGTGCACTTGATCCAGTTGCTACGGTTGAGGGTCGGCAGCAAAGGCAGTAGCATGGCTGCTGCGTGCAGTGCCTGCAGCAGCGACAGCTGATGTGGCCAAACAGTTGCTGAACGTACCACACGTGCCCTTGGACTATGCCAAGGAGCTGGTGGGAGCTGGTGTGCACATCTACTACGTGCAGCTGCTTGCAGCAGCGAACAGCAAGGTGGCAGGGATGGAAGTGTGGGTGCAGGCACAACAGCAGCTGGGTGTTAGTACTGACATCCCAGAAGTCGCTGAGAAGATCTGCTGTGGCTCTGACTGGGTGAGCATTGGAATATTGATGCTTTCACATCGACACCAGTTCACCCTACAAGCTGGGATGGAGTGGTATCAGCGCTACAACTTGTTGTATTGCTACACGCGCTAGCTGTGGCATTCCTTGTAGTAGAACTGCCATGGATCAAGTTGCCCCAAAAGGCAGTAGAACTGCCAATGCTGAGACCAACTGTGCAGCACCGCAGCACAGGGTTTGCTGGGTAAACTGGCACCAGCAGGCTGTTGCAAGTAGGTGGCGGAGCTGTCCTGCCGTATTACTAGGGCCCCATTTGTTACGCTACATCATGTCCAGCTGCCGCCAGCAGGCGTGTGCGGGCTGGTGGCATGAGCTGATGTACACTGATGACAGTCTACAGTGGAAGAGCTCCCATTGTTTTGCATCGCCATGCAGGGTGAGCAACAATCAATCATCGGAGTTTGCACTGTGCAGCTGCATAAACTTCTAACTTTACCATCGCAGTTGTGACAACGTGTCATATGCTGTCTACTAGGCTAGACTATCTGGCAAACACCTGCAGGATCCGGAGTGAACATCAATTTCCTTTCTGCACCAGACCCAAATGGGATATGGGAGTGTAGAAAGCAGCACTCTAACGCAGCAGCAAAAGGCAAGCAAGCGTCACCCTACCCAAGCAAGCGTCACCCTATTCCTGCATGCAATGCTGCTCATGTAAGCAAAGCTGGATCCACCCACTGTACTGCGCCATTGGTTGGGGGAGTGATTTGTGAAGTAAACTACACCGCAATCATTGATACAAGCTTGTCGTACCGCACTCGTTGCGGTGGTTGCGGTGGCGGCTTGATACGTTGATTAAAGTTTTGTTTAAGCACGTTGTTCTGCCTGAATTTCAGCCGGGCTGAACGTTGAGTAGTCTGAACTACAACTGAGCTGCCAGCACTGCTGCCGCCGGCAGGACATGACATGCATGAGCTCAACCTGAAGGCACTTTGATCAAACTGATGAATATTTATGTGGTGAAAAGCTAGCATGTGGAGTTTTAGGTTCCATGTCTTTCTTGCTTTCCGCGTGAATTTCCGCGGAACTTTGGTTCAAGCATGCACCATGTGTGCTGTCATTCGTACGTGCGACACGACAGCAGCAGCAAGGCCTAAACAATGCATATGTTTAATTAGCATAAAATTGCGTCCCAGGAGAAACAGAGTAGCCGCGGGCCCGTAGCCGTGGACTGCATGTTCCTAGGGAGGTTCGCACCGTCGTGACCGCACCCGGTAAGGAGCGGTGTTGGCAGCAGCTTTACGAAGCCTGTCGAGGCAGTATACCTGCAGCAGGAATCAGTAAATAATCTGAACCCTCTCAGCATCCTTCGTTTAGTGAATTCTTACTGCTTCTCACTGCTGATCAAGCTTCGGGCGCGATGGGAACAGTTGCAGGACGCGTTCGACACAACACCATAGGTATAGCAATGTTGCTATGTGCAGCATCTGCAGCAGCGCTATCGCAAATAGTAGTCGCAGAAGCGCAGCTAAGGCCGGGCTACGGTGTAACAGCAGCTGGTTTGGAGATTAGGTGCCGAAAGGGCACTTTCAACATAGCGGGACCTGGACAGCGACACTGCGTCAGCTGTCCTGCTGGCTTTACAACACTAGCTGAGGGCACCGCTACAGCTGCCTGCTTCGTGCGCCCCGGGTGGTGAGCAAAGGCTGTCTACAGTTGCAAATTGTCTCGTGTATGTCCTGGTATGTCATCAAAAGATCGCACGAGCACTGCTGCTGCTGCTGCTGCTTCCTGTTCCTAGCTGCAACAGCAGCAAAACTTTCATCTCAAGCAGCAGCGCATCTCAGCAGTGGCTGCTTACACGCTTCAACTTGTGCGTCTCACGTGCTGCTCTTGGGTCCCTAGGGCATGCGGAACTGCACACCAAACCATCAACTACCGAATGAGGGAGAGTGGTTACATGTGGGTCCAGTCACCATCTTATACCGTATGAGCCTTACATGCTTGCGGCACATGCACCCTGTGCGCACATGCGCACCCCCTGCAGGGAGTTGGATGTGAAGTCACAGCAGCCAAGGCCATGTGATGCCGGCAGCTGGTCCCCAGGAGGCTCTCACACAGACCCCAGTGGCAGCTGCATCAAGTGCCCTGCTGGCTTCACCACACAAACAGATGAATCTGCCAAAGCAACCGATTGCGAGGGTGCGCAGCAGCTGTTGAGGGTGCGCAGCAGCGGACATATGCTGCTTATGCTGGAATGCAGCAGCAGGCTTATGCTGCATGCCCTGCTGCTTGACCATGAACAGCCCTCACCGAAGCAGTTGCGCTGCCGCAGAGATGACATGGCAACACCTGAGCGGTCGAAGCTTGGATGCACACAGCAAGTGATGGTGGTGTGGCTCCTAGTGTGTCCACTTCAGCTGCTCATTAGGCTGTCAAGCAGCCTGCTCAAAAGGCTGGCGTGCTCCTAGCTGTGAGGTCTGCCCTCCCAGCAGCTTCCATGTTTGCGGCAGGCCAGCTGTCACTGGTTAGAACCAGCGCAACAGGCGTTACGGCCCATGCACAGCGCAGGCACCTCGTCAAACCTCGCCAACCGCTGCTGCTGCTGTCACTGCTGCTACTGCTGGTTTGGGTGTGATCACAAATGCCTGCAGTGTGTCTTGAGGGGCGTGGCGGGCCCAGCTGCGCGTTGTGTCCTGCTGGCAGCTTCAGCGCTGGCGGCGGCAGGCGCACCCCCTGCAGGGCCTGCGAGCCAGGCCAGACCGGCCCGCGAGGCGCTGCCAACCCTGCACAGTGCTTCGCAGCCATGATGTTGGTGAGTGGCAGTGGCTCGGAGACAGCACCAGCGCTGATGGCCGCGCCGACTGAATTTGGGATGGCGAGCGATGATGATGGCCAGTGGGAGGTGTTGGCAAGCATGTCACAGCCGCTTAGCAACCCCAGCCTCAAGCAGCGCCCTGCACCGTTGAGTGCTGCTGAGTGGTGGGTGTCACGCGTTGGCGCGCGCAGCGTGCAATAAGTGCCAACCTTCTGCATGGGCAAGCTGTACGCTTTCCCTGTTGTGACAACCTTGCCCATGTGTGCAGCAGACAGGGAGCTGCTTTACGTCAGTTCCTGTACATGGGTGCTGGTTCTATGCATGCCGCAGCAATCACGACTGCACCTCTGCAGATGTATTGTATGCAGGCTAATCAGGACTGTGTTCCTCCCTTGCCACCCTGATCACATTTGCAACAGACACGCATACTGACCTCGTGCATGCTCCAACACACATCCTATGCACTGGATGCAGGCTGACCAAGACTACTTCCCACTCAGTGATGACAAGCTGTGGATGAGCGTGGCAGCATCAAGTGTGGAGGCATGTGCAGCAGCATGCGCGGCCAGCACTGGCGAAGGCAGCGGGCCCCCTGCCTGCATCATGTACAGGTTAGTGCGGTGCTGGTGGGAAGCGCCCAGGTGTGGTCAGGATACGTCTGTGGTGAGTGCCCGCCTTGCGACATGTTGGGGGAATGCAGCGACTTGATGGACCAGACTTCAATCTGTGTTCACCGCTGCACTTGACGCAGTAGGTGTAGACATCACGCACACTTGTGCGATGTGCCCGGGTACGTTCAAGTGTTTGCAGGACCTGCCTTGCCGATGCATCTAACACATGCCTGGTGCATGCAAGCCTGTTTGATGAAAAAGAGAGCTAGAAGCAGTCACCGCCTCCCCACCAGCTGCAATACAAAGGTTTTTGAGTTCACAGCTGACACACTCCACTTGTATTTGGTGGGCTAGCAAGCGTTCGCTCCCATGCCTGCCTGTAGGTCTCAACCATGCCGCTCACTCACCTGCCGGTGTGCCTGTTGTGCCGCTTGCAGGTGGTCGGAGGATGGCGGCTGCCAGCAGCTGCAGGAGCAGCAGACGCTGCCGAATTCTTCCCTGCTGGGCTTCAAGGTCCTGCAAGGCACAGACTACGTCATCTACAGAGTTCCTGCAAGTACAACTGCCGGCGAGCAGGTCGGCAGCAAAGCTGCAAGGAGCCTCAAGGAGTGCATGGCAGCTTGCGATGCGCTCAACACGTGCGAGGTTTTCAGCTTCCCAGGTTTCAAGGCTGCAGGAGCTTGCAGGATGTGGGGCAGTGTGCTGGAGGCGGGGTACCAGAGTATGGTGCATGTGTCTGGCGCGCACCTGTTTTACGGTCGGGCACGGACACGCCTTGACGGCTGACAGCCAGGATCCAGTGAGCAGAAGCAGTGTGCACAGGTTGCTGGTGTTTGCTTAGAGGCGAGGCTGTTGCTGGGCCCGCATGGCGCGGCTGGCAGGAAGTGTGGCTGGCAGGAAGTTGTCCTGGCGGGGAACCTGGCTGCTAGTAGTGCATGCCCCACCTCGGGAAAAACAGTTCCCAGGCTGGTAAAGATGCCTTCTAAGGTGATGCCTGGGGTAGTGAATGTGGTAGTACGTCCGTAGGGAGGAAGTTGTGTCAAGTTGTCATGGCACGGTACCGAGTGGGAACGGCTAGGGAGATCCCTAGCTTGAGCTGGGTGTTCTGTGTTCAACAAGCACGGTGCTTGGCCAGCAGTGCTCCTGCACTATGCTGTCCATTGTCCTGGTTGTCTGGCGTGTGTTGCAGTGCCATGCCGCTGCACAGTTCCACCCAGTGCTGGCGTCGATCCCTGTACACCAACGCTGAACCAATATGGTGAGTAGGTAGAGCAGTCGGTGCTGCGGCCCTACAACGCAGTGATATCCCTTGTTTAGGTTACACAACTACTTCACATAGGCCAAGTATGGTAGAAGATGAGTAGCATAGCCAGGACAAGTCGAACACGTTTCATATTTTGAGAGTTGCATGGGTAACTTCGCCCAACATTGATGTTTCATTCAGTTTTTTGCTACCCAGGCACGATGCTTGGCTTGCATATCGTCGGCAACCACCATCAGGCAGTGCAACCACCCCTTACTAGCCCAGCACAACAAACAACGCCAGCATCACAAGCAACGCAAGAAGTACAGGCGTGCAGGCTTCAGGCCTAGAATTGTGTCCCATGGCGGCAGATCCAAGCCTCTTCGCAGACACGGTGCCAACCAGCACACTGGTCGCAAATTATACGCATGCAACTGCTGCACATCAGCTGCAGGCGTCCTGTTTGTTGGCCTGTGCGTGTGCTCAGCATCCAGAAATGCGCCTCGTCAAAGGGAGCGCAGCATGCGGCTGGCTCTACATGAGGCAAGCAGTCCAGTAACACTGCTAGGCTGAAAAAACGCTGTCAACACGTATGCATAAGTGACCACACTCCAACGATGATAGGCCATTTGTGTGGCACCGTGCAAGCTTCCTGCTCACAGGTTGTACCTCACACATACACGCGCACTTACTGCACCCCTCAGAGTTAACACAGCTCACACCGTCCACAGCATGACAGGGGCTCCTACAATGTTTCCTGGTTGACACATCATCAAGCTGCTGATCCTACAGACTGATCCCCACCCACTAGCATGCAGCAGATCCTAAAATAGTGCACTTTGACGCATCCTCCAGGACCTCTGCTGCCCCTGCACCCGCTGGGCAAAACGTAAGAGCTGCTGCAATGTGCTGCTGTTGCCGGAGCAAACTCCGCTCCAGCAGCAACACGTTCCCCGGCTGCTGCTGCACTCCAGCTGCCAGCATGCCACATAACCTGCAGCACAAGACGTACAGCAGTTTGCAGCAGCTGCAAGTATTGAACATTGCAGGGTGACATATGCGCAGTCTCCGCCGGTGTGGCAGGCGCTGCTCTTAGCACGAGCTGCTGTTGGCAGCCAGAGCACATGTTGCAGCTTTCTGCTGATGCTGCTTTGTTCCATCAACTGAGCACCACGTGCAAAGCGTCCCTAGCGTCATGGCATGTCAAACAGCTGCACCCCACACTGCGACTGCAGAAGCTCCAAGTCATGCGTCTGCTGCTGTTGCGCTGCTCACCATGCAAGGCCAGCGTCATCTTGTGGCAAGCAGCTGGCATGCCTCGCCACGGTGCTGCTCAGCAGCAGATGCGCAGCGCCTATTCAGTGACTGCGCCGGAGCCAACACACTAGTGGGTGCGGGCAAGGCAGCTGCAGCCCCACTGCAGCTGGTGGCGAGGCAGCATATGCAGCCAGGAGCAAGGGTAGCTACGCCTGCAGCTTGATGCATCAGCTCTGTCAACATACGAGTGGCACACTGTGCAGCAAGCTGTGAAGGTGCCGCGCCAATGCACCCCTTCACAGCACCAGCCGGCTGCAATGTGCTGCTCACATAGCCAGCGGATGAGCACTGGCATGTGCCCTGATGCACAGGCCTGCTGCTGCTGCTGCAGCTGCTGGGGTGCTGCCACCTACTGTGCGGCAGCTGCAGCGCCCAGCAGCTTGACCATCCTCTCATGGTGTGGCACAAACTGCCTCGCCTCCACCACCACACCCTCAACCTTCTGCTTCTTCGGCTGCTTCCCAGCTGCCTTTGCTGCCTTCCTGCCACCCTGCTGCTGCTGCTGCTGCTGGCTGTGTGCCCGCCAGGCCGTGTCTGCTGCAGCTGCTGCAGCCAGCAGAGCTGCCCCGTCCACAGCAAGCTCACTCAACACCTTGGTATGCCGTTTCTTGCTTGCCGCACTACTTGCTGCCAGGTTGAGACGCGGAATGACTTCCCGCACCCTCTTACGCTGACAGCCGGGGTGTAGATGCAGCTGATCAGGGTCTGCAGCACCATGCTGCTGCAGCTGCTGCGAGCCGTATTCATTGCCGCGTATCACGCAAGGCGTGCCTGGAGCGACACGCCTGAACAGCCGCACCCCTGCTGCGTCGCCGTCTTGCTCTTGCTGTTCCTCTGCTGCTGCTTTGCCCTGTGATGCTGCTGCTGTGCCGCCCGCTGCTGCCGCTGCCGCTGTCTCTGCTGCTGCTGCTGTTGCGTCTGCTGCTGCTGAATCATCCAGCTGCTTTGCAAGTATGATGTCAAGTGCAGCTGCGATCTGCAGGTGTGATACACAAGACAAGTGATCAGGCGGAGCAGGCAAGGGAGCGCAACAGCACACCCTCCTGCTGCTACAGCAAGACACAGTCATGTCACAAACCACCACCCTACCTCTGCAGCTTACAAAAGCAGCACAAGGCAGCAGGTGGTGATGCAGTTGCAGTCCTGCAAGTTCCTGCAAGCTGTGGCAAGTGCTGGCGTATATGACAATTGGCTGCAGTGCCCCACCCACCCGTTTGCTGGTGATGTCGAGCTCTCCATTGTCGTCCTGCCCATGTGCACCTTGGTGCGGGGTGCTGGCTGCTGCCACATCCCCTGTAGTTGCTGCTGCTGCTGCTGTCAAACTTGCTGCTGCTGCCGGCTGCTGACCAACTCTGGTGCTGCTGCTGCTGCGCCTGCGAGCCTTGCTTTCTGCCTGCAAACACACAGCAGGCAAGCTTAAGTTGTCGTTACATGTACA
This sequence comes from Scenedesmus sp. NREL 46B-D3, assembly GCA_014080715.1. Taxonomy (NCBI): domain Eukaryota; kingdom Viridiplantae; phylum Chlorophyta; class Chlorophyceae; order Sphaeropleales; family Scenedesmaceae; genus Scenedesmus; species Scenedesmus sp. NREL 46B-D3. The sequence goes on along the minus strand of JACERP010001043.1, from coordinate 19,177 downwards.
ATGAACCCAGTGACAGAAGAGAAGGGAGGGCATTTTACAATGAGATTGCAGACATTTGGCTGCTAGCTGTCACACAACGGCAGCAGCTGGCAGTCACCTCCTTGCGAGCACTCTCTGCTATATCTTCTGCAGACACAGCTACTGCCTTAAACATTGACAGATCCTCTTCAGAGGATGAGCTGCTCGTGCTCATTGCGGCTTGCTGTGTTGCCTGCTGCTACTTGTGGTATCGCTGCTGCTGCTGCTGCTTGTGTGCGATTGCCTTCGCCCAAATCCAGTAACAGGCGAAAGTGAAGAGGACGTGCGTGAGTGAGACATGCAGTGGGCGGAATGCCGTTGTCAGCAGTACAGCAGCTGCTATAAGGTGAGCTGCTACGGTGTCACAAAAACCGTTACACGCTGTCACGCTGTCACGCTGTCACATGACCAGTAGTGATATGACACCCTCCAATCCGCACCCTGCACATCCCACAATCACGTCAAAGGCCGTTTACAGCGCCAAGGGCCAACGACAGCGTCATGCGGAAGCATTTTACGACAGGATTGAGTTGTTGCTGGTGGCCCCTATCGGGTGCTTTGCTTCTTGTCCCCGCTGCTGATCGTGTTGATTTTAACGTTCCCAAGCGCAGTAACACCATAACGTATAAATGAGATGGAAGGCTATGGACAACAGGTGCACAACCTGTGCCAGCAGTTGGAGCAGGTGTTGGGTCCTGCTATCAAACCACAAGCAGGTAATCTCATACCACTACTGCATGGCAAGTGCAGCTTGTCAGCACGCAAGGGCTCAAGTTACATGTCTTCAGAGGAATGGCAGTGCTACTCTATCACCTACAGCGGGAGCTGTGTCATCTTTTCTGTGAACAAAGGAGCATGTGGTGTTGCAATGCAGCAGATCAGGGAACACGACTTCTCCCTGCAATTGCGGCTGCTTGTGCTTTGACTTGCAGTGGCACCCCATGCATACCCTGAAGGTTCAGGTACAGCTGTTTGCCAAATCAGTGCCAGCCTCAGCAGCAACAACAGCAGCAGCCATGACCCTGCTGGAGCTCAGCAGCAGCAACAAGTGCTTCCGGAGATTGCTCAGCTACTTTCCGTCAACCAGCAGCTGCTGGCCACGTTTCTGGTTGATAGATGGCAGCAGCAGGAGCAGCAGCGCTTGAGTGGCACCACAGCCACTGCTCAGCGTGCTACACAGCAGCACCATGCCACAGCTGGCACTCCACTGGCACAGCAACAAAGTGCAACCTCCGCTGGCAGCAGCAGCAGCAGCAGCAGCAGCAGCAGCAGCAGTATCTGCAGCAGGTGGATGCACCCAGGGTTGCAGCAATACCTATTTGAGCTGGAGAGGGGCCCTTGGACCAATGCAGCTGCAGCAAACAAGCAGCAGCAGCAGCAGCAGCAGCAGCAGCAGCAGCCGATTTGGACCCACCCAGCTGCATTGGGTGCTGGAGAAGCCGACTCCGGCACAGCCACGACACCAGCAGCAGCAGCAGTATTGGGACAGGGGGGCAGGAGTGGTGGTGATGCCAGTGGATTGCTGGCGTGGCTTGCAGCTGCGCACCCAACAGCAGCACACGCTGTGGATGGCAAGGTTGTGCACATGCAACAGCAACAGCTGCGTGACACACATGCCAGGGAGCAGCAGCACCGGCATACGTTCAAGAGGGGAGAGGGCAGCAGCAGCAGCAATGCAGCAGGCTGGAGTGTTGCTGAGCATCTGTCTGCAGCAGGCAGCGGATGCAGCATGCACCCCAACATACAGCCGGTCCTGCTGCTGGCTACAGGCAGCACACCCAGCCCTAAGAGCAGCTGTAGCAGCAGCAGCAGCAGCAGCAGCAGCAGCAGTTGCGCCATGGTAACACACCTCTGCCGCACAGATCTGCTGTCGCTACTGCGGTGCAGTCCCTTCAGCCTTGGCGGGGACTGGCACCTGCGCTTCCTGCTGCAGCAGCTGCTGCATGCGCTGGCGGCGCTGCACGCCCAGGGGCTGGCCTTGGGCGGCTTCTCTGCCGAGCAGCTGCTGCTGCTGCACCCCGGGTGGCTTGCGTTGCTTGCAAAGCCAGCCGCCACGCTGCTGCTCGGAACCTGCAGTGCAGCTGATCATGCAGCAGCAGACAGAGGCGGCTGCACAAGTGGCAGCAGCAGCAGCGGCAGCAGCAGCACACAGCTGCAGCCATGGCAGCAGCAGCGGCGGCAGCAGCAGCGGGTGTATGTGGTCAAGGAGCCCTGGTACAGCCTGCAGCAGCTCAGCGAGATGTGGCGTATGCGCAGCATCAGCAACCTGGAGTACTTGATGTGGCTGAATGCTGCTGCTGGGCGGGCGTGGGGTGACAGGCGGCGGCACCCGCTGGTGCCCTGGGTCATCGACTTCAGCGTGCGGCCAGACCTCACAGGTGGGCCTGTTGTCTTACAGTTACGTGCTTGTCACAACCCAGAATGTTTGCCTCTGCTTCGCATTGGCCGTTCTGTGTTGATGCAGCAATCATCAGTGTGCAGTGTCAGCTGAGTGCTGGTGATGCCCGAGGTGAAGCGGAGCATGCTTCCAGTGTTACAGTGACATGATCCCTTGGGGCGCTGGGCGGCGTCACCTGCCGCTGCCTTGGGTGATTGGCCTTGTTCAGTGTGCAGCCGGACATGAGGGGTGGGCGTGTGCAGGAAGTGGCTGGATTTTTGAGCGCTTGCAAGCGCACAGCATGGTTTGCGTGCAGCGCTGAACCAGTGCGTTGCTGGACGTTGTGTGGGCCTCATCAGTGAGCACACCCAGTCACAGGTGTAGCTTGTAAGCCACGCGGTGCGGATGTTTGAGAGCGTGGTGGCCTTTGCTGGTGCGTAGGGTAACGGGTGTGACTGTGGCGCCAGCCCTGTGGCTGGCTGGAGTGCACCTGCAAACCTGGATGTGGGTGCGTGTGGAATTAGCTGGCTCCACTTGCGTGTGGAGTCAGGTGAATTCATTTGTGGAGTCAGGTGGCTCCATTTGTGGAGTCAGGTGGCTCCATTTGTGGAGTCAGGTGACAGCGTTCAGCAGTGGCGCATAAGCGACTTGAAGAGATGAACCCCCAACACACAATGCAGCGGGCATGCAGGGTTGCACCACACAGCATGGCTGTGACGCTTGGCTGTCGCTCACTGGCTCTGGACGTGTCGTCTTGCTGCAGGCCCTGCCTTTACAGGCAGCAGCAGCAGCAGCAGCAGCACGCCAGGCTGGCGGGACCTGAGCATTAGCCAGTATCGCCGCATCAAAGGTGACGCACAGCTCGACCAAACCTACGCCATGTCAGCTGCAGCAGCCGCCGCCGCCGCCGGCCTCGCTCCCGGTGACTGTTATAACAGCTGTTATAACAATCACACCAGCCGCCACCCCTGGGCTTGGCCTGGCGGCTGGGGCGATGCGGCGTCACCCGCAGCCGCCGCTGCTGCAGCGGCAGGGGAACCCTCCAGCTCAGGCGACGCTGCTGCAGCGGCGGCGGCGGCGGCAGTGGTGCCGCCCCACCACATCAGCAACGAGCCGATGAGTGAGCTGTCGTATGCAATTTATATGGCGCGGCGGCTGCCGGTCCAGCTGCTGGTCAGTCTGGTGCGGCGCTCGTTCAGGCCCGCGGAGTACCCGGCCAGCATTGAGGTGCTGTTCCACAGCAGCCCTGACGAGGCGCTGCCCCAGTTCTACACAGACCCTGCGGTAGGCATTTGAGGAGATTGTGTTGCGGATGGTTTGGGGATGTGGATATTATGTCGATGCCTTCTCCTTTCGTTTGTAGAAGTGATGGAAGGAGAGCATGGGAAGGTGTGCCAGTGTGCTTCCTGGCGTGGCCTCCTGTGTGTGTTGCGCAGCGGGTTGTCGGCCGAGCGTTGCACAACACGCTGCCAGTCACAGCAGCCCTGACGCGGCTCTGCCACAGCCGTGATCAACTCAAAGGTCGGGACATTGGGCAAAGAGTCTATGAAAGTTTGCTGTGCTGATGACAGCCACACATACACCAGGTGACACCATCAAATCATTGGTTGGGGTTGGTGCAGAGCGCTGCAGGCGGTGCCGCCCCTTGCGCCGTGACATGCCAAGCCCTGCTGCATTGTTGAACCCTACTTTGGCTGAACCCTGCATCGCACCCACCCCAAGTCAACACACACTGCTGCTGATGTCGCTGGCGCTGCAGGTGTTCACGTCGCGCCACCCCGACATGCCTCACCTCGCCGTGCCCGACTGGGCAGCAGATGCCGACGAATTCGTGACGCTGCACAGGTGAGAGCAGCAGCAACCGCAGCAGCAGCAGCAGCAGCAGCAGCAGCAGCAGCAGCAGCGCTGGTCATACTGCACAGGTGAGCATGCCAGCAGCAGCAGCTGCTGCAGCAGCAGAGCTGGTCAGTTACTGTGCAGCAGATGCACGGGAAAGTGTAGCACTGCACAGATGACCAACAACAGCAGCAGCAGCAGCAGCCAAGCTGGCTACAGTCTCCCCTGGGAAGCCAGTGTCAACCACCAGTCATGGGTCGCGACTCCAAATGATATCAGCATTGCCTTAGCACGGTGTCAGCAGGTTGTGTCTGCATATCCATGCGCAGCTGTCTTCGGGAGCTCCAGCCTTAATAACAAAATCTGCAATGCAATTGTGCTGCTGCTGCTGCACACACTGCCTGCAGGGCGGCACTAGAGAGCGAGTGGGTCTCCGCCAACCTGCATCGCTGGATTGACCTCACGTTTGGCGTGGCGCTGTCAGGGCCAGCCGGCCTGGCCGCAAAAAACATCCACTTGGCACCTGGCAGCCAGCAGCAGGCCGGCAGCAGCTCAGGTAGTGGCAGCAGCAGCAGCAGCAGCAGCGCGCCAGCAACGCATGGGGTGTGTCAGGTGTTCAAGCACCCGCATCCACCGCGCAGCAGCAGCAGCAGCAGCGGCAGTTGCGGCGGCAGGGGCTGCACGGCTGCTCGCATGGGTCACTCTGCTGGCAGCATAGCTGCTGCTGAGGTGCATGGTGCCCAAGTGCTGACACCCAACCCTTCAGCATCAGCGGCAGCAAGGACAGCAGCAACCTTGCCAGGAAGCCAAAACGGGCACCATCAACAGCAGCAGCAGCAGCAGCAGAGCACAAGGTCTGGTCCCGGCAGCAGCAGCTGCCATCACCCAGATGGAACTCTCGCAGGTCCCAGGAATGACCAGCAGCCTGTCCGGCAACAAGCGAGCTGTGAAGGTGACGATGATTCAGATTTCCTGTACCCTGTTGCTGAACCGCTGCCGGCTCCGTCACCCGCTGACCTGGCAAGTTGCTGGCTGCAGCTGTCAAGCCTGGAAGCTGCAGCGGCTGCAGGCTGCTGGCAGCCAGGGACTGCTGCTGCTGCTGCTGCTGCTGCTGCTGCTGCTGCTGGTGACAGCAGCATTGCAGTTGTCAACCAGCCATGGCAGCAGCAAAACACCAGCAGCAGCAACAGCAGCAGCCGGGCTGCGGCAAGCAGCAGTGCTGTGGCAAGCGGCAACAGCGGTCAACTGCAGCTGCTGCCGGCTTTTGCAGCTGATCTGGCGGCTGTTGGCAATATAGCGCTGCAGCTGTACCAGCAGCAGCAGCAGGACAGTGCGTTGGGCAGGGCTGCTGGCATCATGACAGCAGAAGCGGTGACCAACAACAGCAGCAGTAGGAGCTTGCAACCCAGCACACAGCAGCAGCAGCAGCAGGTGTTCCAGCCGTCGCTGGCACGTGTTCCTGCCGCTGTTGCTCTGTTCGCACAGCAGTGTGCAGCAGGGCAGCTGTCTGCCACTGGGTTGTTACACACCAGCTTCTTTCCCAGCTGGATGGATGAGGCCAGGAGCTTCCTGCTGAAGCTGCTATTCACACAGCAACCTCACACTGAACTTCATGGTCAATCTGAGCAAAGTGGCAGCGGCAGGCGAGCCCCAGCTGGCGCCGACCACAGCAGCAACGGTATTGCGGACGCAGCTGCCAGCAGCTGCCAAACTGCAAATGCTGCTGCCAGCAGGAGCAGCAGCAGTGACAGTGTGTCAGTGAAAGCTGCTGCAGCTGCGATCGGCCACTGTCCCTAGCTGCAGCTGCTGGCAGCAGTGTGACGCATTTGAGTCCCTGGCTAGGCTTGCTGCTCCAGGTGGGGAGCTGCAGCAGCTGGGGCAGTCACCAGAGGCGCTGCAGCTGTGCTTGCCGGCTGTGCTGCATGCGATACGCAGCAAGCTCCTGTGCCAGCAGCAGCAGCAGCAGCAGCAGCAGCAGCAGGGGCGCTCCAGGCCAGCATCGCACACACAGGAGGTCGAGCGCCGTTGGGGTGAGACACAAGCCATTGAGCAGCAGCAGGACTTTGTTGATGCAGCGTGCGTCGTCATTTTGCGGCTGGCCTCCGTGCTGTCACCGCTGCAGCTGCAGCAGCACCTGCTGCCACTGCTGCAGGAGCTACTGACAGCCGAGAACGAAGAAAACGACAGCCTGGCAGCACCAGTGCCACCGCCAGCTGCTGCTGCTGGTGCTGCAACAGCAGCAACAGCAGCAGGTGCGGCTGCTGACGGCAGCACAGCAAGGCAGCGGCAATGGAGCGCAGAGTGTGCTGCTGTGCGCGTTGCAGCTGGCAGACGGGCAGTGCTGCAGCCGCTGCTGTGGCAGATCCTGCTGACGAAGCTGCCGCAGCAGCTGCTGCTGTCGTCGCTGCTGCCGCCGCTGCTGACGGCGGCGTTGGAGCCGCACCCGGACTGGCTTTCAGGACGGCTTGCAGGACTGGCTTGCAGGACGGCTGCGTTGGAGCCGCACCCGGACTGGCTTGCAGGAACGACAGCAGCACGCCCGCAGCTGCCATGCATTGCTGCTCCAGCTGCCGGTAACAAGGCGGGGGCAGCCGACACCGCAGCAGCTGCAGCGGGTGTCCTTGCTTTGATGCCTGCTGCAGCAACAGGGGTGGAGCCAGCAGCTGCAACACAAGTAGACATAGCTGACAACATGCAGCAGCAGTGCGCAAGCTGTCAGGGCCAGCTGGCATCCAGCTGCCTTGCCGTGTTGGCGCAAGCGCTGCCGTTCCCAGTTGCCTGCCAGTCTCTGCTGCGGCCACTGCTCATTGCCCTGCCTTGGGCTGGCAGCAGCAGCAGCAAAACGTTGGACTCAGCAGCAGCTGGCCACAAGAATGACTCCCAGCCAAATGGAGCGGCGCAGGCCTTGCTGGCTGTGGGCGGCGTGCTTCCGCGGCGGCTTGCAGCAGAGTTTGTGTTCACGCCCACCCTGCAGCTGGCCCTGCTGCCGCTGCAGAGCAGCAGCAGCGCGGCCAGTGGCAGCCCTAGAGCATCCCCAAGCAGCGCTGTTACTGCTGCTGCTGCTACTGCTGCTGCTGCTGCTGCTGCTGCTACTGCTGCTGGGGATGAGGATGCAGCACTTGTGTCGCAGCATACAGCAGCGGCGCTGCCCGTCCTTGAAGGCCTGCTGGCCCATGTGCTGCCGGCACTTTGTCCTGACGCTGTGCTGCCAGCTGTAGCTGATGCAACGTCGCCTACCGCAGCTGCTGCAGCGGCTGCTGCAGCAGTAGGTGGTGCGGGCAGCAGCTCAACAAGTGCCGCAGCGGCCAATGCATTGCAAGCCTCAAGCACTGCGGTCACCAGCAGCAGTGTGGCCAGCGGCAGGTCTAGCACATCCCCTGTGCCTGGAGGCAGCAGCAGCAGCAGCAGCAGCAGCAGTGGAGCTGGGGCACTCGCTGGGAAGGGCGTGCAGCTGCACCAGCTGTCGCAGCTGCTGCTGCAGTCGCCAGATGCACGTGCAGTGCAGGACAGCCCGCTGCTGTACCCCCGCCTTGTCGCGCTGCTGCTGCTGGCTCTGGAACAAGCTTCAACCCCGGCAACCAGCGCTCCACCTGGCAGCAGCAGCAGCAGCGGTGGTTACGCGGCGCTTGTGAGCAGTTGGTTGCTGCCGCAGGTGCTGCTGCCGCTGCTCGAGCCAGCAGCAGCAGACGCTTGGCAGCAGCAGGGTGGGGCTGGTGTGCGCTGCTACTGGCGCTGTGTGCTGCTGCTGTATGCTGCTGCTGTGGGGCAGCTGGGGCTCAAGGAGGTGCGGGAGGCAGTGCCAGCCTGGCATGGAGTTGAGGTGAGCAATGCTGTGGCATTACTTTTTACGAATAGGATGAGTCAACAGGAAGAGTGATTACTTTTGTTGATGCTGCTGAGAACTACGTGACTGTCAACCGAACCTGGCAGGGAGCCTGCGCCGCCGCCAATGCTGTCAACCCTGTTTGTCTTGTGGTGCTTGCTGACTCGACCACGCATTCAAGTGCACAACGGTCGACCCGTGGTTTCCGACCCTGCTCTTCCTCCCCTCCCCAGCCCGCCCCTTCCCCTGCCCTCCCCTACACTGACATGCGCGTTACCTTCCTCCTGCATGCTGCCCAAACCTTCTTCACTGCCCTGGTCCATAAAAGGTGTGGCTGTCGACTGAAACCGGCTGGGAGCCTGCCCAGCCGCCAATGCTGTCACCCATGGACGCATCATCATCATCATCAGCAGCAGCAGCGCAACAGCAGCCCTTCAAGCCCCACCCCCTGCAGCTGCTGCACATGCTGGCAGAGCAGGAGCGGCATGCAGCTGCAGCAGCAGCACGAGCCGCAATCAACGGCAACAGCGACGGCTCCGGACCCCCAAATGGCTGGCCGCTGCCCGGCACACATCAGCGGCTAATCAAACCCAAGACGCCGCAAGCAGCAGCGGCAGCGGCAGCGGCGGGGTTGGATGCCGCTGCAGGCGGCAACGCGGCGAGCCTCAGGAGCAGCGCAGCAAGCAGGAGCAGCAGCGGCAACTTGTCTGGCCGCGTCAGCCACCTGCTGCAGCGCATTGCGGAGGAGAAGGTTGTACGGCGCAGCCTGAACACCACGCACGAGTTCCTGGAGGGTGTGGGCTGGAGCACGCCCCGTCCTGCCAGCGCATCTGCTGCAGCTGAGTCAGCAGCACCAGCAGCCAAGCAGCAGCAGCAGCAGCAGCAGCAGCAGCAGCAGCAGCAGCAGCAGCAGCTCAGAGCTGGCCCAGAGCCTGGTCGTCCAGGTGCTGCTGGTGCTGGAGGTTTGGCGGAGCTGTTGCAGCCAGACCAGCCGATTCGAAGGACGCTGTCCGCACCGGTGGATGCTGCGGCAGCAGCAGCTGCTGCTGCAGATGCGCCTGCGGGGTTCGCACCCGCTGCCAGCCTGCAGTCGCAGCCATGTGCTGGTGTTGCGTCAGAGGCTGAGCAGCCGGCTGCTGCTCCTGCTGCTGCCGCCAACCAGCCGCCAGTGAAAGCACCAGCAGCAGCAGCAGCAGTGGGAGCAGTGGGGCGTTTGGCGCGAGACGCCCCACTGTCGGTGCCAGCAGCAAATGGTGCTGCCAGCACAGCACTGCCTGTGCCAGGGGCAGCAACTGCAGGGCGGCCTGCTGCTGCTGCTGCTGCTGCCGCCGCTGCTGGTCGCGGGTGGGCTGCTGAGCTGAAGGAACTGCGCCTGCTGCTGGAGTCCCCCGCACGCACCGCTGCAGGTCCGGAGCCCCCGCAGCCGCAACCAGCTGACTCGGGACAAACGCGCAGGCAGCATGCCGCCGTTTAGCTCTGACTGCAATGACAGCACTGCTTTGAGTACATCTGGTCATTGTCTGAACGCATGATCTGCTGTACGTAACATCAGGAACAATATACGGCATCGGGGTGGCCTTGCTGCCTGTGCTCTCCTCCACCACCAACTGCACCGGTGTGTCGTGTGTGCGCAACTGCCTGCTGCACTCTGATCGTGCAGCCGAGCGAGGGCCCTCCGCAGGCAAGGAGTGGTTCTGGCTGCTCAACAACCCCCGCATGGACGCCACCCACCTGCTGCCAGCACTGACAGCCCCGCCGACACACGGCAGCAGTAGTGGCAGCAGCAGCGGCAGCGGCCGGCCGTGGCGCTCCGTGTGGGGCTGCTGGTGGGAGCCCGGGTGGAGCCTGGGCGCTGTGTCGCTGCACGCGTGGCCGGCGCACAGGGACCGGCTGCGGACGGTGGCGGTGGACTCCGGGGAGCGATGGGTGGCCACCGCGGGTGCGTGTGGCGCTGCGGCATGTCACATGTCATGTCAGTTTTGGTGTGGTGTTGGTGTGGTTTTGGGGGCGCGCGTTGAGAAGAATTTCGGGAAGCTTGCAACCCAAGCAGTCGCAGCGTCGCGTGCAAAGTTGGTACACAGGATTTGACATGGGGCGTGTGGCCTGCACCCTAACAAAGTGGCGACAGCTGTTGCAGCATCCCATGGCGTAGCTAGGCGGCGGCAGGGTACTTGCTGTTGGCCTCTGTGTTTGTGTTATGCTGTCCTCAAGCAGTCTGACCAAGCTGCAGTTGCTTGCCATTTACAGCTGTGCGCTGTGGCAGATGGTCGCTTCCGCACACTTCATGATCCTGTGCAATGCACCTGTCCATCACCCTGTCTGATCCCAACCTTCAACACCATCTGAGGGTATTGAGGGGCCTGCAAGCCTGCCGGCCTATGTGACAGATGCCAACCAATTTTAAAAGGGGCACAATGGTGTATGTTATAGCTTGCAGATGCCAAGACTAAGACTATCGCGCAGCAACACAACGGCATCAGTTGTGCATGCTGCCTCACCGCTGTTCTATCCCCTTGTACCTCCTCCTCCTGCCATTCTGACCCTCAGGTCGGGGTTGTGTGCACGAGCGTGGCAAGCTCACATTTCAGGGAAATTAATTCAAAAAAACTCACTCTTTCATCTCAGACTGGTGCCCGTCATCTCATTGTGGTGGACTTGAAGGGTGGCAGCCGCCACACGCACAGCTGATGCTTCCTGCTACAAATGGCGGCAAGTATTGCGCTGCGATGCAGCGAAATGGTTGCAGCTGCAGTGAATCACGCTCATTCTTCTGTCTCACTTTTTCTCCCCTCAGGTAGAGGCGGCGCGCGCGAGGGCGGCAGCGCTCACGCACACAGCTCCTTACACTTCCCGCTACAACCGCGCTCACTCTTCTGTCTGACTCTTGTGCCCATCAGTTCAACGCGGCGCGCGCGAGGCTGTCAGCCCTCACGCACACAGCTTCTCACACTTCCCGCTTCAACCACGCTCACCCTGCTTGTCTCACTCCTCCCCCCTCAGGTCGAGGCGGCACGCGCGAGGGCGGCAGCCCTTACGCACACAGCTCACACTTCCGCTCACTCTTCTTGTCTCACTCCTTCTCCCCTCAGGTCGAGGCGGCGCGCACGAGGGCGGCAGCTCTCACGCACACAGCTCACACTTCCGCTCACTCTTCTTGTCTCACTCTCTCTCGCCTCAGGTCGAGGCGGCGCGCGCGAGGCTGGCAGCCCTCATGCACACAGTTATTTACACTTCCCCCTCCACTCCCGCTCACTCTTCTTGTCGCACTTTTTCTCCCCTCAGGTCGAGGCGGCGCGCGCGAGGGCGGCGGGTCAGTGCCCGCCTCCGTGGTGCGCGTGTGGGAGCTGGCGGATGCGGAGACCAAGGTGCAGTACGCGGGGCACGGCGCTGCGGTGCACGCGCTGGCCTTCATGGGCCCCGGCAGCGGCGCCGTCGCGTCGCTGGACGTGTCGGGCGCCATACACGTCTGGTCGCGCAGCACAGGTGAGCGGGGTGTTTTGGTTGTTGGCCGGGTGGATGGTGGGAGCTGGCGGGTGGGTGGGTGGGTGAGTATGATGGCTGCTGTCATATGGTGTCCTGGAAGTGGTGCCAGCTGCACTCGCTGCCGCCGCAGGACGCATTTGAGTGTGGTCGCACAGCACAGGGTGGTGGCTCATAGTGTGTGTTGGTCCCTTGGGCCCTCAAACAGTGTCCTTGTCGAGTGTGTGGTAGGCAGTCATAAAGGCGGCGCATAAAGGCGCCTGCGCATGAGGCCTGCAAGCATCCTTGTAAAAACATGTGTCACCCAAGGCACATGCGGTTTGACTGCAGCGTGGCTGCTGGTGTTGCTGCAGGCAAGCAGCTCACCTGCTTCATCCCAGAGGAGATGCCGGAAGCAGCCGGCACGTTCAGGCTGCAGCAGAAGCCCACCGACCTGGACCTCCTGGGGCCCCTCAACCCAGCAGCAGCAGACAGTGCAAGCTCAGGTCCAAGTGTTGACAGTGCATTGCACACCAGCAGCAGCAGCGCCGCAGCTCCCTTAAGCGGGCCAGCAGCAGCAGCAGCAGCAGCAGCTGCCAGCAGCCAGTATGGCGAAGGCTCGTCCTCCTCAGCAGCAGCAGCAGCAGCAGCAGCAAGCATGTCATCTCCAGGGGGTTCCTGGAAAGAGGCTGCAGCAGCGGCAGAGGGTGGCAGGCGCTGGCCACCCTGCCGACAAGCAGGCAGCTGGCCGGCGCTGCTGCTGCCGCTGCCGGCATGCCGGATGCGTTCCAGCTGGGCGCTGCTGCAGGGGTACCGGTCCATAATTTTGTTGTCGGTGGCGCACCGTCTGCTGCTTTAGCATTGGGCGGGCAGCTGGGGTACACCTGCATGGCACCTGTGGGACCCAGCAGCGCCTTTGCTGACAGGCTGGGCGTGTTGGGCGGCAACAGCAGCAGCAGCGGCAGCAGCAGTGATGCCTGTGCCGGCGGCGGCGGCAGCTGTGCGCTGCTCCTCGCGGGTACGGCAGACGGCCATGTGTGCTGTTTGGACGTCGAGACTGGCACACTGGTGGATGACTTGGTGGCATGCTGGGAGCCCCGACAGCCCAGACCGGCAGCAGCAGCAGCAGCAGCAGGGCTAGGCTACTACAGCCAGCAGCAGCACCTGATGCAGCAGCAGCTGCAGCAGCCTCAGATGAGCCCGCTGCTGCTGGCTGGTGGCACAGGTGCCGCTGGATGGGAGGACCCCTCCAGCTGTGTCATATCTGCAGTGTGCAGCAGCAGCAGCAGCAGCAGCAGCAGGGGTGGCGGTTGGCTGGCGGCTGGCAGCTGCAGCGGGCGGCTGTTGGTGTTGGATTCGAGGGCGGGCTTGGTGCTTGGCAGCTGGCAGGCACACAGTCAGCGCGTGAGTCAGCTGCAGGGGCTCACAGGAGCCAAGGGAGACTGGCAGCTGCTGAGCTGCTCGCAGGACAAGACGCTGAAGCTGTGGGACCTGCGAATGCTGAGGCACGCTCGGCACTGGGCCGTCGGCAGCAGCAGCAGCGGCGGTGGTGGCGGCGGCGGCAGCTTGCCTGTTGCTACCTTCAAGGGGACAAAGGATGGGATCGAGGGCTTTGTGGTTTACCAGGATGCGGCTATCGTGTATGGCGGTGCAAACCTTGGACTGGCACCCCTAGACAGCAGCAGCAGCAGCAGTGCGCCTAGTCAGCAGCAGCACCAGCAGCAGGGTGGTCGGCTGCAACAGCAGCAATCACGCGTCATGTGAGGATGACAGGCATCAGAGGTGGCGGTGCACGGGGTTTAGGGTCTAGCGGGAAGGCGTCACGAGAGGGTCTAGGGCCCAAGGCGGCTTCGTCAGGCTCGGCCATTGTCGGCCTTGGGCTGCTGCCGCACAGCAAGCTGCTGGTGGTCGGCTCGGAGGATGGGCAGCTGAAAATATGCAGGTAGTGCTGGATACATTTGCCTGGCCTGTGCCTTTGCGCACGGGTCAAAGGGGCACTGCACGCGATGTATGTAATCGGCATGTTGGCTGTTGCTGGATCCATTAAATGGTCTCAACAGGTATCAACTGTGCCTCATGGCACAGACACAGCAGACGGTTTTGCGGGTGGTGTCCATTGCCATATGGCTCTGGTGCTGTGCATGTGCTGGCCGTGCTTGTGAAGGCAAGACTCAAACTGACGCTGCCATAACCTGCCAAAAGGCAGGACAAGCGGATTCAGATTAGATCTGGTGCTCACCACTGTGTCAGTGCATCACGCAGCGTCAAGCCAGTGGGTGGCGGGCTGTGGGCACTCCCTCAACTTGCAGCAAGCTCGGAGCAAAGTTCGCGTTACCAAATACCCAAATACCAAAGTAGGGCCACAGGCCCACCCACTAAGGAGCCCAACAAGGCTCATGGGGTCCCACAACAGCCAAGGAGTACCAATCCAACCCACTAATCCGAGGCCTCAACAAGTTCTGAGGATTCTGTCTCTGAGGCGCTAGTGTCACTCGGCGTTACAAGCAGTGCTAACTTCTTGCATTCGAGGCACACACTGGCAGGTGCTCCACCAACGGGCGCATTAAAGACCAAGTACAGAACACTTAAGTGCGTAGGACCAGCAGTACTAGGAAGCACACCGTGTGGCACGGTGCCTTGTCACAAGGGGCAATCCAAGTTACATCAGGTTGCTGTCCCAGGCAGTCAACCACAAGAACCATGCGCCAGCAGTCCTTGCAGCCGCCCCAGCCGCCAGTCAGTGCTGCCGGATAGGGGCCGCCCACAGGTGCAGTCATAAGCAGCAGCACGGTGGTGCACCATGCATGAGAGTGACTCTGGTACAGCCAGAATAGCAAAGCAGAGTTACCCGGCCTCCCTCATGCAAGGCTGCATTGGCATCTATAAGCAATGCTGGCTCTGCCCACTGCAGTGCCATGTCTGTGCAGTACGCAGTACAGTTGACGGCAGTAGTGAACATGCTATGATGACAGCTCAGCGCCGAGCAGGGGCCCTGCACAGTGTGCAGCACTCAGACACGCTTTGGCTAAGGGCTGCAAGCCGTGCAAACAGCAACCAAGACCAGCAGAACGGCATAGTCTCATAGTCTGGTTTGGTTCTGGCAGCAACAACACAATGGAGCGATGCTCCCTATTCCATTCATCTCCAGCGCAGAGCTGGGGCGGTTGAGTTGATGCTATGGCTCAACAGGGTAACATGATGTTGAAGACTATGATAATGAAGTGATAACGGCAGCATGGAGCATCATCTGGGCGGTGTGCATCAACCTGTCGATGAGGTGCATGCTTTGAAACAGCAAACGTATGTGCCGATGCACCATAATTTAAAGCAACTCCCTAACTGCCACGGAACAAATGTGGGAATAAGAAGAAGATCACACAAGCCGCGGTGGCCAGCAACAGTGCGGCCGTCATACTATGACGTACTGTTACGCACAGGTAACCGGCTTGATGTGGCATGCAGGGGGGCCTTGACACGACGAGTATTGCTTGCTCCCTCCGGCCTTTGCGCATGTGAACAGTTGCACCACCGCATGCAGGACGACCAAAAGATGGTCACGTGCTCAGCACAGATTGCACGTGCCACCTTGGAAGCTGGCAGGAAAAAGCTACAGCAAGCGGCGAACTGATCAGCAACACCAATCTGGCTGCTGCAGGGCAGCAGGATGCGTATGGGGCGCAGCTGCATGCAGCAGATAGCACAACATGCTCGCAGCAGCGGTTAGATACATAGCGCTGTCTTACCGTCGCAGCCCCACAGGCCGGGGTGACAGCCACACTGCGCGTGGCATCATCAGAAGGCGCAGCCGCCAACCACACACGCCATTGCCCTTTCAACTCATCAGCACACAGGGGGCCAATTCACCACAGCAACACCATGTCACCACCATACAACGGCGACGCATGCAAGCACATGGATATACATAATGTGACTGCAACCCAATCGGGCAACGCCACATCAACTGCCGTCCGTTGTGACCTGGCGGTGCACGCCTCACCAAGTGAGCTTGAGTTGGTTGTCCCACCAGTTCCAGCCGCCACACAGTGCTGCATACAACAGGCATGCCAACCAAGCACAGCAACGACCGTGCAGTAATTCGACAGCAGGCCGTCCCTGCTACAGACACCGGCCTGCTGGCCGGCGGCTGCCAGCACTCTCCAAACAACACACCACGCTGCAACCAGCGCACCACACCATGCGCTGCAAACCCTCCCCACCACCACTCCATGATGATGCACAATAATACCAGCTCCAGCAGCACTGCAGCAAGCACAACCTGGGCTTTTCACAACACACAAGGCACATGCGTGCCTTGTTCTGAGCCCCCTGTGTGTGGCCAAACACGCTGCGACCAATCAACCAGGCACACAAAACATGCAACCACATTTTGCCCTTGATGCATCCAAACCAGCATGCAACACCAAACACCTGTCTTCCATGCTTCTGCTGGCACCTTGCAGCTAGCCGCTTGCACGCGAGGTGGGCGCTTTCTTGAATAGCCGCTAGTCAATGGCCGCTCAATCGATTGAGTAGAACTTTGCACGGTTGAAGGCAACATCCCTGCAGATGCAGGCTGCCCAATGCTGTCCCCCGGTGGGGTGACACACTGTCGTGTAACAGCGCATGTACAACAGCCGCTGGCAGACGACCCCAGCTCATGCGCAATGTTAACTTCAGCCCTGGCTGCACCTGCAGGCTGCTTCCTGCTTGCACTGCTTATCAACAGACGGCTGTCACACGGTCCAGCCCAGCTGAACGCAGCGTCGACCGTTGTCCCTGCAAGTGGTAAGCCGGGCAGCCTCACTGCTTGCGTGCCGGGGCACAAGAGGCTGTCACACGGCCCAGCCCAGCTTCGCGCAGCGTCGACCCTTGTCCCTGCAACCAGTCAATCGGGCGGCCTCACTGCTTGCGTGCCGGGGCGACGCTGTTCCTGAACAGCGGCTGGCCGATGGCTGCGCGCAGGCGCGTCCAGCTGCGCCCGTTGACGTCCACCTTGCGCGCGCTCTGCGTGATGACGCTGGACGGCAGCAGCACCGAGTGGCTGTTCACCTGGCCGACCATCACGCCTGCAGCAGCAGCAGCAGCAGCAACGCAGGACAACAGCGGCAGCAGCAGCAGTGGAAGGCAGCAGCAGCAGCAGCAGCAGCAGCAGCAGACGGCGCAGGGCAGGTCAGCAGTGGCCAGCGGCAGAGTGGCAACGCCCCCATATTCATGAAACTCGTACAGTGATGTGCGCTAGCATGACAGCAGGTAGGCACGCACCGCTGCTGCACGCTACACGCAGCCAGCAACGAGGACGTGTGTTGATGTGCAACACCTGGAGCATGCAGCTGCTGTGTGGAACAGCGGCCGACAGCCGGTAGTAGCCTGCGCACCGGTGTAGCCTGCGAACGCCGCGTCCACTGCGTGCATGCCCAGCACCCTGCAGTAGATGTGGTCGGGGGACGTGCATGGCACAGCCTGGCAGCAGGCAGCACACGGCGCAACAACGCGTCAGCCGTCAGCGCATTTCGACACCAACAGACCAAACGGGTTAAACCGTGAGCGCATAAGTAAGGGTGTAACTAGTCCACCTGTACCGTACCAAAGCTAAACCTAAAACCATTCGAAGCGTATAAGATGTACAGTCAGCGAGTCACGGCATGGTCACAGGGGCGGCAGGCGAGTTCGCTGCGCACTTTCGACACGGAAGTGCAACGCACGATGCAACTTGATGGCGCTGCTGCTGGCGTACCTGCACCATGTACGTGGGGTCGATGTACTTGAGCGTCGCGTCGGGGATTGCCGCCTTGATGGCCTTTTTCAAAAAGGTGCCGATGTCCCCAGCAGCGGGTTGCCGGCCTCGTCCAGTTGCATGGCTCGCCATCTGCGCACAAAAAAACATGAGCATGAAACGTGAATGGATTCCTGTCACCAGAGACTTGCCAACAGCACACCTCATGGGCTCGCCATCTGCCCACCAGCAGTGCATGCGGCAACGCAGCACAACATGAGCCCAACATGGGGGGCCAGCAACGCCGGGAGTAGGCTGCTATGTGGGTATACGCAAGCCAGCAGCCCCGCTGCTGGCAGTTGCCATGACATTGGAGACTTGCCACAAGGAACATCAGCACAAACGGTGAATAGATCCCGTCACCAGAGACTTGCCAAGGACACCTCACCACCATGGTCCGGCACGCATCCAGCACAAGCAGAGGCAACTGAACCCAGTGCATGCCGCCTACGACACCGCCATCAGCAACATTGCATAGCCAGCGATGCAGCAGCAACACCAGACACAAGGCGCTCCCGTCACATCAAACCGCACACATAAGGCGCTGAAACCCCACTCGCCTGGTGCACCATTGCGTAGCAACCCAAGCCAGCAGCAACACCAAGCACACAAGGCGCTCGGGTCACATCGCACCGCACCCGCCTGGGTGCACCATTGCACAGCAGCCGAAGCAGCAGGAACACCAAGCACACCAGGCGCTCAAACCCACATCACACCCCACTCGCCTGGGTGCATCAGGTCCTGCCCCGCGCCCTCGGCCACGCATATCACTGCGTGCCCGTTGCGCTCCAGCAGGCCCTTCAGGAAGGCCAGCACGCCGCAGGGGCCATCCAGCTCAAAGCGCTCCTCTGCAGTGCAGAAATAGGCCGCACTGAGAACACCCCACCCCCCCATGCAAACACACGTCGCTTTTTGCAGCTATTACGAGATATCAAGTTGAACCAGTGCTAGGCTCCGTCCCACTGCAACTCGCTACATGCCATCTGTCAACACGGGCCAACGTAGCTGTTAATGGTGGACGACTGCGTCCTGTGCAGCTTTGCCTGCTTGGGGCTGGCCCGTTGGGTGCGTTGCTGCCTGCCGCACCTGGTATGAGGCAGATGTCCACACCTTCAGACGCCAGGGAAGCCTGCAGCGCGATGAACCCGGAGCGACGGCCCAAACACCTGCAGCAGCACAGCGGAGGGCCGACAGCAGGGAGGACAGCAGCCGGAGCAACAGCAGGCAGGAAGCAGCAGCAACATGTTTGCTTGAGAAAGCACCCACAGCAACATCAGTTTACCATGTTGTTGCCTGCATGCTCGTCCTCAGCGTGCCTGCCCGGCTGCCTGCCTGGTCGTGCTGCTTGCAGATGGTGTGTGCGCTGGCCACACCACACCCAGGTTTCCAGACGGTCAGACGTCAGTGTTGCAATTGATAGCTGGCCGCGTGCTTAACGTCACATGGAGGTGCTGAGGTGTCGCTTGCCGCGCACCTTGACCAGCCCCACGCCCTTGCGTGCGCTTGCAGCTTCAATCTTGGCAGCAAGCAGCGGCCGCTGCACCTCCTGCAGCAGCAGCAGCAGCAGCAGCAGCAGCAGCAGCAGCAGCAGCAGCGCAGCAGCAGCAGCAGCAGCAGCAGCAGCAGCGGCAGCAGCATAGTGATCTTAACAACAGCGAATGAGCCAGAACCGGGCAGCAGCCCGCTATGGTGAGTAACTATCCCCTTGAGCGCGACACAGCGGCAGGGGCAGATAGGCAAGCCCGCAGGAGCGCCCAGCTCCTCGACAGCCATTCCTAAAGCAGGCAGTGTCAGCACCACCACACACACACTACCCAGGCACCCCCCTTAGTGCGCTAAGGGTGACCCTTAGTTGCTCCATACCAGCCGTGCCAAGGGCTAAGCAGAGGAG
>JACERP010001042.1:0-29503 GCA_014080715.1 Scenedesmus sp. NREL 46B-D3 | reverse complement strand
TGTCCATAATGTAACTGTCAGCTATCAATGCATGGTGCACACCTCTAAAAGCTGCACTTTACAGGCAGCATTACGACACACACACAAGACGCCTATTTATAGGTGACGGATTGTCGACACAGACAATCACCCCCTGACTATTCATAGACTCTCCACTTCATGCAAAGCACATCCTGCTATTGACCGAACATACACCTATGAGATATGCGGCATTCTGTAGAAAATGACACCAACACAGACACACAAAACCACACACACAAACTTATCTGCATATGCCTGCACACATCATCGTACTCTGCTACCCACACGCATGCATACATAACGTAACCCAGCCATCAACTTTGCCTTTGCCATACTATTTTGCAACACATCACAACGAGGAACGACAGCCACTACTCCAACGGACCCGTGCCCAATCCATCCCTCACATGCCAGCCGCGCTGGCCCGCACCTTGATGCGACCATTTGCGCCCATCCTATACAGTGCTCCCCACTTCTGCTCAAAGTCAACAAGTTTGATCTCAGGCGACCTGCCCTGCAGCCATGCAAACGGTATCCCACAACCTATCCTAACATCTACTTCCACCCTATCCCACTCCCTCTGAATTTGCTGCCGCAGCTCTGCCAGAAACCTGCACGCCACAGCCTTAGCAGCGTATGATGAGCTGCCCGGTTCGCCAGCTGTACCCCGTTGGCTGTCCATGCTGCTGCTGCTGCTGCTGCTGCTGCTGCTGTCCTCCGCATCGCTGTTGTTGTGGCTCTGAGATTGCGAATTGCTGCCTGCATTGTGGCTGCCGCTGCCATCTCTGGCATCTGCACTGGCCACAGTCGCGCCAGCCCTGATGCTGCTGCAGCGCACCACCCAAATGGATTCCAGCAGCAGCAGACGCAGCTGCGTCCACATCTGCTGCTGCCCAGCTGGCGGCGCCCACACACTGAAGTCATCCAGCAGCAGCAGACGGCTGTTATTAACAGGGACCGCTGCTCCGGGCTGCACACGCTGCCACACCTGTTGCGCGTACCACTGCCATGCTGCTGCAGCTACAGGGCACTCCACTAACAAGTGGGTGAGGGTCTCCAGTTGCTGCGGCTGCTGACACTGCTGTGCTGGGCAGGTAAAGTGAGCCGGCGCGCGCCTGCTGGATGCCAGCATGCGCCGTGCGCCTACCTTCACTCCTGCATGCAGAAGCCGCCAGCCAAACACTCGCAGCCGCCTCGGCAGCTGGGTGTCTTTCAGCCGCTGATAACTCGCCACCCAGCGGTGCTGCCTGGCATTGACAGCACCCAGGGATTGAGTGATCGGGTCCAGTAGATCATTGTGTGCTGGGCAGCTGATGCGCTGCTGTTGCTGCTCCTGTTGCTGCCGCTGAGCCGTGACTACTGCTGCTGCTGTTGCTGCGCGCTGTCTTGGCAGCTCCCGCTCCCTGGACGGATCCATCCAGGACGCATGGTAAGCTGCCATCATAGCTGCATCGCTAAACCGCTGGCTGTCACTGCTGCTGCTGCTGCGATTGCCAGGCGCCTCGCTACTTTGCTGCATTTGCTGGAAGGACCGTTTCTGAGCTGCCTCCATCTCCTGCAAGCCGTCCTGTGGCGCCTCAGCACCCAGGCGGTTGCGCCACAGGCGCGGGCGCATGCCGACACCTGATACCCATCCCTCTTTGCACTGCCGACTGCATTGCTCCTGCAGCAGCCTGCATGTTGCCACCTTTGGCGTGAACTGCAGCAAGCTGACAGCAAACCCCATCCCCCATACACTAGGATCTACGCGAATGTCTGCCCAAGCACCCACCAGGTACCATGACGGCGTGCTTCGCGATTGCTGCTGCTGCTGCTGCTGTTGCTGTTGCTGTCCCTGGTGCTGCTGCTGCTGCTGCTGCTGCTGTTGCTGTTGCTGTCCCTGGTGCTGCTGCTGCTGCTGCTGCTGCTGCTGCTGTTCCTGCTGTTGCTGCTGTCGCGGCTGCTGCTGTTGCCATGCTGCTGGCTGCTGCAGCTGCTGCTGCTGATGTTCCTGCTGTTGTTGCTGTCTTGGCTGCCGCTGTTGCCGTGCTGCTGGCTGCTGCCGCTGCTGCTGCTGTCGCTGCTGCCGCTGCTGTTGTTGCCGCTGAAATGCAGGGTGCGGCACTGCTGTTACATCTACCACACAACATGGCGCCCATTGGAGGGCTGCTGTGTCCATTGGGACAGCTATCGTGGCCTTCAAGCTGCCATTCTGCTGCACCTTGTAGCACTTGGTGGTGCCATCTTGCTGCAACTGTTGTGCCCACTGCTGCTGCGTATCGGTCTGCCATGCACCTGTGCTGCCCTCCCGCAGAGTGCGCAGCCATGTCGGCGGCAGCACTATGCCATCTTGCTGCGGCTGTCCAGTTAGCTGCTGCTGCACCTGCCCCAGTGTGGTGCCTGCGCCGTGGCGCAGCTGAGCAGGGAGGGTGCCGGCTGCTGCCAACATCTGCCCATCTGAGCTGCTGCCCACGCTGTGGTTCCCCACTAGCAGCTCAAGCTGGATCTGCTGGCGGGTCATGGCGCTGTGCTCCACGTGCCTGTGAATGCCCACGCTTTGCAGCGCCTCTATGTATGCTGATAGGCGCAGCGGCAGCCTGCCGCCCCTGGCGGCAGCCTGCAGCGGCGCCCTTGATCGCTGCACCAACGCTGCCTCCCCTAGTCCTGGCAGTGCATGGCGCAGGTTGGCCCGCATGAAGGCCTTCCATGGGGCTCGTCGCGGCGACAACAATGCTGCTGCTGTGCGTGCCTGCATTGCTGTGGCGTGCGCCCTGACATCAACCTGCCGCATTCCGCCCATGCTGAAAGGCAGGCTGGCCACTGCTGCCGGAGGGCTTTCATTCCACTGCCGGATGTTGGCTTCTCGAGCGCAGCCCTGCTCTGTCACAAACCCTAAGAGGCGGCGGTGCATCCTGGCCATGATATCTGCTGGGACTGGCACGAACTGCGCATGATAGGTGATGCAAGATGCCATCATCTGCTGCGCAACTGCGCAGCGCCCCAAATAGCTGAGATTCTGCCGTGCCCACTGCCGCACCCGGTATGTGATGGTTTGCAGGCGCTGCGTGTACAGCGCTGCTGCATGCGGCTCTGCGCCTGCTGCTGACAGCAGCAGACCCAGGTGCCTGATTGGGTGCAGTGCTGTATCATGGAACGGTATCTGTGTGGCTGGATCCACCCCTACGAACGGCTGCTGCGTGCCTACTTCCATGCCCTGGCACTTGCTGATTCCCAGCTTGGCGCCACTCGCTGCACAAAACGGCTGTACTGCTTTCCTCACCAGCACAGCAACGCCTTGCCTGCTGGCGGCGTGCAGGGTGGTGTCGTCTGCATGCTGCATGCTGCAGGGTGCTGCTGAGCCATCGGGCATGCTGATGCTGTCCACTTCCCCTGCTGCTTGCAGCGCTCTGCATTTGGCCGCCAGCGGCTGCGCTGCTAGCACATACAGCAGCGGGCTGAGTGGGCTGCCCTGCGCGCAGCCAGATGGGATGTCAAACACCCTGCTGAGGTGGCCGCCGTTGAACACGATGCGACCCTGCGTGCCTGCCAGCAGCAGCTGTACCCACCTACGCATGCCTGGCGGGAACTGCATTGCTGCCATGCACTTCATCAGCCAGTCCCTGTCTAGCCTGTCATAGGCCTTCTCAAAGTCCAGAAACAAAATGCAGCCGGGCTGCTGCTGCGTCCTGAGGAAGTCAACTTCCTCCAGGTGCAGCAGCACATTGTCGGCAATGTCCCTGCCTGGAACAAACGCTGTCTGAGTGTTGTCCACGACGCTGTCCAGCACTGGCGCCGCCCGCAGCACCACCACCTTCGCCAGAATCTTCACATCACAGTTCATCAGCGTGATGGGGCGGTAGCTGGCAGCCTGGTCCCTTGGCTTACCGCCACCCTTGAACAGCAGGGTGATGAGCCCAAGGCGCTGCTGCGGAGACAGCAGCGCCCCCTCCTGACCAAACAGGAAGTTGCATGCTGCCACAAAAGCTGGTCCTAGCTGCTCCCAGAATGCGCTGTAGAACTCATATGTGAGCCCATCGCTGCCTGGCACCTTCCCTCTAGGCATGCTGTTGAGTGCCGCTGTCGCCTCCTCCAAGGTGATGGTGCCGTCGCCTGCAGGGCCCAGGCATTGCTGCTGCTGCTCCGGAGAAAGCTGCTTATCCACACACGCAAGCAGCTCCTGCTGCTGCTGTGGGTCGGTGGGGTGTCGCGAGAACAGCCCGCCTTCTGCAGGGTCATAAAAGTCTGCAAGCAGGCTGCCTGCTGCTGCCGCGCCCTCGCTGCTGCCAGTGGACACTGTGCTGCCATCTGCTGCAGCCACAGCGCTGATATACTGCGGCTCCGGCACGGCCTGCCCTAGCCTCGCTCCCCAAAAGCTAGACGGGCCATCAGCGTACAGCTCGTACAGCGCATCAGTCTTCTCCTGCTGCTGCTGGCGTTGCTGCACTTCATAATCCAGCAATTGCTCTTCTGCGTGCTGAAGGTTGGTTTGCGTCTGCCCATTGCTGTGCTGGCGCTGCTGCCATGCTGCTGTTGCCACCGCCCTGCGCAGCCGCCTAAGTTCGGCCTGCTGCTGCAGCTTCTGTCGCTGCATTATGACTGCGGTGGCAGTCACAGCATGCTGCTTAAGGTGCTCAAACTCAGCTGCTGGGTTGTTGCGCGGCCGCTGCTGCTGCTGCTGCTCCACAGCTGCTGACAGGCTCTCCCGCATAGCTGAGACAAAAGCTGCGCCACCCAGAGCAGAGGTGGGGAAGCACCACCTGCGCTGTCCAAGGAGCGGCATGCCAGGCGGCCGCAGCTTGACAACCACAGGGCGGTGATCTGAGGGCTGCCTCCTGTGCTGTGTGGCCTTCTGCAGCCAGCCCTCCTCAACCAGGTCCGCTGACAAGAAGACATAGTCAATCCTGCCGGCTGACGTGGCATGATTTGCTGCTGCTGGCTGCCCCTGAGCTCGCCTGCTGCCTGCTGCTGCTGCAGCCGCTGCTGCAGCCGCCGCTGCTGCAGCCGCCGCTGCTGCAGCATGAGCTGTGGCTGTAGCGTCTGTTATTGCTGTTGCTGCTGCTGCTGCTGCTGATGTTGTTGCTGCTGCTGCCGCGTTGCTGTTGCCAGCTGCGCTGCCATGGTAGCTGTAATGCGTAGGCTGCCTGGTGTGCGGGTTGCGGTGTCGCCACGCATCCACCAGGCCCGTGCGCACAGTGACGCGCTGCAGCTGCGCTGCCCCCACCATGCGGCGCGAGTGCCGCGCCCGCGTGCCAGCCACTGGCTGCACGTCGATTTCCTGCAAGGCGCAGTTGAAGTCCCCGCCCACAATCAGGCTGGACCCCTGCGCGCCTGCCTCCAGTGCCTCCTGATAAGGCCCCTGAAACCAGGCTGGGCGCTCCGTGGGTTCGTGCGGCGCATACACAGCCACCGCTGCCATCTGCTGGCCCCACGGCGTTGTCCAGGCTACCCTGAGTAACCTGCCCTGCCCGTCTGTGAACTCAATCACAGGTTCTGTGTCCTGCTGAACGATTTTCTGACTTAGCAGTACTGCTACCCCAACTGAAGCTTGTACGCCAACTTCCAAGGGCTTGCTATTTGCATAGCAGTACCCTTGCCACGGCCTGCCTTGCCCTGCTCCCTGCTGCGCCCACTGCTGCACCTGCTGGTCTGACCTGCTGTGGGTTTCTGAAAGCAGCACAACATCAGACGCCTGCTTCTGCAGCCAAGCAAAGAAATCCCTTCGCTTGCCTGCAGCAGCCAAGCCGTTGACATTGACAGCTGCCACGCCGAAGGGCCGCAGGCCGTGCGCTCCTGCTGGCGGCATTAAGAGCCGCGCCCGCCGCGAAGGCGGGACTTTTGTGCTGGAGTGGCAGGCTGCGTAGCTGGCTGTGTCGCTGTTACTATTGTGCTGTGGTGCTGCTGCTGCGGTAGTGACGCTAGTACTGCAAACTTGTTGACGTTGGGGCCAAAGACAGGGTTTGGCTCCTTGCGCTGCCGGCTGGGGTAGCGCCTTACGGGTGGTGACGGTGTTGCACCTGCTGCTGCTGGTGTTGCTGTCCTGGCCGACTTCGCCGCTGCTGCTGCTGCTGCAGCTGCTGCTGCAGCTGCTGCTGCAGCAGACAGCCGCGCTGTCCTACCCTTAGCCCCCTGGTCCCTGCTTGAGCGGTGTTGCTGTCTGCTGCTGCCGTTGCTCCAGCCGCTGCTGTGCTCATCCCTTCACCACCATACTCAGCATCCTCGTATGAGGCTGCTGCAACAACAGGGAAGTGCTGCTGCAGCCACTGCTGCATAAACAGCGCCTCTTCTGCTTTAGACACTACGGCTGCACCATGCTGCATGTAGAACGCACTCAGCATATCTTCCTTCACCTGCTCAGTGAACTGGCCACTGTCCAGTTTTCCCTGCAGGGTATAGCTGAGGGACTCTTCCATCTCCGTGTGGCATTGGCCTGGCCGGGCTATCTCTGCTGCTGCTGCTGCTGCTGCTGCTGCTGCTCCTGCTGGCGTGGCTGTGGCGGCGGCTGCATCAGGTTGTTGAGCAAATGGGTCCAGAGGGAATGCTGCTTCCATGCTGGCAGCAGCAGTCTGCGCTGTGGCCTGTGCTGCTGCTGCTGCTGCTGCTGCTGCTGCCGCTGCAGGTGCTTCTGCATCCGCAGCTGCACTTGCTGTACAGCAAGTGGACTGAGTGTGTTCTTCTCCTGCGGTTGCTGCTGCTGCTGCTGCTGCTGCTGCTGCTGCATTTGCAGCAGGTGCTGTTGTTGCTGGTGCAGCGGCAGCTGTCGAGGTATGGCTGCTCCTGACTGCACATGCGCGTCCTCCATCTCTGCATCATCAACAGTCTGCTGCTGCTGTTGCAGCTGCTGGGGCGGTTGCTGCTGCTGCTGCTGCTGCTGCAGCTGTGTTAGCGCATGGGCCAGGGTAGCCGCGTCTTCCATAGCAACATCATCTACGTTGCGCTGCTGCTGCTGCTGCTCATGGTGCTGCTGCCGCTGCTGCTGCAGTTGTTGTTGCTGCTGCTGCTGCTGCTGCTGTTCTGTCTCCAGCAGCAGTTCCTGCTGTAGTTCACTGTAACGGGAGGCTTGTGCCTCTATGCGTATTGATTGAGGAGAGTTACATGGGTGTGCACGTTGGAAACGGAACACTTCGAGGACTGCAGCGCGCAGGACACGAGAATAAACCACAAAAAGCCTCAGAGAAGCAATTTGCAGCTTCCTCACCCAAAATAACACAAACTCTGCGCAGAGAAAAATCATCAGGACGGAACAAAAAGGTGTCAACGTCAGCGAAATAGGATTGGAACATGCAGACATGGCAACAACTAGCAGGTACTGGGCACCTCGGTGCTCCTGCTTCAGGTGTTGAAGACATTGTACAACATGATGATCAACATGATCATAACTCTCTGCTACTAGAACGCGCACAAAGCAACAGCATAACCCGCAGCGCCGTGGCACCACAGGCACCTGCCACCCTACTGATGTGTCTGACAAGGCCACACCCCTGGCAATGGCACCCGCCCAACACACCTACTGGCTGACACAGGCTGCATGAGAGTACTAACAGCACAAGACATGCAACCACATGTAGCAAAACGGATCAAAGAGCAGAGGATGCAAGAAATAACCCCAATTCATGCTAAGACGCAGAGGCCAAGTCCCTTCTTGGTGCTAGCTGCAGCCGGCCTTCAACCACGCGTAAAAAGGGGTGATCAGCTGGCACAATATCCAGCCAGGTCAAGGGTGCCGCCTTGATGACTATGAAGTCAACCAGCAGCTCCCAAAACCTAGCCACCGCCTTCTTCTTCTTCGTCTGCACCAGCTCATCAAGCTCCTGTTGTCGCCGCTGCTGAAGCTGTAGCTGCTGCTGCTCTCTGTGCTGCCTCACTGCCTCATTATGAGCCAGTTGCGCAGCTGAGGGAGTAGCAGGCTGCAACAACTGAGTGATAAGCTGCTGGTCAGCAGGTGGCGCCCGGGCAGGGCCACCTGCTGGACTGGCAACAAGGTCATGCTGCCTGTTTAGCACATGCTGTAGGTTGGCTGCCCTCCTGCCAACATCCATAGCATTGAAGGCCGCCAAACACACGACACGCCACACGCATGTGAGCACACTCCGCCCATGCGTAGAAGAAGGGGTTACAAGGTGCGTTCAAGCAGCTACGCCGCAACGGGCACCAGAGTTGAAAAGATTGCTAAAAGCTCAGCGCGGGCCGTCACTCGAAAGGAGGCCCACCCCTAGAAAAAGCCTCAGTGTGTAAGTTTCGGCATTTGGCCATGCATGCACAGCCGCCTTCCTTACTCCACGCAGTATTGCCCCCACAAGTGTACCTCCAGAGGAGAATTGGTGTCAATGGAAATCAAGTGCTGCCAACAGTGTCAGTGACGGCATGCAGTGCTAAAAGTGCACAGGGCCGCCATGCACTTCCGGCACTGCGAGCAGGCTGGGCTCTCAAGTCACTACACCACCCCGGGCGTCACCCCGTTAAGGGTGATGAGGACTAGAGGCAACAAGAGGGTAACTGAGCAGCAAAAGGCTGTAGGGCTGAGAATCAGACACTGCAACCACATATTGCAGTGGCATGCTAGTGGCTATCAACAAAGCCGGACAACCTTGAACTGACCAGGGGCAAGGATCAAAGCAACAGCAACAATGCACGCTCATAAGAAGGGTGGCAGTAGCAGCGGCAAACCATGTTGCACCAACCCCGGCTGCACCATGACATGGCAGGGCCCTGGGGCAATGACAGGACATGAAGCAGCTGCACCATCACAACCAACCACGGGATGCAAAGCACTGAGTAAGTGAGACCAGGCAAAAGGCTAGAACAACACCAAAGGAGGACAACAATGTAGGGGCGTAAACAGAGTGCTGCCCAGACACACCTACGCCCCAGCATAGCGTCCAATATGTGATGCCATCAGCCCGCTCCAAACAGAGACTGCCTGGAGAGGAAAAAAAGGGTAAAAGATGGCTACTGATCATTAGACCAGGCCAACACCCTGCCAACAGCAGTATAACAGAGCTGCCTGAACCAACACCTGCCTTCCGGCGCAGGCCACCCTAAACCAAGCCCAACTGCCTGCTGAAACCGTACACAGCAAGACTGTTGCTGCCAGACTCTGGAGCATGCAGCGACAGGGCAGAGCTCTGCCACACTGTTGCTGCTGCTGCTGCTGCCGTTACTATATATAGGCGTCTGCAACTCCTTAAGTAGGGCAAAATCCCCTAGATTGGCAAGCCATTTTGGGTATACATTCACGGCCCAGCTGCCGTACCTCCAGTTGTACCAGCTGCTCCTCTTCCCATCGCTGCGGCTGCTGCGCCGTGCGGCCGTCCACAAAGATGGTGGTAGGCAGCCCGGGCCTGCCGGGCACCTCAAAGGCGTCCGGCAGTTTGCGCAGGATGAGGTCCGCGTCCTCTGCAGCCACAAAGGCTACGATGCTGTCAGCGCATGGGACGCGCTCTGCTGCATTTCCAGTCTGCCGGCTGCAACCCAGCTGCTCGTGAATCACCCTCGGGTGGCGGTATCCTGCCGCTGCTAGCACCACGTGTGTGAACCCTTTCCGTGCCTGGTGCAGCGGCGGGTTGGCGAAGACGATGCGTACTGCTTCATCCGGCTCTGCTGCTGCTGGTGACCAGCCCGCGCGGATACGGCGGTCCGCCACCTGAACTCCGCCGTTCTGTATGCACTGCATTGCAGCTGCAACTGCAACGTTGGCAGGCTGCAGTAGCAGGTCCACATACCCGCTGCTGCCCTTCGCCTCCTCTCCGCTGCACATGCGGTGTGCCTGCACGAGCTGCATGAGGGTGCTGCATCCTGGACCGTCCTGCTGCTGGCCTCGCTGAGTTATTGCTGTCGTCAGCAGCCGGTACTGCGATGCATAGGCCTTGGCCATATGCTGCTGGTTACTTCCCTTGTACTGCTGCTGTGCCTCGCCCACATACAGACGCAGGCTGAGCGCACATAGGCCGCTGAGCGCTGGGGGGTCTGCTGTCAGCATGGGTTGTGCCTGCAGTTTGCTTACAGATAGCAGCCGGCTTGGTGAGAAGCGCCATTTGCCCCCCGGACATGGGGGGCGTGCAGGCGCTGCCGGTACCCGCCTGTGCTGCTGGCATTGATGCAGCTGCTGTTGCCTGTGAAGACTGTGTGGCTGCTGCTGCCCCTGTCCCCACATGCTGTTGCTGTGAAGCATTCTACTCTCATGTACTGAAAACATCTAACCAGGTATGCTACACAGAGCCGGAGAGCGGTGCAGCAATTGATTGCCTTCCCTGGTGCTGTTGCCGCTGCTGCTGCTGCTGCTGCTGTCACTGGCTCGCCCAGCTCAGCTGCATGCAAGCTCTCCAGCTCAGCTCACGAACGTAATTCGCCATGCAGAAACAGTAGGTCCAGCTGATAAAGGGTCCTTGCTGCTCCAGCGTGCCACAGAGCTGTTTCGGGAGTGGGATAGGGTGGAAGTAGATGTTAGGATAGGTTGTGGGATACCGTTTGCATGGCTGCAGGGCAGGTCGCCTGAGATCAAACTTGTTGACTTTGAGCAGAAGTGGGGAGCACTGTATAGGATGGGCGCAAATGGTCGCATCAAGGTGCGGGCCAGCGCGGCTGGCATGTGAGGGATGGATTGGGCACGGGTCCGTTGGAGTAGTGGCTGTCGTTCCTCGTTGTGATGTGTTGCAAAATAGTATGGCAAAGGCAAAGTTGATGGCTGGGTTACGTTATGTATGCATGCGTGTGGGTAGCAGAGTACGATGATGTGTGCAGGCATGTGCAGATAAGTTTGTGTGTGTGGTTTTGTGTGTCTGTGTTGATGTCACTTTCTACAGAATGCCGCATATCTCATAGGTGTATGTTCGGTCAATAGCAGGATGTGCTTTGCATGAAGTGGAGAGTCTATGAATAGTCAGGGGGTGATTGTCTGTGTCGACAATCCGTCACCTATAATTAGGCGTCTTGTGTGTGTGTCGTAATGCTGCCTGTAAAGTGCAGCTTTTAGAGGTGTGCACCATGCATTGATAGCTGACAGTTACATTATGGACAGCTTTTGTTTCAAGGGCCAGTCACGGTCTGTCACACATCACAGGACGTCATTGCGTGACTGTGATTTTAGTGGAGTCTGGGCACTCGGTCAGGTCCTGGATGCCTTTCGGGGCTGCCCCGCACGGGGCTGTCTGCATGATCGTGTGACAGCGTCTCTTGGTACAAGAGACCTGTGGGGTGAGTGCGGAACAGGTTGCCTCACTCTCTCAAAGGATCTTTTTATGGAGCAAGTGCACAGTTATTTAGGTCAGCCCTTGTAACTTTCTTGCTCCAAAAAAAAAAAAAAAAAAAAAAAAAAAAAGGTAGGCGCACGGCGCATGCTGGCATCCAGCAGGCGCGCGCCGGCTCACTTTACCTGCCCAGCACAGCAGTGTCAGCAGCCGCAGCAACTGGAGACCCTCACCCACTTGTTAGTGGAGTGCCCTGTAGCTGCAGCAGCATGGCAGTGGTACGCGCAACAGGTGTGGCAGCGTGTGCAGCCCGGAGCAGCGGTCCCTGTTAATAACAGCCGTCTGCTGCTGCTGGATGACTTCAGTGTGTGGGCGCCGCCAGCTGGGCAGCAGCAGATGTGGACGCAGCTGCGTCTGCTGCTGCTGGAATCCATTTGGGTGGTGCGCTGCAGCAGCATCAGGGCTGGCGCGACTGTGGCCAGTGCAGATGCCAGAGATGGCAGCGGCAGCCACAATGCAGGCAGCAATTCGCAATCTCAGAGCCACAACAACAGCGATGCGGAGGACAGCAGCAGCAGCAGCAGCAGCAGCAGCAGCAGCATGGACAGCCAACGGGGTACAGCTGGCGAACCGGGCAGCTCATCATACGCTGCTAAGGCTGTGGCGTGCAGGTTTCTGGCAGAGCTGCGGCAGCAAATTCAGAGGGAGTGGGATAGGGTGGAAGTAGATGTTAGGATAGGTTGTGGGATACCGTTTGCATGGCTGCAGGGCAGGTCGCCTGAGATCAAACTTGTTGACTTTGAGCAGAAGTGGGGAGCACTGTATAGGATGGGCGCAAATGGTCGCATCAAGGTGCGGGCCAGCGCGGCTGGCATGTGAGGGATGGATTGGGCACGGGTCCGTTGGAGTAGTGGCTGTCGTTCCTCGTTGTGATGTGTTGCAAAATAGTATGGCAAAGGCAAAGTTGATGGCTGGGTTACGTTATGTATGCATGCGTGTGGGTAGCAGAGTACGATGATGTGTGCAGGCATGTGCAGATAAGTTTGTGTGTGTGGTTTTGTGTGTCTGTGTTGATGTCACTTTCTACAGAATGCCGCATATCTCATAGGTGTATGTTCGGTCAATAGCAGGATGTGCTTTGCATGAAGTGGAGAGTCTATGAATAGTCAGGGGGTGATTGGCTGTGTCGACAATCCGTTACCTATAAATAGGCGTCTTTTTTTTTTTTTTTTTTTTTTTTTTTGAAGCAAGAACGTTACAAGGGCTGACCTAAATAACTGTGCACTTGCTCCATAAAAAGATCCATTGAGAGAGTGAGGCAACCTGTTCCGCACTCACCCCACAGGTCTCTTGTACCAAGAGACGCTGTCACACGATCATGCAGACAGCCCCGTGCGGGGCAGCCCCGAAAGGCATCCAGGACCTGACCGAGTGCCCAGACTCCACTAAAATCACAGTCACGCAATGACGTCCTGTGATGTGTGACAGACCGTGACTGGCCCTTGAAACAGAAGCTGTCCATAATGTAACTGTCAGCTATCAATGCATGGTGCACACCTCTAAAAGCTGCACTTTACAGGCAGCATTACGACACACACACAAGACGCCTATTTATAGGTGACGGATTGTCGACACAGACAATCACCCCCTGACTATTCATAGACTCTCCACTTCATGCAAAGCACATCCTGCTATTGACCGAACATACACCTATGAGATATGCGGCATTCTGTAGAAAGTGACACCAACACAGACACACAAAACCACACACACAAACTTATCTGCACATGCCTGCACACATCATCGTACTCTGCTACCCACACGCATGCATACATAACGTAACCCAGCCATCAACTTTGCCTTTGCCATACTATTTTGCAACACATCACAACGAGGAACGACAGCCACTACTCCAACGGACCCGTGCCCAATCCATCCCTCACATGCCAGCCGCGCTGGCCCGCACCTTGATGCGACCATTTGCGCCCATCCTATACAGTGCTCCCCACTTCTGCTCAAAGTCAACAAGTTTGATCTCAGGCGACCTGCCCTGCAGCCATGCAAACGGTATCCCATGTCTTCTTGTCAGCGGACCTGGTTGAGGAGGGCTGGCTGCAGAAGGCCACACAGCACAGGAGGCAGCCCTCAGATCACCGCCCTGTGGTTGTCAAGCTGCGGCCGCCTGGCATGCCGCTCCTTGGACAGCGCAGGTGGTGCTTCCCCACCTCTGCTCTGGGTGGCGCAGCTTTTGTCTCAGCTATGCGGGAGAGCCTGTCAGCAGCTGTGGAGCAGCAGCAGCAGCAGCGGCCGCGCAACAACCCAGCAGCTGAGTTTGAGCACCTTAAGCAGCATGCTGTGACTGCCACCACAGTCATAATGCAGCGACAGAAGCTGCAGCAGCAGGCCGAACTTAGGCGGCTGCGCAGGGCGGTGGCAACAGCAGCATGGCAGCAGCACCAGCACAGCAATGGGCAGACGCAAACCAACCTTCAGCACGCAGAAGAGCAATTGCTGGATTATGAAGTGCAGCAACGCCAGCAGCAGCAGGAGAAGACTGATGCGCTGTACGAGCTGTACGCTGATGGCCCGTCTAGCTTTTGGGGAGCGAGGCTAGGGCAGGCCGTGCCGGAGCCGCAGTATATCAGCGCTGTGGCTGCAGCAGATGGCAGCACAGTGTCCACTGGCAGCAGCGAGGGCGCGGCAGCAGCAGGCAGCCTGCTTGCAGACTTTTATGACCCTGCAGAAGGCGGGCTGTTCTCGCGACACCCCACCGACCCACAGCAGCAGCAGGAGCTGCTTGCGTGTGTGGATAAGCAGCTTTCTCCGGAGCAGCAGCAGCAATGCCTGGGCCCTGCAGGCGACGGCACCATCACCTTGGAGGAGGCGACAGCGGCACTCAACAGCATGCCTAGAGGGAAGGTGCCAGGCAGCGATGGGCTCACATATGAGTTCTACAGCGCATTCTGGGAGCAGCTAGGACCAGCTTTTGTGGCAGCATGCAACTTCCTGTTTGGTCAGGAGGGGGCGCTGCTGTCTCTGCAGCAGCGCCTTGGGCTCATCACCCTGCTGTTCAAGGGTGGCGGTAAGCCAAGGGACCAGGCTGCCAGCTACCGCCCCATCACGCTGATGAACTGTGATGTGAAGATTCTGGCGAAGGTGGTGGTGCTGCGGGCGGCGCCAGTGCTGGACAGCGTCGTGGACAACACTCAGACAGCGTTTGTTCCAGGCAGGGACATTGCCGACAATGTGCTGCTGCACCTGGAGGAAGTTGACTTCCTCAGGACGCAGCAGCAGCCCGGCTGCATTTTGTTTCTGGACTTTGAGAAGGCCTATGACAGGCTGGACAGGGACTGGCTGATGAAGTGCATGGCAGCAATGCAGTTCCCGCCAGGCATACGTAGGTGGGTACAGCTGCTGCTGGCAGGCACGCAGGGTCGCATCGTGTTCAACGGCGGCCACCTCAGCAGGGTGTTTGACATCCCATCTGGCTGCGCGCAGGGCAGCCCACTCAGCCCGCTGCTGTATGTGCTAGCAGCGCAGCCGCTGGCGGCCAAATGCAGAGCGCTGCAAGCAGCAGGGGAAGTGGACAGCATCAGCATGCCCGATGGCTCAGCAGCACCCTGCAGCATGCAGCATGCAGACGACACCACCCTGCACGCCGCC
Organism: Scenedesmus sp. NREL 46B-D3; assembly: GCA_014080715.1. NCBI lineage: Eukaryota > Viridiplantae > Chlorophyta > Chlorophyceae > Sphaeropleales > Scenedesmaceae > Scenedesmus > Scenedesmus sp. NREL 46B-D3. Next base: position 14,657 of record JACERP010001042.1, on the reverse strand, counting down.
AGCAGGCAAGGCGTTGCTGTGCTGGTGAGGAAAGCAGTACAGCCGTTTTGTGCAGCGAGTGGCGCCAAGCTGGGAATCAGCAAGTGCCAGGGCATGGAAGTAGGCACGCAGCAGCCGTTCGTAGGGGTGGATCCAGCCACACAGATACCGTTCCATGATACAGCACTGCACCCAATCAGGCACCTGGGTCTGCTGCTGTCAGCAGCAGGCGCAGAGCCGCATGCAGCAGCGCTGTACACGCAGCGCCTGCAAACCATCACATACCGGGTGCGGCAGTGGGCACGGCAGAATCTCAGCTATTTGGGGCGCTGCGCAGTTGCGCAGCAGATGATGGCATCTTGCATCACCTATCATGCGCAGTTCGTGCCAGTCCCAGCAGATATCATGGCCAGGATGCACCGCCGCCTCTTAGGGTTTGTGACAGAGCAGGGCTGCGCTCGAGAAGCCAACATCCGGCAGTGGAATGAAAGCCCTCCGGCAGCAGTGGCCAGCCTGCCTTTCAGCATGGGCGGAATGCGGCAGGTTGATGTCAGGGCGCACGCCACAGCAATGCAGGCACGCACAGCAGCAGCATTGTTGTCGCCGCGACGAGCCCCATGGAAGGCCTTCATGCGGGCCAACCTGCGCCATGCACTGCCAGGACTAGGGGAGGCAGCGTTGGTGCAGCGATCAAGGGCGCCGCTGCAGGCTGCCGCCAGGGGCGGCAGGCTGCCGCTGCGCCTATCAGCATACATAGAGGCGCTGCAAAGCGTGGGCATTCACAGGCACGTGGAGCACAGCGCCATGACCCGCCAGCAGATCCAGCTTGAGCTGCTAGTGGGGAACCACAGCGTGGGCAGCAGCTCAGATGGGCAGATGTTGGCAGCAGCCGGCACCCTCCCTGCTCAGCTGCGCCACGGCGCAGGCACCACACTGGGGCAGGTGCAGCAGCAGCTAACTGGACAGCCGCAGCAAGATGGCATAGTGCTGCCGCCGACGTGGCTGCGCACTCTGCGGGAGGGCAGCACAGGTGCATGGCAGACCGATACGCAGCAGCAGTGGGCACAACAGTTGCAGCAAGATGGCACCACCAAGTGCTACAAGGTGCAGCAGAATGGCAGCTTGAAGGCCACGATAGCTGTCCCAATGGACACAGCAGCCCTCCAATGGGCGCCATGTTGTGTGGTAGATGTAACAGCAGTGCCGCACCCTGCATTTCAGCGGCAACAACAGCAGCGGCAGCAGCAGCAGCGGCAGCAGCCAGCAGCACGGCAACAGCGGCAGCCAGACAGCAACAACAGCAGGAACATCAGCAGCAGCAGCTGCAGCAGCCAGCAGCATGGCAACAGCAGCAGCCGCGACAGCAGCAACAGCAGGAACAGCAGCAGCAGCAGCAGCAGCAGCAGCAGCAGCACCAGGGACAGCAACAGCAACAGCAGCAGCAGCAGCAGCACCAGGGACAGCAACAGCAACAGCAGCAGCAGCAGCAGCAATCGCGAAGCACGCCGTCATGGTACCTGGTGGGTGCTTGGGCAGACATTCGCGTAGATCCTAGTGTATGGGGGATGGGGTTTGCTGTCAGCTTGCTGCAGTTCACGCCAAAGGTGGCAACATGCAGGCTGCTGCAGGAGCAATGCAGTCGGCAGTGCAAAGAGGGATGGGTATCAGGTGTCGGCATGCGCCCGCGCCTGTGGCGCAACCGCCTGGGTGCTGAGGCGCCACAGGACGGCTTGCAGGAGATGGAGGCAGCTCAGAAACGGTCCTTCCAGCAAATGCAGCAAAGTAGCGAGGCGCCTGGCAATCGCAGCAGCAGCAGCAGTGACAGCCAGCGGTTTAGCGATGCAGCTATGATGGCAGCTTACCATGCGTCCTGGATGGATCCGTCCAGGGAGCGGGAGCTGCCAAGACAGCGCGCAGCAACAGCAGCAGCAGTAGTCACGGCTCAGCGGCAGCAACAGGAGCAGCAACAGCAGCGCATCAGCTGCCCAGCACACAATGATCTACTGGACCCGATCACTCAATCCCTGGGTGCTGTCAATGCCAGGCAGCACCGCTGGGTGGCGAGTTATCAGCGGCTGAAAGACACCCAGCTGCCGAGGCGGCTGCGAGTGTTTGGCTGGCGGCTTCTGCATGCAGGAGTGAAGGTAGGCGCACGGCGCATGCTGGCATCCAGCAGGCGCGCGCCGGCTCACTTTACCTGCCCAGCACAGCAGTGTCAGCAGCCGCAGCAACTGGAGACCCTCACCCACTTGTTAGTGGAGTGCCCTGTAGCTGCAGCAGCATGGCAGTGGTACGCGCAACAGGTGTGGCAGCGTGTGCAGCCCGGAGCAGCGGTCCCTGTTAATAACAGCCGTCTGCTGCTGCTGGATGACTTCAGTGTGTGGGCGCCGCCAGCTGGGCAGCAGCAGATGTGGACGCAGCTGCGTCTGCTGCTGCTGGAATCCATTTGGGTGGTGCGCTGCAGCAGCATCAGGGCTGGCGCGACTGTGGCCAGTGCAGATGCCAGAGATGGCAGCGGCAGCCACAATGCAGGCAGCAATTCGCAATCTCAGAGCCACAACAACAGCGATGCGGAGGACAGCAGCAGCAGCAGCAGCAGCAGCAGCATGGACAGCCAACGGGGTACAGCTGGCGAACCGGGCAGCTCATCATACGCTGCTAAGGCTGTGGCGTGCAGGTTTCTGGCAGAGCTGCGGCAGCAAATTCAGAGGGAGTGGGATAGGGTGGAAGTAGATGTTAGGATAGGTTGTGGGATACCGTTTTTTTTTTTTTTTTTTTTTAAGCAAGAACGTTACAAGGGCTGACCTAAATAACTGTGCACTTGCTCCATAAAAAGATCCATTGAGAGAGTGAGGCAACCTGTTCCGCACTCACCCCACAGGTCTCTTGTACCAAGAGACGCTGTCACACGATCATGCAGACAGCCCCGTGCGGGGCAGCCCCGAAAGGCATCCAGGACCTGACCGAGTGCCCAGACTCCACTAAAATCACAGTCACGCAATGACGTCCTGTGATGTGTGACAGACCGTGACTGGCCCTTGAAACAAAAGCTGTCCATAATGTAACTGTCAGCTATCAATGCATGGTGCACACCTCTAAAAGCTGCACTTTACAGGCAGCATTACGACACACACACAAGACGCCTATTTATAGATGACGGATTGTCGACACAGACAATCACCCCCTGACTATTCATAGACTCTCCACTTCATGCAAAGCACATCCTAACACTGCTTTGCCAAAAAAAAAAACCGTGACACGGCCTGTAACGTTCTTGCTTCAAAAAAAAAAAAAAAAAAACCTTGACACGGCCACCGGGCCGGTAGTATGCCGACACCGGCCAATGTCCGCGTCGGGCGCCGCAACAGGAGGCAGCGAAGACAAGCGATGTGCACCGATGGGGATTATATGCAAGGCACAGCCAGACGTTGGGTGTCGCTGCAAACTGATGCTCAAAATTGACTGCGGACTGCGGTTGATCTATGGACAGCTGTGGTCATAAATTGCACACGCGCATGTTAAAAGAATGTGCATGGTTTGTTGCTTAATTTTGTGTGATATGTCTTCCGTATGGATGTGTTTTTTTTTTTTTTTTTTTTTTTTTTTGCAAAGTAGTGTTACATTGGCTCGACTAAGCAAACCGCAACCCTACTTCAAAAATTATCCAAGAGGGAATGGGGCAACCTGTTCTCACACCCACCCCACGACACTCTCCCCTTTGAGAGGTGCCGTCACAAGGTCATGCAGATAGCTCCGCGAAGAGCAGCCATTGAGGCATCCAGGACCCGACCCGACCAAGTGCCCAGTATCCACTATAACCACAGCCATCCATGGAGTGGCTGCGGTTTGCCACAGGTCATGACTTGCCACTAAAGGCGATGCCCACAACCTGGCTACTGATGATGTTTAGGAGGCGTGCTGTACATGTGACCAATCCTGATATGACATTAGGCAACACATCCATACTGAAAACATACAACACAAAACTAAGGAACAAACCATGCACATTGTTTCAACATGCGCGTGTGCAAATTATGACCACAGCTGTCCATAGATCAACCGCAGTCCGCAGTCAATTTTGAGCATCAGTTTGCAGCGACACCCACCGTCTGGCTGTGCCTTGCATATAATTCCATCGGTGCACATCGCTCCATCAAAGCTGCTTCACCACAATTAATCAACCATGCTAGCAACACGTCGAGTGTGCGTCTATTCAATACATACCCACCGTCACAAAGAGGCACATACACATACGCAGATACACACAGTACATGGGTATCACTATAACCACAGCTGTCGAAGGATCAGATGCAGTTTGCAAACACCCCCACACCTCATTACGGGCATCAAAATTCACCCTTCACATATTGCCCCGGCCCCACCTTGGCATCAGGGGCCCCATGCATATTCATACACCACACTTAAATTGTGCAACGCAAGAGACCACCCACCTATTAACACCGTATCATCCTTCCATACCTACACATCCCTCACAGGTTAGCTGTGCAGACCTTTGCTAACAAACGCCCGTCATAGCCCCAGCGCGATCGCCTGTATAACCCCCGCCACTTGCGCTGGAAGTCCGCATCGCTGATGACAGGCGACCGCCCCCCCAACCACGACAGTGAAATACCTGACCCTACCCGTATGTCTACTGCCACTCTATTCCACTCTCGCTGCAGCTGCTGCATAGTATGGATGTGTTGCCTGATATCATATAAAACGACGTGACGGCACCTCTCAAAGGGGAGAGTGTCGTGGGGTGGGTGTGAGAACAGGTTGCCCCATTCCCTCTTGGATAATTTTTGAAGTTGGGTTGCGGTTTGCTTAGTCGAGCCCATGTAACACTGCTTTGCCAAAAAAAAAAATCATATAAAAAAAAAATCATAAAAAAAAGTATCGTATCAGGATTGGTCACATATACAGCACGCCTCCTAAACATCATCAGTAGCCAGATTGTGGGCATCGCCTTCAGTGGCAAGTCATGACCTGTGGCAAACTGCAGCCACTCCATGGATGGCTGTGGTTATAGTGGATACTGGGCACTTGGTCGGGTCGGGTCCTGGATTTTTATTTTTATTTTTGGGCAAAGTCGGGTTCTGGATGCCTCATTGGCTGCTCTTCGCGGAGCTATCTGCATGACCTTGTGACGGCACCTCTCAAAGGGGAGAGTGTCGTGGGGTGGGTGTTTTTTTTTTTTTTTTTTTTTGGCAAAGCAGTGTTACATTGGCTCGACTAAGCAAACCGCAACCCTACTTCAAAAATCATCCAAGAGGGAATGGGGCAACCTGTTCTCACACCCACCCCACGACACTCTCCCCTTTGAGAGGTGCCGTCACAAGGTCATGCAGATAGCTCCGCGAAGAGCAGCCAATGAGGCATCCAGGACCCGACCCGACCAAGTGCCCAGTATCCACTATAACCACAGCCATGGAGTGGCTGCAGTTTGTCACAGGTCATGACTTGCCACTGAAGGCGATGAATAGTCAGGGGGTGATTGTCTGTGTCGACAATCCGTCACCTATAAATAGGCGTCTTGTGTGTGTGTCGTAATGCTGCCTGTAAAGTGCAGCTTTTAGAGGTGTGCACCATGCATTGATAGCTGACAGTTACATTATGGACAGCTTTTGTTTCAAGGGCCAGTCACGGTCTGTCACACATCACAGGACGTCATTGCGTGACTGTGATTTTAGTGGAGTCTGGGCACTCGGTCAGGTCCTGGATGCCTTTCGGGGCTGCCCCGCACGGGGCTGTCTGCATGATCGTGTGACAGCGTCTCTTGGTACAAGAGACCTGTGGGGTGAGTGCGGAACAGGTTGCCTCACTCTCTCAATGGATCTTTTTATGGAGCAAGTGCACAGTTATTTAGGTCAGCCCTTGTAACGTTCTTGCTTCAAAAAAAAAAAAAAAAAAAGGCGATGCCCACAACCTGGCTACTGATGATGTTTAGGAGGCGTGCTGTACATGTGACCAATCCTGATATGACATTAGGCAACACATCCATACTGAAAACATACAACACAAAACTAAGGAACAAACCATGCACATTGTTTTAACATGCGCGTGTGCAAATTATGACCACAGCTGTCCATAGATCAACCGCAGTCCGCAGTCAATTTTGAGCATCAGTTTGCAGCGACACCCACCGTCTGGCTGTGCCTTGCATATAATTCCATCGGTGCACATCGCTCCATCAAAGCTGCTTCACCACAATTAATCAACCATGCCTGAGATCAAACTTGTTGGCTTTGAGCAGAAGTGGGGAGCACTGTATAGGATGGGCGCAAATGGTCGCATCAAGGTGCGGGCCAGCGCGGCTGGCATGTGAGGGATGGATTGGGCACGGGTCCGTTGGAGTAGTGGCTGTCGTTCCTCGTTGTGATGTGTTGCGAAATAGTATGGCAAAGGCAAAGTTGATGGCTGGGTTACGTTATGTATGCATGCGTGTGGGTAGCAGAGTACGATGATGTGTGCAGGCATGTGCAGATAAGTTTGTGTGTGTGGTTTTGTGTGTCTGTGTTGATGTCACTTTCTACAGAATGCCGCATATCTCATAGGTGTATGTTCGGTCAATAGCAGGATGTGCTTTGCATGAAGTGGAGAGTCTATGAATAGTCAGGGGGTGATTGTCTGTGTCAACAATCCGTCACCTATAAATAGGCGTCTTGTGTGTGTGTCGTAATGCTGCCTGTAAAGTGCAGCTTTTAGAGGTGTGCACCATGCATTGATAGCTGACAGTTACATTATGGACAGCTTTTGTTTCAAGGGCCAGTCACGGTCTGTCACACATCACAGGACGTCATTGCGTGACTGTGATTTTAATGGAGTCTGGGCACTCGGTCAGGTCCTGGATGCCTTTTGGGGCTGCCCCGCACGGGGCTGTCTGCATGATCGTGTGACAGCGTCTCTTGGTACAAGAGACCTGTGGGGTGAGTGCGGAACAGGTTGCCTCACTCTCTCAATGGATCTTTTTATGGAGCAAGTGCACAGTTATTTAGGTCAGCCCTTGTAACGTTCTTGCTTCAAAAAAAAAAAAAAAAAAAAAAAAAAACAGCAGCAGCAGCAGCAACAGGCCACAGCGCAGACTGCTGCTGCCAGCATGGAAGCAGCATTCCCTCTGGACCCATTTGCTCAACAACCTGATGCAGCCGCCGCCACAGCCACGCCAGCAGGAGCAGCAGCAGCAGCAGCAGCAGCAGCAGCAGAGATAGCCCGGCCAGGCCAATGCCACACGGAGATGGAAGAGTCCCTCAGCTATACCCTGCAGGGAAAACTGGACAGTGGCCAGTTCACTGAGCAGGTGAAGGAAGATATGCTGAGTGCGTTCTACATGCAGCATGGTGCAGCCGTAGTGTCTAAAGCAGAAGAGGCGCTGTTTATGCAGCAGTGGCTGCAGCAGCACTTCCCTGCTGTTGCAGCAGCCTCATACGAGGATGCTGAGTATGGTGGTGAAGGGATGAGCACAGCAGCGGCTGGAGCAACGGCAGCAGCAGACAGCAACACCGCTCACAGCAGGGACCAGGGGGCTAAGGGTAGGACAGCGCGGCTGTCTGCTGCAGCAGCAGCTGCAGCAGCAGCTGCAGCAGCAGCAGCAGCGGCGAAGTCGGCCAGAACAGCAACACCAGCAGCAGCAGGTGCAACACCGTCACCACCCGTAAGGCGCTACCCCAGCCGGCAGCGCAAGGAGCCAAACCCTGTCTTTGGCCCCAACGTCAACAAGTTTGCAGTACTAGCGTCACTACCGCAGCAGCAGCACCACAGCACAATAGTAACAGCGACACAGCCAGCTACGCAGCCTGCCACTCCAGCACAAAAGTCCCGCCTTCGCGGCGGGCGCGGCTCTTAATGCCGCCAGCAGGAGCGCACGGCCTGCGGCCCTTCGGCGTGGCAGCTGTCAATGTCAACGGCTTGGCTGCTGCAGGCAAGCGAAGGGATTTCTTTGCTTGGCTGCAGAAGCAGGCGTCTGATGTTGTGCTGCTTTCAGAAACCCACAGCAGGTCAGACCAGCAGGTGCAGCAGTGGGCGCAGCAGGGAGCAGGGCAAGGCAGGCCGTGGCAAGGGTACTGCTATGCAAATAGCAAGCCCTTGGAAGTTGGCGTACAAGCTTCAGTTGGGGTAGCAGTACTGCTAAGTCAGAAAATCGTTCAGCAGGACACAGAACCTGTGATTGAGTTCACAGACGGGCAGGGCAGGTTACTCAGGGTAGCCTGGACAACGCCGTGGGGCCAGCAGATGGCAGCGGTGGCTGTGTATGCGCCGCACGAACCCACGGAGCGCCCAGCCTGGTTTCAGGGGCCTTATCAGGAGGCACTGGAGGCAGGCGCGCAGGGGTCCACTCATGGTCCACTCATACTGATTTCCGCAGTTAAGCGTTTCGTCGCAAAATATAAGCTATATCCGGTAGATCGAGATGGTATAGAGGCGCTGGAGTAGTCGCAACTGGGCATACGGACCTGCGACAGTTCTACTCTTGCGGAAACAGCTCTGTGGCACGCTGGAGCAGCAAGGACCCTTTATCAGCTGGACCTACTGTTTCTGCATGGCGAATTACGTTCGTGAGCTGAGCTGGAGAGCTTGCATGCAGCTGAGCTGGGCGAGCCAGTGACAGCAGCAGCAGCAGCAGCAGCGGCAACAGCACCAGGGAAGGCAATCAATTGCTGCACCGCTCTCCGGCTCTGTATAGCATACCTGGTTAGATGTTTTCAGTACATGAGAGTAGAATGCTTCACAGCAACAGCATGTGGGGACAGGGGCAGCAGCAGCCACACAGTCTTCACAGGCAACAGCAGCTGCATCAATGCCAGCAGCACAGGCGGGTACCGGCAGCGCCTGCACGCCCCCCATGCCCGGGGGGCAAATGGCGCTTCTCACCAAGCCGGCTGCTATCTGTAAGCAAACTGCAGGCACAACCCATGCTGACAGCAGACCCCCCAGCGCTCATCGGCCTATGTGCGCTCAGCCTGCGTCTGTATGTGGGCGAGGCACAGCAGCAGTACAAGGGAAGTAACCAGCAGCATATGGCCAAGGCCTATGCATCGCAGTACCGGCTGCTGACGACAGCAATAACTCAGCGAGGCCAGCAGCAGGACGGTCCAGGATGCAGCACCCTCATGCAGCTCGTGCAGGCACACCGCATGTGCAGCAAAGAGGAGGCGAAGGGCAGCAGCGGGTATGTGGACCTGCTGCTGCAGCCTGCCAACGTTGCAGTTGCAGCTGCAATGCAGTGCATACAGAACGGCGGAGTACAGGTAGCGGACCGCCGTATCCGCGCGGGCTGGTCGCGTGCCTGCATTGCTGTGGCGTGCGCCCTGACATCAACCTGCCGCATTCCGCCCATGCTGAAAGGCAGGCTGGCCACTGCTGCCGGAGGGCTTTCATTCCACTGCCGGATGTTGGCTTCTCGAGCGCAGCCCTGCTCTGTCACAAACCCTAAGAGGCGGCGGTGCATCCTGGCCATGATATCTGCTGGGACTGGCACGAACTGCGCATGATAGGTGATGCAAGATGCCATCATCTGCTGCGCAACTGCGCAGCGCCCCAAATAGCTGAGATTCTGCCGTGCCCACTGCCGCACCCGGTATGTGATGGTTTGCAGGCGCTGCGTGTACAGCGCTGCTGCATGCGGCTCTGCGCCTGCTGCTGACAGCAGCCGACCCAGGTGCCTGATTGGGTGCAGTGCTGTATCATGGAACGGTATCTGCGTGGCTGGATCCACCCCTACGAACGGCTGCTGCGTGCCTACTTCCATGCCCTGGCACTTGCTGATTCCCAGCTTGGCGCCACTCGCTGCACAAAACGGCTGTACTGCTTTCCTCACCAGCACAGCAACGCCTTGCCTGCTGGCGGCGTGCAGGGTGGTGTCGTCTGCATGCTGCATGCTGCAGGGTGCTGCTGAGCCATCGGGCATGCTGATGCTGTCCACTTCCCCTGCTGCTTGCAGCGCTCTGCATTTGGCCGCCAGCGGCTGCGCTGCTAGCACATACAGCAGCGGGCTGAGTGGGCTGCCCTGCGCGCAGCCAGATGGGATGTCAAACACCCTGCTGAGGTGGCCGCCGTTGAACACGATGCGACCCTGCGTGCCTGCCAGCAGCAGCTGTACCCACCTACGCATGCCTGGCGGGAACTGCATTGCTGCCATGCACTTCATCAGCCAGTCCCTGTCTAGCCTGTCATAGGCCTTCTCAAAGTCCAGAAACAAAATGCAGCCGGGCTGCTGCTGCGTCCTGAGGAAGTCAACTTCCTCCAGGTGCAGCAGCACATTGTCGGCAATGTCCCTGCCTGGAACAAACGCTGTCTGAGTGTTGTCCACGACGCTGTCCAGCACTGGCGCCGCCCGCAGCACCACCACCTTCGCCAGAATCTTCACATCACAGTTCATCAGCGTGATGGGGCGGTAGCTGGCAGCCTGGTCCCTTGGCTTACCGCCACCCTTGAACAGCAGGGTGATGAGCCCAAGGCGCTGCTGCAGAGACAGCAGCGCCCCCTCCTGACCAAACAGGAAGTTGCATGCTGCCACAAAAGCTGGTCCTAGCTGCTCCCAGAATGCGCTGTAGAACTCATATGTGAGCCCATCGCTGCCTGGCACCTTCCCTCTAGGCATGCTGTTGAGTGCCGCTGTCGCCTCCTCCAAGGTGATGGTGCCGTCGCCTGCAGGGCCCAGGCATTGCTGCTGCTGCTCCGGAGAAAGCTGCTTATCCACACACGCAAGCAGCTCCTGCTGCTGCTGTGGGTCGGTGGGGTGTCGCGAGAACAGCCCGCCTTCTGCAGGGTCATAAAAGTCTGCAAGCAGGCTGCCTGCTGCTGCCGCGCCCTCGCTGCTGCCAGTGGACACTGTGCTGCCATCTGCTGCAGCCACAGCGCTGATATACTGCGGCTCCGGCACGGCCTGCCCTAGCCTCGCTCCCCAAAAGCTAGACGGGCCATCAGCGTACAGCTCGTACAGCGCATCAGTCTTCTCCTGCTGCTGCTGGCGTTGCTGCACTTCATAATCCAGCAATGCCCTGCACTGATGTAGCTGCTGCCGCACTGCTGCCGCTGCCATCCGCAGTGCTGTTGGTAGCTCCCCCATTGCGGCAACTGCTGCTGCGCACCACCCAAATGGACTCCAGCAGCAGTAGGCGCAGATACGTCCACACCAACTGCTTATCCTGCGGTGGCGCCCAGCTGCTAAAGTCATCCAGCAGCAGCAGGTTGCTGCTGATGGGGATGACAGCTCCCGGCTGCACTTGCTGCCACAGCTGCACGAACCACTGCCATACTGCTGCTGCCACTGGACACTCCACGAATAAGTGAGAGAGTGTCTCGAGTTGTGCTGCCTGCTGACACTGCTGCGCTGGGCATACAAACTGGCGTGCCGCCTGCCTGCCTGCTGACAGCATGCGACGCGCGCCCACCTTCACTCCAGCATGCAGCAGCCGCCAACCAAACTCCCGCAACTGCCGTGGCAGCTGCTTGTGCCCTGCGCGTTTGTACGCTGCTACCCACTTGTAGCTGCTGCCATCTGCGCTACCCATGTGCTGCGTCACAGGGTCCAGAAGATCATTGTGCGCTGGGCTGCTGATCAGCTGCTGGTGTGCCTGTTGTTGCTGCCGTTGCACAGTGACAGCTGCTGCTGCTGCTGCTGCACGCTGCCTGGGCAGCTGTCGTGGGCTGGAAGGATCCATCCACGACGCATGGTATGCTGCCATGAGGGCTGCATCACTGAACATCTGACTGCTGCTGCCGGCTCCCTGGCTGTTACCTGGTGCGCTGCCTTGCTGCATCTGTTCAAACGTTCGCTTTAGAGATGCTTCCATCTCCTGCAAACCACCTTGCGGCGCCTCTGCGCCCAGGCGGTTACGCCACAGCCTCGGCCGCATGCCGATGCCAGGCACCCATCCCTCCCAGTGGTGCTGACTGCAATGGTGCTGCAGCAACCGCGGCGTTGCCACCTTTGGCTTAAACTGCAGCACCCCAACAGCGAATCCCAGGCCCCACACACTAGGGTCAACGTTTATATCAGACCAGGCACCAACCAAGAAGAAGGATGGCTTCTTGGGCTGCTGCTGTTGCTGCTGCTGCTGGAGGCGTTGCTGCTGTTGCCCTTGCTGCTGCTGCTGCTGCTGCTGCTGCTGCTGCTGCTGCTGCTGCTGCTGCTGCTGCTGTGGCTGTTGCTGATGCCCCTGCTGCTGCTGCTGCTGCCGCCGTTGCTGCTGCTGTTGTTCACGTTGCTGCTGCTGCTGTTGCTGCTGCTGCTGCTCAAGCAAGAAGGTAGGGTGTAGCACTGCTGCCGTATCGACAACGCAGCAAGGCACCCACTGCAGGTCCTCGGTGTCCATGGGAGCTGCATCTGTCTCCTTCAAGCTGCCTTCCTGCGACACCTTATACATTTTCACTTCTCCTGACACTGTGTGCTGCACAAACTGCTGCTGTGGATCTACCTGCCACACACTGGCATTGCCATGCTGCAGTGTGTGCCACCATGCAGGCGGTATCACAATACCATCTTGTGCTGGCTGGCCTGTCAACTGCTGCTGCACCTGACCCAGTGTTGTGCCTGCACTCTTAGGCATGTCCGCAGGCAGGCTGCCCACAGCTGACAGCATGGCCCCATCAGTGCAGCTGCCCACACTGTGGTTGCCCACCAGCAGTTCTAGTTGTATCTGCTGGCGGCTCATGGTGTCATGCGCCACATGCCTGTGGATGCCAACCCGCTGGAAGGCCTCCACATATGCTGCATGCCGCTGCTGTAACCTGCCCTGCCTCACTGCCGTCTGCAGCGGCATCTTGGACTGCTGCACCAGCACTGCTTCCCCAAGGCCAGGCAAGGCGCGCTGCAAGTTGGCCCTCATAAAGGGCTTCCATGCAGCGCGCCTGGGATGCAGCAGCGCTGCTGCTGTGCGTGCTTGCATTGCTGCTGCATGCGCTCTGGCATCCACCTGTCCCGCACCCCCCATGCTGACTGGTAAGCTGGCCACCGCTGCTGGAGGGCTGTCCTTGCACTGCCTGATGTGTGCCTCCCGTGGGGTGGGTGTGAGAACAGGTTGCCCCATTCCCTCTTGGATAATTTTTGAAGTAGGGTTGCGGTTTGCTTAGTCGAGCCAATGTAACACTACGTTGCCAAAAAAAAATAAAAAAAATCACAGTCACGCAATGACGTCCTGTGATGTGTGACAGACCGTGACTGGCCCTTGAAACAAAAGCTGTCCATAATGTAACTGTCAGCTATCAATGCATGGTGCACACCTCTAAAAGCTGCACTTTACAGGCAGCATTACGACACACACACAAGACGCCTATTTATAGGTGACGGATTGTCGACACAGACAATTTTTTTTTTTTTGGCAAAGTAGTGTTACATTGGCTCGACTAAGCAAACCGCAACCCTACTTCAAAAATTATCCAAGAGGGAATGGGGCAACCTGTTCTCACACCCACCCCACGACACTCTCCCCCTTTTTTTTTTTTTTTTTTGGCAAAGCAGTGTTACATGGGCTCGACTAAGCAAACCGCAACCCTACTTCAAAAAATATCCAAGAGGGAATGGGGCAACCTGTTCTCACACCCACCCCACGACACTCTCCCCTTTGAGAGGTGCCGTCACAAGGTCATGCAGATAGCTCCGCGAAGAGCAGCCAATGAGGCATCCAGGACCCGACCCGACCAAGTGCCCAGTTTCCACTATAACCACAGCCAATGTAACACTGCTTTGTCAAAAAAAAAAATTCATGGAGTGGCTGCAGTTTGCCACAGGTCATGACTTGCCACTGAAGGCGATGCCCACAACCTGGCTACTGATGATGTTTAGGAGGCGTGCTGTACATGTGACCAATCCTGATATGACATTAGGCAACACATCCATACTGAAAACATACAACACAAAACTAAGGAACAAACCATGCACATTGTTTTAACATGCGCGTGTGCAAATTATGACCACAGCTGTCCATAGATCAACCGCAGTCCGCAGTCAATTTTGAGCATCCGTTTGCAGCGACACCCACCGTCTGGCTGTGCCTTGCATATAATTCCATCGGTGCACATCGCTCCATCAATCTGCTTCACCACAATTAATTTTTTTTTTTTTTTGAAGCAAGAACGTTACAAGGGCTGACCTAAATAACTGTGCACTTGCTCCATAAAAAGATCCATTGAGAGAGTGAGGCAACCTGTTCCGCACTCACCCCACAGGTCTCTTGTACCAAGAGACGCTGTCACACGATCATGCAGACAGCCCCGTGCGGGGCAGCCCCAAAAGGCATCCAGGACCTGACCGAGTGCCCAGACTCCACTAAAATCACAGTCACGCAATGACGTCCTGTGATGTGTGACAGACCGTGACTGGCCCTTGAAACAAAAGCTGTCCATAATGTAACTGTCAGCTATCAATGCATGGTGCACACCTCTAAAAGCTGCACTTTACAGGCAGCATTACGACACACACACAAGACGCCTATTCATAGGTGACGGATTGTCGACACAGACAATCACCCCCTGACTATTCATAGACTCTCCACTTCATGCAAAGCACATCCTGCTATTGACCGAACATACACCTATGAGATATGCGGCATTCTGTAGAAAATGACACCAACACAGACACACAAAACCACACACACAAACTTATCTGCACATGCCTGCACACATCATCGTACTCTGCTACCCACACGCATGCATACATAACGTAACCCAGCCATCAA
>JACERP010001041.1:0-29519 GCA_014080715.1 Scenedesmus sp. NREL 46B-D3 | reverse complement strand
CGCTTACTTGCATGCAGGCAAACAACGTGGCAGCGCACATGCTGAGCTGTATGTACTCCTATGGGCTGCCTGTGACTCTGCATGTGAAAGCAGCCACCAGCAGGCAGCAGAAAGTGCACCTGAAGTTTAGTGATCACACGGCCTGCAAGCTTTAATCACCTGCTGCCTTGCTTCCCCATGGGAGCCTCAAACTTTGCTGTGTCACCCAGCAGTGACAGCTCCCTGCAACACAAAAAGCAGGGATGCTTTAGTCAGATTGCTTGGTTACTGCTAGAAGCTTGCAAGTTGGTTGAGGACCCCCACCCCGGCACAGTCAGCCCGGTTTTCGGCACGAGCAGCAGTCCAAAGCAATCTGAACGATGTTGTGTGAGACCCGCCCCTGCCGTGGTCACAGGTGTAAGTTTCCAGCGGCTGCTGTTGGCTGAGTCCTCGACAGGAAAGCTTCACTGCAGCGTCACAAGCCTGATACGCGCATGATAAACAAAGTAATTGTGCTTCTAAACATGAAACGGACTGCTGAGGCCCCGCTTCGCCGTGCATTAGAAGTAGGGCTCTAGCCTCAAGCCCCAGTCCAGTACGTCCACCACAGCGCAAAGCTAGCAATCCAAAGAGGCGTTATCAAGTGTACAAGAAACCAGCTAAGGCTCCGCAACTGCCTGGGAGGACGCGCTTGATGTTGAGAGATGAGAGATGGTGGGCGCCCGAGCACAGCTAGGCCCTTCCGGTGACAAAAGTACACTTTAATGTACGCTTCTGGTACAAGTAGCTCTGCTGAGCGGGAGTATGTACATGCGCTTCGCAGGCTGCTCCTGCTGCCAACACAGTGTCGACGCTGTTTGCAAGGTCAGCCCATCCGCTAGTAAACACAGGCATTCGGAATTGAAAGCAGCACAGGAGTCGCCGTTGGGGGCCGTGACATCCAAGCAGTTCTGCTGTTACGGCATAGGGTTTTTGAGGAGGGAAGGGTGGATCTGCCTCTTCACCAAGGACCGGTGTCAACAAACGATCGCTGACGCTCAAGGAACTGCACTGTGGTCCTGCATTGCTGGGCGGGCAGAACTCCTGCATGTTATCCTGTGCTGCTGTCATGCTGCCCCAGTGACAGCATGCTGAGCTACTAGTACTGCTGGCACTGCCCCTGTCAGACGGGCCTGCAGATTTCGCGTTCATCTGTGTGATGCACCTAACACTAACCACAGCCACTGATGAGCCAATGAACACTTACACCACCAGAAACACATCAACCAAAGACTGGTGGTGCTGACACTAGTTGCTCCACTGCACTGCTGAACTCCAGCAAACTGTGAGTCAGGGCTCACAAGAGCAACCGGCCATCTGCCATGCAAAAGACTCCAAGCAGGTCCACGCCACAAATGTATTGTGCCCTTGATGCAGTACACATGGCACCAGAAGGCACAGCAACAGAACATTCTTGTCGTCCTGCTAAACACCTTGAGCCGCGCTCAAGAACGTGTCACCATGACTGATCGGCCAGGTGCGGGACCGATGGCGTTGATGCTATGGCTTGAATGTGTAGTATGATGATGATCACCCTGAATGATCATGGGGAGCTGCAAACACAGTGCACATGCAAACACATCCCACATGCAGGTGATGGCTGACATGTGCATGTCACGGCAATCAGCACAGCACATGCGCTGAAACACCAGACGCCATGGCTGCTGGCCGGCACATGGCGTTGAATCAAGCGATCCGCACAGCGCCCCTCAATTTGCATGTGGATCCGGCAGCGGAACCTGCCGGTGGCACCCTACAACGCAGCCAATACACATATTGCAAGGTACACATGTACATCCTGGTTCCATTATCTCAGAGACATGCTGGTGACAGCTCTCTTTTGAACGTCCTGTCGCAGCGGAGCTCATGCTTGCTGACGTGCCTGGCTGCACAACATGTACCAACGTGCCTGATGCACAAGAACTTGCACAAACACAAGCCACAATGCATGTCGAGCACATGTCACAAGCAGCATCGCTTACAGATCCAGTGCAGCTTTGCATGAGGGTGGTAGGCTGACTCTGCCTCGCTGTCCTCTGGGTAGAGTGCTGCTGCTTGTTACATTACATGCAGCGGCTGCAAGGCGGCTGCAGCCTGCAGCCTGCAGCATGGCAGTGCGCTGCTCAAAACTCCATGGACAGTATGTCACAAACAAACACACAGATGATCATTTGTTGTAACATGTTGCAACCTGATCCACATGTCCAATTGCAGGGGCTTGACCGCAATCTTCAAGCCATACACCCTGCAGGCATAGGCAGCTGTCTGATGACAACTTCAGCACAGCCCCTGGCTATTGTGGCAAACACCAAAAGGGCTCAGGGCTGAATCACTGATCTGGCAAAACTTGCATCTGCCCACAATTGTTCAGCCGCTGAGATGAATGCTTCTACCCAAGCACCCGCATGCACATCTCACATGACAGGGTTGCAGATGCCAAAGCCCAGTGCAATATTAAGCCGCAGCCTTGGTGGTGGGCAAACAGCGCCATGATATGACAGCACCCCGCGCAGAACAGCGTCCATCAACACAGCCCACACTAGATTTGAACATCAACACCCCTGCCGTAGTACCCCCCGCGGCACCAAACAACGCAAGCTGCAGCATTTGTACTGCCCCAACCTACGCCCACCAGTGTCCAGCTGCGATATGCATCAGCATCTGCATGCACACACAAGCTCACCAGTGTCCTCCTGTCTGACCAAACAGCCCGCCAGATCAGGCCAAGACACGAACAAGTCTGCAGCCAGATACACAGCCCGTATACTCCACACTTCACAGCCATGAATTACTCAATTTCTCTCTCTTGACATACTGCAAACTGCTCCCTGCATAATACAAACAGCGCTGCAACACCTCCTCTGCAACACACACAATCACGCTCAGGTCTGAGGCCATGACAAAATACCAGAACCAATAGCTGACCCGACAGTTATTACTCGCTATCATGCTGTGCGTGTTTTTGGTGGCATGCTATCCGGCACGCATCCGCTTCTCAGGTCCCAAATCCTCGGCGCAGAAAACTGTGGAGAACCCCAGCTGCCAGGCATTCACAGCTCGTCCCAGGGTATCCTTGCTGCAATGCTGTGGATGGTGGTGGTGGTCGCGTCCTGCATGTCTTCGCCGTTGCCCGACACGATGCGCAGCAGGTCGTTGAGCATGCCCTCGTTGCCCAGGACCTCCACGTGCGTCGAGGCGCCAGGCCCACCACTGCACGGGCATCACGGCAGGCAGGGGACGACTCACGCGTGACAGGGAGTCAGCAGCATGGCTAGGCTCCAGGCAAAACCGCTCACCACGCACATGGCGTGCACGCCCGTGGGTGGCGAGCCAGTACGGAAAACGCCTGTTACGTACGTAGCGCGACACATTTCATTTGCATGCGCAAGCAGACGCTGGTGCCATGGTGGTTCAAGGAAGGTGGTGCGCGATGCAACGTCAACCCCCTCGACTGCATCAACACACGGGTTTGCTAAAACACACCGCGCATGCAGCAAAGTCCGCACAGTGCTCAGCAGAACTCTGCCTGCCTCGCAGGGGTTATCACGCAGCAGCATAGCTTGGCATTTGATCCACTTTTAATACAACAACGCTATGACGTGGACCTTACACGCGATGCATGTACTGTGTGAGAGCAAGCCAAGCTGCCCAGGCTCACCGCGAGTCCTTCAGCACCGGCCCCGGCTTGTGGGGGTACTCACGCAGCACCACCTGCAGCCCCGCGGGGTTCAGCCGCCGCGTGCGCCAGCCGCCGGCGCACAGCGCGCCCAGCGATAGCAGCGGCACAGTGCCGTCGCCATCGGGGAGAGCTGCACGCCAGACTCCTGCAAGTCGCAAAACGTAGGGACATATTTTCTTATTCTTACTTGTTTATTAGATAGCAGGCGAGTTCCACCTGCCAAAGGGATCGCCTGGCTTGGAGCTCAGTCTCCTCAACACATGCACACGGCTACCGGTCACCAAGCCTCCTCACGCGGCAGCCGCAGCCGCATACCTGGGTTTAGGCTGCTTTGCGCTGTCACGGCAAGGGCAAGGCTCGAGGGTTTACGCCGACCCCATTGTGCCCAATCCCTGCACACTCCCGGTGCTACCTCCTGCAGTCAGCAACCCCACTTTGGCCCTGCAACCTGCATGCGCCTCGCACCGCTGCTGCCACCAGGCCGCTGCCGCCCTCACCAGTCCCGAGGCGGGGTCGTTGACCATGCTGTTGATGCTCCACTCAGTGGCGCCGCCCCTGCGTGACTTGAGGTAGTGGTAGCCGCGCTCGGTGGGCGTGCCAACGCCATACATGCAGTACAGCTTGAGGTGCGGCGCGTTCGGCAGCGGCGTCGTGACGGGGTTGACGGGACGCACCTGCGCCGCACCCATCAGGGGGTTTGCAAAGTTTGTCATGGAGGCGAGACGAAGGCATGCAAGGAGGCGGCAATGCATGCAAGCCTGCTGCAGGAAGCACACGCCCGCCCGCTAGACGCACACCACAGCAGGCAGGGTGCAGGACGTCTGCATGTAGCGCTGCACATGCAGTGGACTCCTACACGCATGCGTGTTTCTGAATGTACTGACAACGGCCGGCTGCCTGCCGAGCCGCTGACAGCTGTGCATGCACCAACTCGCCATCCATGATGAGGCCGTCAGGAAGGCAACCAGCAAGAGCCAATGCCTGCCGTA
This sequence comes from Scenedesmus sp. NREL 46B-D3, assembly GCA_014080715.1. Classification (NCBI taxonomy): domain Eukaryota; kingdom Viridiplantae; phylum Chlorophyta; class Chlorophyceae; order Sphaeropleales; family Scenedesmaceae; genus Scenedesmus; species Scenedesmus sp. NREL 46B-D3. The sequence goes on along the minus strand of JACERP010001041.1, from coordinate 24,833 downwards.
TGCGCATGTCTGCACGGGCGGTGTCTGCAGAGGAAGACCTGGGTGTACAGGACAGTTGCATCAAGCAAGTACAGGACAGGTGCACTTCCACAACGTTACGCTGTCTGCAGGCGAGTGCTCCTTTACAAGAAGCAGCCAGCGCACCTCATCGTGCTCGCCGGTGCTGCCCTCCTCGTCTTGTGTCCATTCGCCCGTGGTCGTGGTGCTGCTCTCAACACCCGCCAGCTCCTCCATCTTGTGCAGCTTCTTGCTCGCGGCATCCGACTCGCCGGCACAGCTGTCATCAGCCTCCCCGCTGCCGCCGCTGCCGTTGCCGTGCTTGGTGCAGTCCGCGGTGCCCTCTGCGGAGCCCTGGCACGTCCCCTGGTAGTCCCCGGGCTGGTCCGGGTCGACCGAGCAGCTGGCGTGGTGCTGTGCAGCCAGCTGCAGGGCTGTCTTGCGGTGGTGCGCAAGCACGTGGCTGAGGTCGAGGTCGCGGGCGGCCGGAGCCCAGCGCTGCATGTTGATCGTGAGCTGCTCGCCCGCTGTCGCCGCCAGCGACAGCAGCGCGCTGTGCACGTCCAGGAAGCGCACCGGCTGCAGGCGCAGCAGGCACGGCACAGGACGCAGCGGTGCGCGCGTCGAGCAGCGGCGGCGCGCAGGTGGAAGACCGCAAGCGACACAGCCGCAGTGACAAAGATCAACACCTGCACTTGCGACGTGGGCCAGACTGCTGAGCACGCCACCAAGAGAAGCCCTTTGCCGCGACGACACGTTTCGACCCTGCAACACGCTGCCAGCAACACATGCCCGCCAAACGCTTGTCGCTTGTCACGCAGCTGCTCCACCAGATGGCACGTTCACCTTCCTAGCCAAGGTATACGCGGCCTGCAAAGGCATGCAGGGTTTGCATCACCAGCATCGCCACCGCATGCCGCCTGTCCTAGGCACGCCTCTCACCTGCTCGCCACCCTCCGCCTCTTCTGTCGCCTGCTTCTGCCGCTCTTCGTTGCCGTCGCCGCCCAGCCTCCTGCCGCCAGCCACATCCGCCCGCTCCTCCTTGGGGCTGCCACCCTCACCCTCGCCAGCTTCTACCGACTCCCCTGACGTCCACACATCTTTGGCTGACTTACCTGATGCATTGCCCGCTGCTTCACCTGCCACACCCGGCCCTGATCCTGCTGCTGCCCTGGTTGAATTGCCGCTGTCAGTCTCTTCGCCATCACCGTCGCTGTTGTTGGTGCTGCTGCCCCAGTTGCTGACCAGGTTGCCCCAGTTGCTCAGCGTCTTGGTCAGCAGCTGCAGGCTTTCGGAGGATATGAGGCTGGAGTCGTTCTTGGTCACTGCATCACGCAGCTTGCTGTCAACTGAGCGCACCAGTGCAATCAGCCCACTGCAGCAGCAGCAGCAGCAGCAGCAGCAGCAATGCCAGCATCTATCAGCTGTGCCGTGTAACTGACTCGATCAGCTCATGCTGTCGTGCCAGCGCCAAAACACTCACAGGGTACAGCAGTACAGCAATACAGGACACCCCAACACCTGCAACAAGCTGCAACGCAGCGCCTGCCTGCCTGCATGCACAACTCCACAACATAGAACGGCAGGCACAGCGACAGCATTCCATCCCTGCACGGCGCTTGGACGCCTGTGCAATCAAAGCCTGCTGGCACCACCTGCCTGCCAGCCATGGCCTGCTCACGCAGTGGTGTGCCGTCCTCTCACCCGTAAGACCTGCCCGCTGCTGTGACCGTTGCATCATCATCCGGCGCGTGCGTTGCGTTGCCCCACACCTTGGGCCCACCCACTGGCAGCATGGCCAGCACCGAGCCCCACGTGCGGAACATCTGCCGGCAGGTGCATCAGCAGCAGCAATGGCGGCAGCAGGAGTATGGTGCAACCCAGGATGAACAACAGCAAACACAGCAGCAGCAGCAGCAGCAGCAGCAGCAGGCTAGCAATGACATCAGCACACAAACACATATGAAGCAGCAGCGCACAGTGTACGTGCAGTTAGTGGCAAAAAGCGCTCACTGGTGCCCTCCTTTTGCTGGCCTTGCTGCTCACTAAAAAGCATGATGTAGAGAGCTGCAGCGTATCGATCTGGTCACATGCACACACTCACCGCCGCCCTGCTCTGCTTGCCCAGGTACTGCTCCACCAGCACCGCCAGGCCCGCCATCATGTCCACGGTCTCGCGAGTTTCGCCTGCACACGCAGCCCACAGCAGCGGCAGGAAGGGCAGCAGAGTCACAGACAAGGCTGTCACCAACGCAGCCAGGAGCGCCATCATATCCACAACTATCAGCGTCTCGCCTGCACACGCAGCCCAGCAACAGCGGCGAAGCCAGCAGAGTCACAGGCAAGGCTGTCACCAACACGGCCAGGCCTGCCACCACAACCACAGTCCCAAGCGTCTCGCCTGCGTGACAGGAACTGAATGTGTGTTTGAGACACATGCGCAGATGGCCTGCAGGGGAAGTGCAGGGCGAGGGTTGCTGATGTCGCACGCAAGCCTGGCATGGCAGTTGCTGTCACACGCTCCACTGCAGGAGGCAGGCGTGCAGGCGGGCCAACTTAAACGGGCAGGCGAATGTGCAGTACACACAGCCTGAAAATTATAGCAGGAGGCTGTGGTGGAGGCGGAACAGACCAGAATTTGATGCATGCAGGCTCCCACCGTCGTGCTAATGACAGCGCTGTCACCATGACCCGCAACAGTCGCCACCACGTTGCAAAACTGCCTACCCGTGCATGCCGACAGCATCACAGGCCCGCGAGCAGGCTCAACGGCCCAGTCACTGGACGGCGGAAGGGACACTGCCTTGGGCAACCCCAACAACGGACCTGCCACAACTTTGAGTGGTCACGGAGGTGCTTGTCCATGCAGCTCAGCAGCTCCCCGATGCACTCTTGCTGCAAGTGCATGCCCGCATGGTGGCCCACATAAAGAACAACAGTGCCATGCTCGGGTGCGTGCAGGCGCATAAGGTCTCCTCATCATCACACACACACGCACGCACGCACGCACGCACGCACGCACGCACCCACCCACCCACCCACCCACCCACACACACACGCGCGCGCCCACACCCTTCCATAACTTAAGCGGGTGTTGAGTACTAACACACCACGCGCAGCTCATACATTCATTCATCCAACAGTCACACCACCTATTAAATCTTTGGACTGACAGGCAAGCTGGGAAGCAGCCAAGTACTGCAGACATGGTTGTTGACCATCACAACTCACCAGACAGCAGTGGTGAAATAGCCTTAGGCAGCCCCAGCATCGGCCCCGCTAAGTTCAAGTAGCCGTGCAGGTGCTTGTCCACCCAGCCCGGCTGCTGCGCCTCGACCCAAGTGAAGAAGGCCATCGTCACGGTTGCGCCGTACGAGTGGGACACCAGCACTGGCTTGACGTGCTGCTGCTGCAGCTGCAGCTCGACTTCGTTCTTGAGCCGGGTGAAGAAGCCATCGCGCTTCTGCATCACTGGGATCGCCAGCCGCCAATCATACGGCACAGCAAGCTGCGCAGGATCAAACAGGCGGCAGGCACAAACCGTGCCTGATGAGCCATAAGCCGGCTGAAACGCACGCAGCTGGGCGCCACAAGCAATGCCAAGTGTGCTGACACACAGGTGCCCTGCCATCTTCAGACTGCTGCTCCTGCTACTGAAGGAGGCAAGCTCGAGAGGGTTGCGCATCGTCCCCTGCCGCACCAAGTTGTTGTTGTCGTATCCGATGTCCGCCAGTGACTGCACCAGCTTGCTGAACACCCAGTAGCCCGGCACAAAGTAGTCCACCGCCTCCAGCGCCTTGGCAGCACGCAGCTTGATGCCCGGAGGATCGGAGCCTACAGACGCGCGTTGTCAGCCGCAGCAGGCGTTGTCAGCCGCAGCAGTGCCAGTGAGTACAACGCAAGAGGTGTTCATAGTGTCTGAATCACTGTTGCTGCGCCGATACCTGATGCTGCAGCCACAGAGTCACCAGCACTTGCAGCACGCCCACCACACAAACTTCACGCCCCACAAGCACCACACACAATGACACATCAAAGCAGGACAAGCTGTGCCTGTGCACGGGGCCAGCTTCGCGTGCCACATTCAGCAGCCTCTATCACCCAGCACACACACAACACGCACACAGCATCTGCCTTCATCACACAACCAAACCACATGAACACACACGCACACACACCACGCGCTGTGATCACCTGTGACGGGGTCCAGCTTCATGTGCCGCATCCAGCAGCCCCTGTCAGCCAGCAGCGTCTGCGCCATGCTCAGCGTGCCCCACAGCCGCTGCCTGAAGTAGCTCTGGGCGCACTCCTCGCCCTGCCACAGCTCCAAGCCGGACGTGACAAAGCCTGCATCACAGCGGGGGTGGGCTGTCAGCAGGAGGAGCATGGCTTTGCCGGTGGATTGCACCCATCGACGAGGCCTACCTTCTACGGCTGCAAGTGCTTCCCAACCCTGGCACGCACTGCTGCAAACATGGGCTAGTTATGCTGCCAAAAGTCACAACCAACACTATCTACCTAGCTACAGCAACAGCCCTGGAGGCACTGGAGGCGTATGCTAGGGTGCAGGGACACGTCAGTATGAAATGCCCTGTGCATACGGTGTGGTAGCTCTGGCTACGTCACAGGCCCTGCCACGGCTGCACCTGCACAAGGTGACGTGCTGCTGCCCAGAGCAGCTGTCGCTCTACGGGCCCTGCCATAGCTGCAGGGCAGGCATGGCACCGTACATGTCACGAGGTATCAGCACCGGTCTGGCGGCCTGTTCAAACAAGCAAGTGGTGCGCACCTGGTACGATGACGACTGGGTGGTGTGCTCTCATGCCCTTCTTTGCTGCCAGCTGCCCCGGCCGTGGGCCCTCCTCCGCAATGATGCTGCTGACTGTGTCTGACAGGTTGGCGAGCTTCTCCAGGAAGCCGTCCAGGCTCACGTCAAACTGCTCCACCTGCGGCAGACGCCAGGCAGCAAACCAGCAGACCCTGAGCCCATGTCATATGGTTTCTTGAATGAAGTGAGTGCACCAGGGTTGCTAGCAGTTGAAAAGAGGCAGCAGATGCTGACGCGATGCTCCCTGTAGTATCACATGTGTGTTGCACACTGCTGCTGCTGAAGTAGAAGGATACGTGCCATGCATGACACCACATTTGATAAGGGATCGGCTGCCATATACTAATGACACTTGCAAAGGAGAGATGCACTTGCTGGATAGCAGGTCAGTCAGTTGCTCACTGACATAGGCAAGCAGCAGCAGCATCCAAGTGCGCCCTAAATATTTGACACTACCACCTAACCCCGCTGCTCTGCTGATCAGCAGGGATTGCTGAATGGGACAGGTGGCCCAGCTGATGCGGTTTCAGTGGCAGCCGCCTGCATACAGCCAGCCCAATCAGCATGATGCTGCAGCAAAACAGCTTACCCACCAGTGTGGTGTTCAGCCGCGAGACGCTGTCATTGACTGCCGCACGCACGCGCTCATCCTGCAAGCGCAGCACAACAAAGGACGACCAGGTGCTCGGCCTAGCGTAGTTGAGTGCTGCTGTCATCAAGCAACTGCTTTGTTGAGTTCAGGACACCCAGGTGCTTTCCCTTCATGCAATAGCACACAACATCAAACAATCATGCAGCTGAAGTAGTTGGCTACCTGTGTCAAATGCAGCAATGCACCACAATGCTACTGTGCCAGAGCTCCAACTTCTGCTTGATGAGGCATGCTAGCCAGCATGCCAAGCTGTCTACTTGCACTTGGACACAACCATACAGCAAAGCACCAGAATGCACCTCTGCCGTAAATTCGTGCAGCTGCCCAATGTGCTGTTGTGTTCACAGATTAAAGGAATTTTATGCAGCTGCCCAGCTTGCTGTTGTATTCAGAGGTACACGGGCTCACCTGGGCCGCCTTGGGAACCCCAACACCTAGCGTCACTGCTATCACAGCCATCACCAGCAACGAGACGCCAAACACTCGCCGCTTCCTCCCCTTGTGCGGCTTCCCCTGCTGCTGCTGCTCTTGCTGCTGCTCTTGCTGCTGCTTCTGCTTCTGCTTCTGCTTCTGCTTGCGTTTCTTCTGGGCATGGGGTTTGCTTGCAGAATGCTGCTGTTCCGCAGTGCTCGCCTCATTGGCTTCTGCCGTCTGATTGACAGCTGTGTTTGCAGGCTGTGGCTGCTGCTGCTTGGCTGCTTCCTTGTCCTGCTGCTGCTGTGCCTGCTCCTGAAGGCGTTGACGTTTCTGCATTTGCTTAGCCTCCACTGCTGGAGTGGGTTTGGCCTGCACAGTTGCTGCTGGTGCATTGACCGCTGTCATAGCACATCACCCAGGCAGACCAGGCAACCAGCTGTGCTTCTTGTCGTTGATCACCAGCAGGAGTGCCACCCTTGGCAGTTGCGTTCAACGGCCTCACTGAGATCGGGCAGAGAACGGACGTGCATTCGTAGACGCATCAAGCCGCTGCAGAGGTAACAAGCTGCTGTAGTGGCCTCACCAGCTCATGTCTGTCCGCTTCGACACACAACCCCAGCCAGACCGGTTATGACAAGCATGTGGTTTGAACGCGTGTATGGTGTACTGATGCTTTGAACAAACACATCAACCTTATTACCGTTCTTTGGTGGTTTGAGCCGCCTGAGCAAGATGCAGCTGCAAATCACACAGCGCCCAGCACCCGCACGGCACTGCAGCAGCAGGCGCCCACTGCGAGTGAAAGCCGTTCTAGCAGCACCCTTCCCGATATACAGAAGCAGCAAGGGGTGGAGGCGCTGAAGAAGGCGGCACTCATCACTGCTGTCAAGACTCCGTGAGCATCTGATCACACTGCAGTGTTCGCGCATGACCCTGCCTGTCGCACTCTCCAAGTTGGCACTCTGCAGATCAGTTGTATATTTGCTTAGGCACCATGATGAACAACCCCAGCTAGCAGCTGTTGAGCTAGTTGCAGCAGACTGTACAGGCTCCCTATGCATGTGCATCAGCAGCCCGCCATTCTTTTTGATCCATCCTGATTGTGCGAATGGTTTGTGGAGGAGCCTTTATTAACTTTTCAGTGCCCGGCAACCTGCATACGTTGGCTGCAATGCCAAGTGCGTGCATGTGTGAACTTTGCTGCTGGCCAAGCTCATTTTTTCTCATTCTGTTGATGTGCATGCCAAACACTTAGGATCCTGATGTATGTGCAGGTACCTGCCCAATGGAAAGTTTGACCTGCGGGCATACGACAGACTGGTCGAGCTGCAGATAGCCAATGGCGTGGATGGCGTCATTGTCGGCGGCACAACAGGTGTGCACTTGCCCCTGCAGACAGCAGCAGCAGCAGCAGCAGCAGGGCCGGGACTTGGTGGTGGTACTGCACAGCAGCGGCACCTGCAGGCGACACGGGCTTGCTGGTTGGGCAGCATCGGATGAACGGGCAGTGCAAAACACGGCACAGTGTTGGTGGCTTTGCCTTGCTGCAGCAGTGCACCCCCCTCATAGTGCAGTGGCAACTGCACAGTTCCATCCTTTGGCAGCACAACCACAGGCAGATAAGTAGCAGCTGTCTCGCTGGGCAGTAATGCTGACGGCACGTCGCACCGCTGAGCGCATGTTTGAATGTGTCTCTTCTGGGTTCCTCATCTTTGCAATGCAGGCGAGGGGCACTTGATGTCCTGGGATGAGCACATCATGCTCATCGCACACACAGTGAATGCATATGGCGACAAGCTCAAGGTCATCGGCAACACGGGATCCAACTCAACAGGGGAGGCGGTGCATGCGACAGAGCAAGGCTTTGCCGTGGGCATGCACGCTGCACTGCAGGTAGGGCAGCCGACAGCAGCAGGTCTAAGAACAGCGCCAACCAGACAGCAGAGGTGTTGGCCAGCTTTCCTGCAAGCAACCCGCTTTGCTTGCAGGAGCTTGCAGGGTATGCACGGGTTCCGCCGTCAGCAGCGCAGCAAGCACACGCACACACGCACGCACGCCAGGTGTCCCCTTGACCGCCACTGCTCCTGGCTCTGGTTGCAGTCCCGCACATTCGCGCGCGTGTGCTCACGCCCCTCACACCTTGTTCCTGCACACCATTCATGCTGGTGCGCTGTGGCCTGCTGGTCTCATCACGCCATGCAGATCAACCCGTACTATGGCAAGACCAGCCTGAGCGGCCTGCGGGCTCACTTCCAGGCGCTGCTCAAGGAGGGCCCCGCGATCGTCTACAACGTGCCCACCCGCACCGGCCAGGACATCCCGGACGTGGTGGTGCAGGAGATGGCGCAGCACCCCAACTTCCTGGGCATGAAGGAGTGCACAGGCAACGCGCGCATCGGCAGCTACACACAGCAGGTGCGGGGGGTGCCGCCCCACCCTGCGGCGTGATGGTGTGGGCTGTCACAGCGCAGCTCGGGAGCAGCGTCGTTGCTGCTGTGCCATTGCAGCAGAAGCGGGGAGGGGGTGGCAGTGGCAGTGCTGGGGAGCGTCGTGGAGGCTGCAGTTGCGAGAAACATACACTTGGTGTCATTCAAGCCGCCACAATGGCCTCGTTGTGCAAGGCGCATCGGGCTGGGCATTGCACATCAGCAGTTGGCTGGCAGTGCCCATGCTGTTTGGTACTGCCTGACTCAACGCGTTCACTGCAGGGCATCAACTGCTGGAGTGGCAATGATGATGAGGCGCACGACGGCCGCCACCAGTTTGGCAGCGCTGGTGTCATCTCAGTCACCGCCAACATCATCCCTGGTGCGGCCGCTGACGCACATTGTGTTCAGATTCAGCAGCAGCGGGAACAGCAGCAAGCAGCAGCTGCCAAGTGTGGCATGGCGTGGCATGGCGCAGCAGATGCAGCAGCAACGGAAATGGCATCATGCCAGCCTCACGTTGCGACATAACTACCTGCTGCTGCGGCTGTGTCAGTAGCGACGGCAGCACATTTGAAATGTCGCAGTGGTTGCATGCACGTGACGGTTTTGTGCCGGGCCCCTAGCTAGACGCGCCTTCTCCATGCAATGCACTCTTGAAACCGTCGCGCGTTTGACAGCAGGCTGAGGAAACACCCACCAGGCATGTACTGTACACAGCTACTTCACCAATGCGCACACTTGCTTGCTTGCAGGGTTGTTTGCCAAGATGATGCACGGGTCGCCAGACCCAGAGCTCAACGCCAAGCTGCAGGAGCTCATGGGCTGGCTGTTCTGCGAGCCCAACCCCATCCCCCTCAACACCGCGCTCATGATGTGCGGCCTGGTCCGGCCCGTGTTCCGGCTGCCGTACGTGCCGCTGAGCAAGGAGGAGCGGGAGAAGGGCGCCAAGCTGCTGCGAGCTGTGCAGGAGCACATACCAGGCTGCACAGAGGTCCGGGTGATGGAGGACGAAGAGTTCCTGCTGGTCGGCAGCGCACACACGTGAACTGGTTGCGAACCAGTTGCATGACATAGCGTCATGTCATATCAGTATGAGTTGCGACAATTGGGTCGACAATTGGGTTGAAGGCTGGCTGCAAGGATGGCGCGGTGGATGCGCAGGATGAAGAGTCGCTTGAGGGGCAGCGCAGACGAGCATGTGGTGCTGTTGCAACTACATGTTGTACCAGTGGCAGTGGGTGCAGCAGAGGAAGGTTGACAGGTCTGCAATGCTGTGGTGAGTAGTCAGGTCCGCATTGCAAGCAGTCAGCAACTTTGTTGGGGACCGTCCTGCCAAGCAAGTCTTGAACTTCAGCTTCAGCTGAGCTCAGGCGAAGCTGTCGAGTTAGCTGCCTAATGAGTGCATGCTGCTTTCCTCACCTGCAAATGGTCTGGGGCAGCAGCAGCTGTTGTTTGTGCATTTGCGGTTCAATGCAGCTGGGCTGCTTTCCCTCCATGCATCTGCATTTGCCAGACGCCCTTTCAACTTGTTGTCAGCCGTGCAGTTTCAGCCGTGCCACGGGGGTGGTCTTTGGCCATTTGCCCCTGATTGGGACTGGCTGGCGGTACTAATCGCATGAGCCTGTTTCTGGCTGCCAACACAGGCTCATAGGAGTATCACGGCTGCACTCAGTCTTGTCAGGCTCAGCACGGTATATGTACAAGTAGAGCGAGTTGCAGGCCTCGCTGGTCTCTTGCAGTCCACTGCAAGCAGCAGCACACCGGGCATGTTTGAGGACACAGCACTGCATGCATGCAGAGGCATGTGTGTGCACTCTTGTGACCAGCACGCGCAGCGTTTGGCGATGCTCCAGGTCATCAAAGTGCAAGTGAGGGCGGGTGCAGCGTCTCGCCTCTTGTTGGGACGACCACAGCAGCGGCAACAACTGCTGCCAGCTGCCAGTGGCTGTTCACCCATGAGTGATGCCGGTGCAGGTGGTTATGAGCCCTGCTAGCACTGTGCGTCCCTGCTGCTTTGGGGCAGCCAAACACAGCCTGCCTCAGCAGGTTGCGGTTCATGTGGGTTGAGGTCTGGGTTGTGCAGCTGTTCATAGCCTGTGAGACGCCATGTAATGGGACGGCTATGCCCACCATGGTGGCATCTGATCACAGGGCATCCTGGGCACATCTAGGCGCCAAGGCAGAGACCTGTAAGACTGTACATATGCATACGCTTCAGTGTCTATCAAGCATGCACTGCTCTGTGCCCCCACGCTTGCCGGTGCTCTTGTGTTTCAGTGACACGTCATCTGATGGCGCTGAGCCAGCGCTGAACCCAACATGGCACAAGCCAGACGACCAGCAAGCTGATACTTACACCAAAAAATTGCAGAGCAGAGCAACACATGCTGCCGGCGCGCTGCCGTCAGGGCTCTGACAGCAACGAGAATGCATCCACACTGCACTGTTGTACACCACTGCTGCTGCTGCTGCTGCTGCGCCGCACCGCTGCTGCTGCTGCTGCACAGTGTGCGAAGCTACAAGCAAGCAGTACGCCCTGCCATCAGCAATCCCCTGTGTTTGTGCAGCAGAGCACTGGTGCCAACGGTCATGGTACATGCACAAATCACAGCAGAGCAGAACAGAAGGTGCGATATCCGTCCCTACTGTTGCTGGGGGAAAAGCACACTGTGCACAACACAGTGCAGCAAATGCATATCCCACACTTAAGGCCCTGGCCACGATGGCTGAACTATTGGAACATTGTAACGCTGCTGCTCATTAGCACCAGCGGCACTTGCGGGATAACATAGCAATCCTGACGGTTGCTGGCAGCATAAGTGCAAAGCCCAATATACAACATCTTGTTCATCATGCAGTAAGACGACATGAGCGTGACACACTGGCTCTGCAGAACACAATGCAGCCTGCAAATGAATGCGGCGTGAGGAATGACACTTTCAGCACAGCGGCTGTGAACAGTGCCTGGAGCTGATCAGATCATGGGCACGTCTTAGTTACATGGGCGCACTAGAACTTGCTGCACATGCTGTACAAAGCACATGCGTTTACAGGCCTGTGCATATGCCTTGTATATGGTTGCAAGAAGCAAGCATTGCAGAGCACAATGCGGTGATTGCTACCCTCTTGGCCAGAATAGGGCCCCTGCCACCGTGGCTGGAGCAATTATCTGTGACCTGGAGGGTCAGCAGGTGCCAACGCACCACCCTGTTGCTGCTGCAACATCAGCGTTGATGCTACGGCATGAATGGGCGCACGATGATGACGTTGCAGCATCATCACTGCCATAACATGCATTGGCGGCTGCACAACCCCGCCGTTGTATGCCTTAAACTTTTGCAGCTGCTGCCAGCAGTGCTGCAATATCTTACTCTTGTCACTGCCGCTTTGCCAACAGCTGCTGATGCGCCCAGTCGCTTGCTGTGCTGGCCCAGAAGGCTGCTGCTGCTGCTGCTGCTGCTGCTGCTGCTGCTGCTGCTCACTCCTCCTTGGCTGCTGCTGCCTCTTGGCCTGCTGCTGCTGGTGATCTGAGCTTCTTGCTGCGCTGGCGCAGCAGGCTGCTGAAGTTGCCCCACCACAGGTAAGGGTATAGCACCAGCATAACCTGCAGCAGAAGAAGCAGCAGCAGCATGCGGCACAGGCAGCTTGTAGCTGAGACTGGCGCACCATCTGTAGCACTGTCCCGCGGCTCGTACACCAGCAAACAAATCCAACCACAGGTGAGTCTGGGCGCAGGCAAGTCCGTTTTGGAGAACCTATCAGGTTTTGTCAATCTATGATTGAACTCATCTGCCACTGTGCCTGTGGCCTTCGTAGTGCTGCAGGCGCGACGGCTGTGCAGGCTGCCAGCTGTGTGCCAAGGGCCAACAACCAGCTCAGTCTGCTGTCCTACCTGGATGAACACTGCATAGTCCCATGCAAAGTTCCAGCTGTTTGGCATGTGGATGCTGTACAAGTCACGGCTGCGCAAGTAGGGCAGGCCCTTGTACAGCAGCACCATCTCCGACACCACACCCACGGGGTACAGCAGCAGGAAGGCGTTGTACCTGGTAGTGTGCAGCACCATATACAAGGAGTTGGTGTGTTTGAGAGCATGGCTGCCAGGTGAAAATCGTCTCGAGGATTGTGTCTGTGCCTTGGCAACAGGGTGGGGCGCACCCTGGACAGACGGACGTGCGCTATGGTAAGAGCTGCATGTTCCAGTGCGTGACGAAGTAGACATACAGCCAGCTGTAACGTGTCATATGACAGGTGTAACAAATGACAGATGTGCTCACCTGAGCCACGTCAGCCAGGCTGGGCAGGCATGGAGCAGCTGCAGGCCGTACCAAGGGTACCGAATCATCTACAGGCAGGCAGGCAGGCAGGCAGGCAGGAGCCTGAGGCGGCAGCACGTGCAGGAAGCGCAGCAAGCACGCACAACCCACAGCAGCAGCCGCGCAGGAGCTCTGCTGAAATGGGAAAGCTTGTAGCTGCTGCAAAGGAAGCATGGCGTGCCGGGTGCAGACAAGCGGCAAGCGCAGCACCAGCCGCGGCGCCTGCCATGAGATATGCATTGACGCAGCAGCTGCGCCCCATCAAGTATAGCGTTGAGGGCAGCCTCTCAGCATCTAGGGCTTGCTTAGACTCCTGTTCACAGCATACCTCCGGAGCAGCTGTGCTGCTTGCAGTGCCGTGCTTACCTCCCCAAGTGACCACACGACCAACATCAGCACCGAGCAGACATGATGTTGCAGCTGCAGGGAATGCAAGCACACGATCAGGAAGAAAGGCTAGGCATCATGCGGCGGTGGACGGCCTGCTGTGAGTCACTTTGGGATTGCAGAGTGTGGGCGGAGAAGCTGGGCACGGGTAGAAAGCATACTGGCATCCCAGCACAGATCCGGAATGCCTGTTGCTGCTTCACCTTGGTGGGCAAGTAATGAGTGCAAGGAAATGCTGACCTGCAAGCAATGTGATTGGTTAAATATTCCACTTGCCAAATCGCAATTACATTGTGTTTGCTGCTGCTGCTGCTGCTGCTGCTGCTGCTGCTGCTGCTGCTGCTGCTGCTGTGGTGTTTATGTAAAGAAATATCTTGTTCAGCTGCTGCTGCAGCAAGCAGCAGGCACTGGTGTGAACACGGTTGCTGCAACCTCTGCGGCACCAGCTGCTGCTGCTGCTGCAGTCAGCTTGCACCAGTGCTGAACAACTGCTGCTGCCACTGGGCACACCTCTGGTATGCCGACTGCAAACTTGAACAAGGCATTGGCACGCCCAAGCCACTGCAGGAAGTTTGTAACAGGGCTGCTGGGTACAATGCCTGCACATGGTTAAAAAGTAATAGGCAGGAGCTGGCAGTATGTTGAGGTTTGTTTTTGGGTGCACAATGCCTGCGCAGGTGAAAAGTCCAGGTGCAGAGGGTGGAGGTTGCTTTGGGTTTGTCGCTGGGCATAATGCCTGCACAAGTCCATGATGTAGGAATGGCAGAAGTAAACATGAAAAGCTGGGTATGCAGCGATGCCTATGCAAACCTTGAACAGTGCATGCTTGTCCCCACAAGAAACATTGGTTGCAGTGACGCAGCCAATTCATCCATCCATCAGTCTGGTGTGTGCTATAAACGTCCCAGTGCAAGCGGCTGCTGATATGGCAATGACAATTTTTGCACAGATGCAGGTCCTGATTGGGTGAAAGTTGCAAACAATGCTCAAGATATGGCTGCAAATGGTCTGGCCAGCGTCACCTCACTGTCGTGCATGTCAACATATAAACATGGTGGCGTGGTCCCCTGCTACTCAACTGCTTGGGTGCATCTTTTGCAAAGCACTGCAATGTCATTGCTGCCGGCACTGCATGCTGTGTGGTGATGTTGGTGCTGCTCACCTGTGCCCGCATGCACAATCTCTGCAAAAGCTGCAAACTGCAACCACCCTGCGAGTATGAAAACATCAGATTGTAGGGTGTGCTTGATTTCAACTACTCTGGTTGGTTACCTATGCTGCAACTTGAGCGAGCACCAGCGACAGCAGCATCAACAGCAGCACCACCTGTTGCAGCAATACACTCACTGGCATATACGCTGCCTGCCAGAAAAATGTAATGGTTATCATGTGCCTTCAGGACAGCTGAAATGCAAGCTGTCAGGCAAAGTGACCAGCCGATGCCTTGCACTGCATTGTACAGCACTAGGTAGCCCCGGATGGCAGGGTGGGCATTATTGCGATCTCGATGCTTCGTCATATGGATAAGTTTATAAAAAAAGTTCACTCCTAGAAACAGCAACGGCCGATCAGCGCCTACAGCATTGTGCTGTCAGCATTCTCGTACTGCAACACCCCTGAACACCGCCCTGTCACATGACACACCCACTGGCCTGGTCCGCATGCACTGTTAGGCATTTCTATCGCCGATGTAAATGGCGACTGTTGCAACTGTTGATCTTGGCTTCCTCCTGCCAGATGTCATCCTGTCCTGCCTGGCATCAAACCCCTTGATTCTGGTGCCAGGAACCTGGAGCTGCCCTGTATGCCGTGTCTGTATCTTATTGCGTCGCCTTTTCAGCACTAGAAGCTTGTAAGTGGTGCCAGTGCTGGCACCAGCAGCACCAGCAGCAGCAGGACAAGCAGCAAGGGCAGCAGTGCCTTATGCCGTCGACCCAAGTCAAGGTGCTGGTGCTGCCAGTGCTGCGGCGCTACTGGCTGTTTCACGCTTGGAAGGAAGTGCCACCACAGCCGCCTGGTGTCAAACCAAGTTGGAAGGAAGCTGTGCAGGCAAAGGTACGGACGATGACACGGACTACAGCTTGGTGCTCATTGCTGCTGCGTTTGGCCAGGCTACCGCATCCGTGCACAGCATCAGCATCACATGCGCTCTCATGTTGCAGGAAAGGAATGGCATTGCATCGCACATGATTGGCGCTCAGACAACGAAATTGACGTGGCCTCTGCTGGAGCAACTGCAACCTGCAGAGGCCACAGCAGCAGCAGCAGCAACAGCAGCAGAAGCAGCAGCAGCAGCAGCAGCATGTGGAACAGCACCAGACACCAGCAACCCCACCAGCTGTGGCTGCCTGAGCTGCTGCTGCTCTGCTGCTCTTCTGCTGTTGTTTCAGGTGATGGGCAGCTTTCAAAGCCAATGGGCTAAGTTGGAGGCAGCGCCGCATGGCACCTTCAACCACAAGCTCTTCAAGTAAGAGCTGCACTTCCTCAGATGGCCCTTGGTGTGCTGCAAGCGTGCTGGTACAACAGGAAACCTCACCATTTCCCGCTTGTGCAGCAAACAGGATGTAAAGCAAGCAGGAGGCTGCTCAGGCCATTGGCGGTTGTTTGTTGGCGCGGTGACTGCAGCCGTGGTGCCTCAACGGCTCAGCACTGCGCACCAGACACTGTGGAGCCAGGAATGCAAGGCTGACACTGTGTTCAAACCTCCAACTGCTGCTTGCAGGTTTGGCCAGTACGTGATGTCCAAGGTTGACCCATCTGAGAGCTTCCTGAAGGCGCTGCCTCAGCAGGCCGACGGCCTTGAAATACTGTACCCGGCAAGTGTTGTGCGAAGCCTGCATACAGCACCCCATGCGCAAAGGCACCCTCAGCACACCTGCGACGAATCCCACGTATTCGAGTACACCATGCGCACGGTCAACTGGGTGCCTTGGTGCAAGGCTTCGTGTCATTGCAAGGCTCTGCAGCCCTGCACAGCCGTTGAGCAAGCATCGCGCCATGTGGTGAAATGCACTGCGCAGGGAGCACTTCCAGTAATGCCATGCAGCACCTGGCCAAGCAGCCATTAGCAGACTGTATGACAGTCAGGCAGATGCAGTGCCATGGCCTCTGCAAAACTGCATGAACAGGCACCCCCTTCAGGTGTACTGTGTTGTAGTCGCTTGTTGAATGCCAGGCGCGCCATGCCCCTGGTTGCTGCCCGTCCGCATGCATTGAGGGGCACTTCCATGGTGCTGGTGGTGTAGCCTGCCCCACACCTATGCGCACTGACACAGACACGTGTGTGCTGTCTGCTATGCTGCAAATGCGCTGCAGGCCAGCCTACCAGAGCGGTTCGTACGGAGGCGGCTGCGGCTGCTCGCTGCCGCAGCGCAGCCCTTCCATGCAAGCCGGCTGCGGCTGTGGATAGGCATCCTGCTGCCACAGCTGCCGCTAATTCCGCTGCCGCTGCCGAATGTCACGATTTACTACACGATCTGGCGCATCACATCAAACCGCTCTGCGGGCAGAGGTACGGTGTGAGCGCCTCACACACCCGGCATGGCAGCTGCCAGCCGCCTTTGCATGCTTTGAGGTGCTTGTGTGCAAGTCGGTGGTGAGCAGTGTGTGTTGCAGGTGTAGAGGGGTGTAGGTCAGCACGTGCACAGTGGTAGCGTCTGTGCCCTGGCAGTGGACGTGACAGACTGCACAGACTGAGTGGCCACCACAGTCTTAGCGCGCGGATGAACCCTGCCACCAATGGCGTTGCGCTGTCTGCATCATGTTGACAATTCCGTGCCGCATAGCAGGCGCTGCTAACCTTGCCGCTGCGTTAAAGCTCAGCAGCGATATACAGCGGCTGAACCTCGCGCAGCAGCTGCTGCAGCTACAGCAGCAGGGCGTGAAGCTGCAGCGGGGCACTTGGGCAGAGCAGCTGGCAGCAGAGGCTGACAGGTGAACAAGTGCTGCTGTTGATGCTGCTGCTGGTTGTGTTGCGTCAGTGTATGTATGCATCGTGGGTGCAGCAGAGTGTTGCATCTGCTTGTTTCATCAGCACACCTGTTGTGGTCCGCATGAGTTCTTGATCGTGAGTTGCATGCATAATGTTGACAAACCTGGGGTTGCAATGAAGCATGCCACATCAACACCTCAATCAACACACAGTACATGCTCCTGGTCTGCATTGCCATGCTGCTGCAGCTTACATCAGCAGGTGCAGCTGCGCATGGCAAGCAGCAGAAGCAGCAGCAGCTCTGAACATGCTGCAGCAGAGCAGCAATCGAAGCAGCTGCCGCTGCCTGTCTTCATAGCAGACAAGCATTTGGAGCAGTTGGTGGAGCCTGCAGAGAGGTGGGGTGGCTACCGCGCCTTGCTTGCCAGCATTAATATGTGCTGGTGCTGAGGGATGCTCTTGCCCTCTGATGTTGTGAGCTATGTTGCGAGCTGCATGGGCTGTGCACTGTGCGCGTGCGATGTGGTAATTTCAGTGCAGGACATGTGCATCAGCAGTGCCTGTCCTGTCATCAGCGCTGGGGCACAGCAATGCCGGGCAATTTGATTAGATGTCTCTCTCCCGGGCGCTTGCTCACCTTATCTTCACTTCATCCTGCACACCTGCTGCTGTCATCACCCTGTACACTTGACTGCTGCTGCTGCTGCTGCTGCTGCTGCTGCTGCTGCTGCTGCTGCTGTTTTGGGTTGCAGGCTGCTCAGCCCGCTGCCCGAGGCGGCAGTGCTGCGGCTGGCAGAGCTGTATGACCAGCACCACCTGCTGGAGCACTTCAGGGCAGCAAACAGGAAGTGCCTGGACAAGAACCAGCAGCAGCAGCAGCAGCAGCAGCCCCACCACCACCACCACCACCACCAAGAGCAGCGCACATGAATCTGTGCCGCTTATTCTTCACATGAATCTGATGCAACTGCATTGATGTCGCTAGCTTTGCCAATGTGGTGCTTTGATGTGGCTGCATCGGTGCGCTGTCGCGGCAATGGTGATGCCAGGAAGCAGGTGTCGAATGCCAGCTGCCACTGCATCATCGGCTGCTGAAGATGAGCACGACGCTGCGTGGGGTTGGCAACTCTGTGAAAGCGTCAGCAACTGCCGTCCACTTGAAAAGCTCTGATTCTCGCAATGTGCGGTGTTGATGGTGCGCATAGAACCCCCTCACCAGTAGTACTAGCGTGGTCCTCCCTGGGCCAGCTGGCCTGGCCTCACTGCAGTGAGCGTAGTGTCGTCACTAAATCCTTTTGGGTCTTCTTCATTCTGGGCAAGGTAGGCTTGAAGAATCAGGATAAGAAGCGGGTCGTGTTGTTGTTGCTGTTACCATTTTGGGCACACTTCAAGTTCACAGTTTGGATGTCAAAAGAGATAGCACGCTAACGCAGCAGCATAAAAGCAAGCAAGCCAGCAGTGTCACCCGACCCCCGCATGCAAGGCTGTCGCATGTAAGGAAAGCTGGCTCCACCCACTGTGCTGCGCCGCTGGTTGTACTGATGAACACTTTGCAAGCATCCAAGTCCAGAGTAGTTGCTTCGGGGGCACCAATTCTTCCGCGTACAGGAAGCACAGGCAAGAGGGCTGCCCAACCTTCAACCTTTCTGCGCAAATTACCTGAAGCAAACGTAGAAAGGGCAGCGGCAGGGGCCTCGTTACTGGGCTGGTGCCCCAGAGAGCCTGATCCTGCTGCTCGTCTTGTACTCCGGCGAGATGTCACCCAGACTAGAACCCCAGAGCTCAAACACGCAGCATCCGCAATGACGCGTCAACTTCGCAGCAGTGATGTCAAGTGACAACCTGCACGAAAACAGAGCAGGCAGCAAAACAAGACTACCAGCAGCGGCAGGTGGCCATCTGCAAAGGCATGCGTAGGAACACCAAGTGCATGTTACGCTGTCACTGTCCGCTGTACTGCATGAAGTGTTCCCCCACCATCAGAAGTCCCCCCTCATCATCATCATATTACCCATTCAAGCCATAGCATCAGCGCCATCGGTCCCGCGCCCCACCGGGGCGGAAAGAGGAGGGAGCACTGCTCCAGAATGTTTGCAACCGAATTACCGAATTACCAAAGTAGGGCCACTGGCCCACCCGCAAAGGAGCCAAACAAGGATCATGGGGTCCACAAAACTCAAAAGAAGACCACCAACCGAAAGAAACCGCAACAACAACAAGCTCAGAGAGCTCAGAACTCAGAGAATCAGTAACTTCAGAAGCACTACTAGTAATGCCATCACTGGGAAGCAACAAATGTGCCAACTCTGGATCGCTACGTACCAGTAAGCAACTGTGGATGAAAGCAGCAACCCTACTCTGTCTTTACCGCACAAAGTCTGCCAGACATTGCCCGCGCGGGTTTGCTAAGGCATCTAGGTTCTGCCAATCACCGAACTCATCAAACAGACACCAAAAACGCTCCCGGACTAGCTCGTAAGCATCACACTCAAATACCACGTGGAACTCATCCTCAACCTGGCCTGCAGCGCATCGGGTGCAAAGCCGCTGATGTCTAGGTAGCAAGGAATTGCCAGCCCTCTCCCACCGACCAGTAGCCACGCGCAAGTCATGTGCACCCAGACGACATTTGCATGCATTGCGCAACAATACACGGTGACACCATCCGACATCTTCCAGAACTGCCCCAAATATCATCAGATACAAAACGCAACACCTTGATTGACGAATCAGCCATGGACAAAACGTTGCGCAACTTTGCAGCGCAACCAGGCAGGGGTCTGATCTCAGCGAACATACTATCCCTCTGAGCAGAAGTAGCAGGGCAATCAAACATCAAGTGTGACAAAGACTCAACTTCTGCACCACAACAAGGACATCCTGAAGTGGAGTTAGCTCTGCGACCCCTAAACTGACTAGTACGCTCATGTACACACAGGCAACCCATGCAAACACGCAGAAGCAATTCATTACCACGTGGTATTGCCACTGAACGCAAGTACGGCCTAGGCCTCCTGAAACCAATAGCATCAACATAAGTGGGATGCACATGAGCCACATACCGACTCAGAGTGGAGTGTTCCAACGTTTCACATGCAATCCTTTCAGCATGTAGTGTCCTGACCTGCTTGTTGATGTGGCTCTTGCACGCACTGGCTCTGGATTCCGCGGTCACAATTCACACCATACTTGCACAGCAGGCTCTGCACATACTTGTGCCACGGTGTCACCGCCACAGCACCACTGGGACGCCTCCATCCAGCTGTAAACACTTGATTTGGCAGCCGAACCCCCTGCATACGCTGAATCCTGTAGTAGTACTCCAAAGCCCTCTGATGAAGCCACATATGCAACGGTTTCACGCTCCATTCTGCCAAGAGAGCTGAGGAGCATGGGCGCTCTTTGCCACAGCGCATTGCGCATTTGATGATGTCTGTCTGCACTTTGTCAATCAGCTGCAGTTGCCTGGCTGTGGAAGGAAACCAAACCTCACTGCCATATTCAACAATAGGACGGACACACGTCAGCAACAGTATGTGTTTAACCTCCACACTGATGCTACGGCTCTGCTAAATTGGCATGAGCCCACCCTTCACACGTTGCACCTTAGCCAGCATCTTCTCAAAATGTGTGGTCCATGTGCAGGTATTGTTGTTCCACAGGCCAAGGTAGCAGTACTCTGATACAACAGGCACAGGGATATTGTTGCAAACAATGCCGGAGTCGACCAGCTGGCTGGTCTGTCTTGCTGGCAGCACATGCATGACGGCAGACTTCAAGCTGTGGAGCTTGAAGCGCCACTGGCAACTGTAATTGTAGACAGTTGCAGCCACAGCCTGAACTTCAGACAGGGCCGCAGACAGCAACAAAGTCATCAGCCTGCATGGCTGCCACACCTTGGCCTGCAGATTTGTCACTGGGCCCATGAGGGTAACCCAGGGTGCTTTGCATGCACGTCACGCAGCAAATCGTCGATAAACAACAGGTACAGTGTGGGCGAGATAACATCACCCTCATGCAGGCCAAGGTCGCAGGTGGACCTATCCGTGGTGCAATCCTCATGAGACACCACACGCTGCGCGCCCTGATACAAGTTGTACAACACACGGAACATCTTGCCTTGCACACCCTTGTTCCACAGCTTCTGGAACAAGCCATCAAGCTAGACCATGGGAAATGCCTTGAAGGTGTCAACGAACAACACATATGACTCCTTTCCCTCAGCTTTCCTGCCATTAGGGACCTCGCTGAGCACGCTTTGATGGTCAGCACAACTGCGCTTGGGACGGAATCCGTTCTGACTCTCGTGCAGCAGCGGCGCCGCTGCTGCTGTAGCAGCAGTTGCGCGTGGCTGCTGCTCCTGCTGCTGCTGCTGCTGCTGCTGCTGCTGCTGCTGCTGCTGCTGCGCTTGTGTCTGCTGCTGCTGCTCCTGCTGCTCGCCCTCTGACTTGATAACTTGATAAGGCGCTGGTTGAGGACGCTGGTGTAGAACTTATAGAGCACGCTGAGGAGGGTGATGCCGCGGTAATTGCCTGGGTCTGTCAGATCGCCCTTCCTGGGCATGCTGACGACTGTCCCCGGCACCTGATGTACCTGCTCAAGCTGCCACATGAGGCTGCAGTACTGCAGCAGCATGTCGGCACCTGTGTTGCCTCCGTACTTCAAAGCTCGTTGACAATGCCTTCCTCTGCAGGGTTGCCCGCTGTGCCTGTGCGTAGATGCTGCAAGCATGCAGAAACCTCGGCGGCAGTGATGGGCAAGTCCAGCGGGCAGGGTGGGGCAGCATGAGGTGCGGTTGAGTCATGAAGGTACTGCTGTACATTGGCGGCAACCTGTGTCATGTGTGCTGGGTCGAAGTGGGGGTTTGAGGTGGCAAACGCTGCATGGCTACCGAACACGCTGATAATGGCATTTGAATGCATCTGCTTTTTCTGCAGGGGTTGAAGCCGTCTGTCCTGAGGGGTGCTGCATGACACTGTACACGGCCTCGCTGACATGCTTAGGGCACAGGCAACGCACAAGCTGCCACATATTCTTCTCCCCAAGCGTGCTGTCGTCATTTAAGCGGTCTCTGTACGCTGCAGGGATTGCATGCTCACATCGCTGTTTGTGCTGCTTCTCAGCTGCTTTTATAAGCTATGCAGTAGCCTTGCGCTGTTGATCAAATGCATCCCAGTCTGCAACAAGGCCGGACTCCCTGTACTGTGTAAAGGCCTGCACCCTGGCCTGCACAGCATTTGTCAGCTCTGTGTCCACCACGGGAAGGACTTGCCAACCCAGACCCTTTTTAACCCAAAAATGGCATTGACTGCCTGACGAAGCGCTCCCAGCAGCTGCTCATCTGCTTGTTGGACTGCAGCATTGGCCGTAAGTTGAGCTGCAGAAACCTGCTCATCATCATCTTATTACCCATTCAAGCCATAGCATCAGCGCCATCGGCCCCGCGCCCCACCGGGGCGGAAAGAGGAGGGAGCACTGCTCCAGAATGTTTGCATGCATTGCGCACATCCCAAGACTTGACAAGAAAAGCAGCAATACACGGTGACACCATCCGACATCTTCCAGAACTGCCCCAAATATCATCAGATACAAAACGCAACACCTTGATTGACGAATCAGCCATGGACAAAACGCTGCGCAACTTTTCAGCGCAACCAGGCAGGGATCTGATCTCAGCAAACATATCATCCCTCTGAGCAGAAGTAGCAGGGCAATCAAACATGAAGTGTGACAAAGACTCAACTTCTGCACCACAACAAGGACATCCTGAAGTGGAGTTAGCTCTGCGACCGCCAGAAACCTGCTGTTGTAGCATGGTGATAGTAAGTTGAGCTGCAGAAACCTGCTGTTGTAGCATGGTGATAGTGGACGTATAAGCAGCGCCAAGCTGTGCCAGGGCCTCCTGGTATGCCTCAAGTTCGGCCGATTGCTCCCCATTTCACAGTTTGAAATCATTCGGCTGTGCATTGCGGCGCAACTTGACCTGTGTTGCTGTTTTGCAGGGCGACGTGCCACAGGCCTTTGAATGCAAGCAGACACTGGCAGATGGTCATTAGAACCCACTGTGTATGGCCCAACCTTGGCTGTTGGCCTGGCAGCAGCTTGGCATGGCATAGCAATGTCAGCAGACGCAATGATGTAGTTATTGAGGGACCTCCGCGCGGTGCCCCTGTGGGACCTGTCACATGTGATGGGCTGGTGGGGAGAGGTGGGTGCTGTGTGGGCATTCAGTGAGTAGAGGTTGACGGCATTGAGCAGCGAGAGAAGGAGTTCGCCATTGTTGTTTGTGGTTGTTTTGGTATGCATGCCAATGCGATCTGTGGGGCTTGCACCTTGCCCGACCCTGGCGTTGAAGTCGCCCATGATCAACACAGAGCCTCTGCTCGACAGGTATGCGATGTCCTCCTGCAGCGCTGAGTAAGCAGCCCTCCTCACTGGCACATGCTTGTTCATATCAGGCATATGTAGCACTGGATTTGTTACCTTGCGGGAAGAGACGCCCACATCGCCTGCAAACGCATAACTGCAGCGCTGCAACATACTTTCCTTCTTCCTCATCATAATTCCAGCCGCTGACTCATGGCATACATAACCTTCCTGCTATAACCGTTACGCTGACACAACATAACATCATACCAGCTGTGTCCAGAAGCGCAGTGCATCAGGCTGACTCTTGGTACAGCAGGCATACACACAGAAGCGCTGATACCATTCCATCCCGAATTCACATCTCACGGCTGTAGTAGTTCATACACTAAAGCGCTGTGTGTAGCCTAGCCCTTCACCCCCTCCCAAAAGAGAAGACTGAGGCACAAGCGAACCATCACAAGCCAACACAATCAACAGCGACACAAGGATTCAGGCAACCACCAGAACACCAGCCAGGGACATACAGATGCAGCACAGCGGTGATAACAACCTGCACCCCTAAAATCCAGTAACTGTGCACCACTCAGAAAACCAGACTAAACACCCAACAGTCACGTGATTAAGACACACAGTTACAGTCGCCACCCCACTGGCACAAGAACGCAGAGGGGCAACTGCATGCCACACCCAGACTGCAAAAACACCAGCGTCTGCTGCTAGTATGCCGTACTGATATTGGAAGGAGGCTGCTGGTTGCGGAAATACCTCTCTGCTGTGGGGGTATCGTTCCCTCAATCTCCACCACAAAGATTTGCTTCCATGTAAGCACGAAGTGTTCAGATCGTAACCGCAGACGCGCGTGTAGGGGTTGGGTATTGCCAGATACTTTTTGCTTTTTCACCTTAAAAGAAGGCGGCTCAACTGCAAACGCTACGAATGTGCCACAAGTCTAGATTCAATTTTGATCTAACACCCAACAATGTGCTGTGGTGAGTGCCCTGACTATAGGCAGGCGCAGGAACTGGCATGTGTTTACTGCAGGATATAACAACCCTAGAGCAGAGCACAGCAACAGCACATTACTGCAAATCACACACTACACATATACACCACTCCAATAAACAGCTTAGGAGCACCATTCTGCCCTGGCATCACTAGCCACAGTGCATCCTCGTGTTGCTGATCAGCAAAAGCAAACACTTTCACAGCATTTGCAACAGCGGCATGCACAGCAACCGCAACACCACCACTGGAACACCCATTCTCCCCTGAGGCCTGGCCTTGCTGATGTATGTGTGGCCCGGAATGAGATCGGCAGGCCGCAGCTTCCCTGGCGCCTCCTTGGTTTCCACAAAGCCCATGATGTCGCAGCGCAGATCTTTGAGTAATTGGCAAACTTCCACCAGGCTTTGACCTGCCTTGGGCATGTTGTTCACATTGAGGACGCCGCACAGCAATCCACTGCTGCCTGGCTGCACCGGTGTCCTGTTGGGGCGGTGGCGGCGAT
>JACERP010001040.1:0-29552 GCA_014080715.1 Scenedesmus sp. NREL 46B-D3 | reverse complement strand
GATCATACTGGTCTGGAAACACTTGGCCCGTGCCAGCTTCCGGAGGTCCTGTTTCGCCACCCATGCTTAAGCTGCGATGCAGCTGCACCAGCGGCAGCTGGCGGCAGTGCACTGCCCCGGCTGCTGGACGCCGGCAAGGGGCAAGCTGCGGGCTACGCAAAGGAAGTGTGAGGCTGAGATTTATGTGCAGCCTATGCATTCAAGTTGGCGGCCGTGCAAGCTTAGGCCGTGGTGTCGCGGCAGCAGCAGCAGCAGCAGCAGCAATAGCAGCAGCAATAGCAGCAGCAGACAGATGTAGAAGCGGGCTGCAACAACAACAACAGCTGTACTTCTGTGTTCCCGTACTTTGGCACGATGTGTGGCTTTTGGTTTTCATTCAATAAAATCGGGATGGCAGCAATTCCCCACAAACCCCAATGTGGTACTTTCCGCACTTGAACTACACTTACCTGTTACGCTGAAGCATCAGTCATTCGTGCAAACTCAATGCTCAATTTGGACATTTTACTGCTTTCCCATACCTGAACTGTTGATAGTAATCCTCCAGCAGGCACACCTATGTGTGCTCATCAGCAACATGCAACAGCTCGAGCAGCTTGACATAGAGGCAGCGCTCCAAGAAATTAGTAACCCCATTTTGCCATCTGATCGCCGCCAGGCGATTGAACGAGCATTGCTTGCTTGGAGGCAGCAAGATGCAGCATGGGGCACTGCATATCAACTGCTTGGCGCTTCCCCCTCTCAAGGCCTGGTGCTGTTTGCAGCCCAGACGCTGCGAATCAAGATCATTGAGCAGGCAGCCAGCATGGCACAAACACAGCTTCAGCAGCTGCGCGACCTGTTGATCCAGCAGCTTGCAAAGCCACCAACGCACGTTGTCCCGACCGTGCTGCGTCAAGTATGCCTTGCCCTGGCAGATCTAGCAGCCCTGCTGCCTGCCTGGGTGGACGTTGTTGAGACAGCCCAGATGCAGCTGCCGCAGTGGCATTGCATAGAGCTGCTGCAGAGCATTGCTGAGGAGGGCAGCAGTGACTGGCGACACGTCAATGTGCCAGGTGCGGTACAGCCACCAGGACAACAGCACCGCAGTCATTCAGGACGCTGCATCACCTCACGCACTGGCTTTCCATAAACCAGCCATTAAGCTTCACCAGTAACAGGGAGCACACGTTGCGTGCACGCATGCTCTCAGACCGCCAACCACCACCAGCTGCGAGGCACCCACCGAGAAGTTCAATTGCATCTTGCATGTGCACACTTCCTGCAGGCCTCTCCAGCAGCCAGCATGTCGACTGGGCCGCAACCACCAGGGAGCGGTTCAGGTCCTGGTCAAGCCCCGCCCTGCAGGTGCTGCTGATGTGGCTGCACCAGCACCAGCAGCAGCCGCAGCTGCAGGCGAAGCTGCTGTCCTGCCTATCCGCGTGGGTGCGGCTGGGCTGCCTGCACCAGGTGCCGCTGCAGCTGGCAGAGCAGGCTGCACTGGCTGGTCTGGTGGGCGTGCAGAGCAGCCATGAGCAGGTGCGTGATGCGGCCAGACAATCTCCCAACGCAGCAGTTACTCAGCTGGTTGGCTTGGATGGAGCTGGTGTCATAACCCAGGTGCACAGGCCTGCAGAAGCCACGTGAAATGTCCTACACCTGCATCACCAGCAGGACCATAGTCAGGTGCATGTCCTCTCTGCTAGGGGGTGTGGTGGGAATGCGACCTGCTGCTAGCCATCTACCATTTGTATGACACCATGCTACAATGCAGTGCTGCTGCTCCTGCTGCTGCTGCTGCTGCTGCTGCTGAACCCACTTTTCCTGCAGGAGCTTGAAGCAGGCCTGGCGCTGCTGCTGGACCTTCCAGAGTACGCTCCAGAGCAGCTGCTGGCGTCGCTGCACCCCAGCATGCTGGCAGTGGCAGAGGCAGCGGGCAAGGCTGCTGCAGCAGCAGCAACAGCGCAAGACTTGCAGCACGCTGCAGCATGGACTCGCGTGTTTGCAGCGCATGCTGCTGCTGTGCCGCAGCAGCTGCTGCAGCCGCTGGACGCTGCTGGTGGCTCGCTGCGTGAGGCGCTACTGCATGTAGGTGAAGCCAGACAGCAGCGTCCATATCCATGCTGGGTGGATGTGCAGTGTGGACAGGTACCATGTCCTCGTGTGTGCCTTCGCTGCCGTGGGATGTCTCTTCTGCTGGCAGATCTGCGGCTCCGCGCGACTTGCATCCTTGCCAAGCTTCTGACAGACTCTCCCTCCGTGTCGTTCTGTGCGCAAACTGTGCGCTTGCTTCACGCAACCCCCTGTGCTGCAGCTGTCTGTGCTGCCTCAGGTGCATGGCGGCCAGCTGCTGTGCCTGCCTGCACTGGAGGTGTGGGGGGCACTGCTGGACCCAGGCACTGGGCCATGCGCACGCAGGAGCAGCAACGGCAACAGCGCCGCACCAGCAGGCAGCGGCGCTGCACCTGGCAGGGCCATGCTGGAGCGTGCCCACAGTGAAGGCGACTCTGCTGGTGAGCGGTGGTGTGCATATCAGGCAGGCTGTTGCGCAAGCATCTTGCCAGCTGGCGTGCGTGTGCACGTCTGGGGGGCCCGTGCCGCGCTCAAGCGCACTGCTGTACATGCGCACCACGCAGCCCACGCAGCCAAAGCCTGCAGGAAGATGGTTTGCAGGCCTTGATGTGTGAGCAGCGGTCGGCGGCGGCGCACACAGCTGGCCGCCTTGGGCGCCTCTCACGCAAGCGCATGCAGGGGCGCCGCCATTCACAGGCGCCTGTCACACAGTGACGGCTGCTTCAACATGCTTGCGTCCCTCTGTGCTGCATGCGCCCAGGTGACGTGCAGCAGCTGCCGGCAGTGTTTCTGCGCAGCTGCCTCTTGCTGCTGCTCCACACTGCAGCAAACTGGCTCAGCTGGCAGCAGAGCACAGATGGCCGGGCGGCAGTGCAGGAAGAGGCTGCAGCTGCTGCTGTACAGGATGTGCTGCAGACGGCATGCTGTGTTCTAGGTCCTGGGAAGTACCTTGCTGCAATGATGCATGTCTGGGGCCAGCACCACCAGCAACATCAGCATCAGGGTCAACCAGGAGCGGCAGTGGCCACAGCCATGCTGCCGGTGCTGTGTGGCTGCCCGCCGCTGCTGGACCAGTCAGATGTGGATCTCCTGCCGGCATGGCAGCAGCAGCAGCTGGCAGCTGCACTCGCGCGCATTGCTGCTGAGCCGGCTGGCTTGCGGCTACATGCTGCTGTGCTCATGGCTGCAGCAGTCAGCTCATCATCAGGTGGTCCTGGGAGGAGCAGCCCTGAGGCTCTTGGGACGGCTGGTGGTGCTGAGGAAGAGGCGGAGGTTGCATCGCAGCAGCAGCAGCAGCACCCTGCGCAGGGTTGGAGCAAGCGTGATAGCAAGGTAATACGGCTGGAGCAGCCGATACTGCATTGGGTACGAATTGACAGGAGGTTGAGCAAATGCAAGCATGTTTGGCTGTTGCACACATGTACAGTGCAAAACAGTTTGCAGATGGAAGCTCAACAATGCATGTGCTTCATGGCTCTTTCATTCAGGGCAAGCACGGTTGTCAACCCATGCGCACGCACAATACACAAGACTGCTCACGTGAGCGCTTACTAGAGAGTACCTGGCATTGCAGGGTACAGAGCAGCTGGCACTGCTGCTGTCAACTGCAGCAGCCTCGCTGCAGCAGCCGTCGGCTGAGGGTGCACTGCCGGCGCAGCAGCGACACTTGGCACTGAACTTCTGCCTTGCTGTCAAGGTGGGCAGTGGCAGACACCAGACCTCTGGAAGGCTCGTTTGTGCACTAGATGGGTTCAATGAAGTGTTGCGTCTGCCACATGCAGTGGTTGCAAGGCAGCATCAGGCAGACAAAAAGGCACGTCATCTGCAGCTAGATGCCTGAGCTGATCATGAGTATGCAGTCTTTCATATTGCTTGCTTGCCTGCTATTGTGTTGCTCCTGCAGGGCTGGGCTTCACTGCTAGTGGGGCTGTTCACCCGGCCATTGTCTGCGGCAGACGCCTCCCACATGGCTGGCCTGCTGCAGCTGCTGCTCAATTTGGCAGCTCACAGTGATGATGCGCGGGCTGCTGCGGCGGCTGCTGTGCGGGCAGTGTGCAGCGCAGCCCTCAAGGCTGGCTGGCAGGAGCTGGGCCACTTTGCGCCCCTGCTGATGCAGGTGCGCAGGTGGCCTAGAGTTCCATTTCAACTGGCTGGTCACCTTGTTCCACAGTGCTGCTTGTGCTACCTTTGGCACACACAGCTTGTGCTACCTTTGGCGGACAAAGCCCTCACACTACAGTTGCAACGATTGCGTTGCATCCAGCTGCAGCAGCCTCACGCGGCGCGGGCCGCACTGCTAGCACTGACCGCACTCGGTCAACGCAACTCACCCTGCTTGATCAGTACGACCTCAATGACTGGTGGCTGCTGCGTGCCTGCAGGCTGTGCAGTCTGTGCCATGCTCTGGGCCAGCTGAGCAGGACTTGCTCGCCAGCCTGTCAGGCTGCCTGGCCGCCCCAGGCGCATCAGAGCAGCAGCTGCAGCAGCTCAGGTGGGTGCACGGCAGGCTGCCAGCATGCAGCGTACGCTGCACGCGTGCTGCACTGCAGTTGGTGGTCGCCCTGGCATCTGTGCAACGTGTATGCTCTAAGTAAGCAGCAGCAGCAGCAGCACAGTGATAGCAGCAGCAGCAATGGCTGCTCCCAGCGTCACCAAATGTGCTGGCTGCTCCTACAGGGTGTCTGCTGCCGAGCAGCTGCTGCAGCCAGGCATACGTTGCCTTGAGGAGCTGCTGCAGCAGCTGCGATCTGGCGTCACTTGGGCTGCGTTGGAGAGCACGGCAGACCCGCTGGTGTGCCACCACCTGATGCGAGTCAGGGCGGTGCTGGAGGGGCGGCTGCTGCTGCAACAGAAGCAGCAGCGCACGCAGCAGCAGCAGCAGCAGCAGCAGCGGGGCAAGCACAGATGTGCAGCAGCAGGCTCAGGAGATGGAAATGTTCCAGGCGTGATACATGCTGCAGCTGCGTGTGGCTGTGCAGAGGCAGACGTGGATGCGCGTGCAGGCCAGCTGGCAGCAGGAGCTGCTATGGATGAAGATGTTCAAGACGACAGTGACAGCAGCCCAGGGCCGCCAGCAGCCTGGCATCAGCAGCGGCTTGACCGTGGGGCCCAAGACAGCCTGGGCAACGGCGGTTGCAATGCTGCTGCTGCTGCTGCTGCTTCAGCAGCGGCTGCAAGCGACCCTGCTGTGCAGCTGTTGCTCAGCCGGATGTGGCCGCTGCTGCATGACATCATCACTCAGCATGGGGCCGCAGGGCGGCTGCTGTACCACTATGGCAAGTGCTGCAGCCAGCTGCTGAAGGTGCAGCCTGGGCTGCTGCTGCCGCAGCTTCAGCAGGTGCTGCAGGTGGTGGTGGCTGGTGCTGCGCGGGCTGGCGGCTGTTCGCTGCTGGCTGAGCCGTTTGCTGCTGCCATCGAGGTGTGCTGCAGGCAGGGGTCCGGCGTACTGCTAGACAGCGGGTCGCACATCGTGCAGGTGAGCCCGGCAGGTGCATGGACAGCGCTGCTGCATTGGCTGCTTGTGCTGGCTGAGGCGTGACCGAGGTCACCGTGTGCTGTGCCTGAGTCTCCGTCCACGTCCGCTGTGTCACCCTCTGAAAGCCACCCCTGCTTCTTGTCTGTTGTGGCCCTGGCTGGCCTGCAGGCACTGCAGCAGCTCTGGTGTGTCGACGCGGTAGCGGCGCTGACGCAGCCTGGCGCGGGTGATGCAGCGCCAGACCTGGCGGAGCCACTGCTGAAGCTCTACACCTGCTTTGCAAAGCATGGCCGCAGGCTGCATGCCAGCAGCGCCACAGTGGGCATCCTGCGGCAGGCTACAGCGGCAGCTGCAAGCTGCGCGGGCTGCTGCCACCGCAAGGTGGCAAGCAGTGCACTGTCGCTGCTGTCCGCGGTGCCGGTGGCTGCCAGCTGTGAGGGGCCGCAGCAACGGCAGCTGCTGGAGCTGGTGTGTGCGCAGGGTGCAGACATTGTCAGGGGGGTGATCGGTGCGCTGTTGGCGCCATCACCTCTGCCGAGGCTGCAGAAGGCTTCAGCTGTGCTGCTGGACATGGCAGGAGTAGTAGATCAGGTCAGCAGCGGCACCGGATTGCTCAACAACAATGGAGCGCTGGCGGCAGGGATGCAGAGCCAGCACCTGCCGCAGCAGCAACAGCAGCAGTTGCTGCATGGGTGGTTGGTACAGGCTGCAGGGACGTATGCTGCTGGTTGCATCAGCTCAGCTGAGGCAGCTCGACTGTCAGAAGAATGCTCGGTGTTGCTGTGCAGCTGCAGCGGAGGTGTTCACGCCACCCGATCCTACACAGTGGCCCGCCGCCTGAAGAAACTGCTGCGTGACTTTGCAGAACGGCATATGCGACCCAGCATCTCATGATTGAGCGTGGTCAACCAGTCAGGGGTGAGCGCCATGGGCCGTGGGCCGGAAGATGCATGGTGTTGCTGTTTTGTACTGCCTGTCTGGGCTACTGCCAGGTCATGTGTTACTTTGCTGCGATGTGCGCGCATTCTTACCCACTCGAGGCATTACTCGTGGATATATTTCATGTGTTGTTTTGTTATCTCGTCGGAAGGCGCAGAATCCGCAGAGAAGTTTTGCAAGGCGCGAAAACAAAGCAGATCACTTGTATATCAAATTCGCAAGCTCAATCACTTTCAAAGTTCTATAATTGCGTGTTCCGCTCCCTGGGGGCTATCTGTTGTGCAGTCGACAGCTGCAGCAGGCTGGCGGGAGGGGGTCCTCAGGTACTCATATGCTGCTCCTGCATGCCACAGCAGAAGTCGTTCCGCTCTGTAAGCTCTGTTATGTATTTCATCGCCCGCCTGCACTCCTGTGGTGCACAGGCGGCTGCAAGGCAGGTATAAGCAAGTCCCAGTGCATGGCCATATGCGTCACCTCAGCACATCAGCCATCACCACAGCAGCAGATGGCAGCACCAGCAGCTGCAGCAGCAGGGATGCTGTCACTGTCAGCTTGTACGGCAGCAGCAGCACTAGCGTAAGTGCTCAGCCAGCTGCTGCCGGTACTACCAACGGCAGGAGCAGCGCTGCTGTTCTGGTAGGTGCGGCAGTGCCTCACATACAGCAGTCGATGGCGGGGCTCAGTTCAAGCCTAGGCAAGCATGAGCAAGTTATTGCACGCCTCAGGCAGCAGCTGAACGATAGCCTGGCGCAGCACCAGCAGAATCTTACTCAGAAGCTCGCTCGCATCATACAAGCAGCAGCTGCAGGGGCTGCTGCAGGCGCTGCAGCCGGTGCAGCAACCAGTGCGGCAGCCGCCATGGACTGGGCCCAGGCTGCTGCTGCTGCAGCAGCTTGTGACAGTGCAAGTGGTGGCATACTGGGCGCAACATCGGCCTATGGCAGCAGCAGTAGCAGCAGCAAGCCATGCACGTGCACATTCACCTGTGCCATTGGATCTGGCAGAACACTTTTTTCTGCTACTGCTGATACGTGTGGTGTTGCTTGCATGAACGGTGTTGCCAGCTGTAGCAGCAGTGGGCAGCACCAGCGCTGGGAGGCTGCCAGCTCAGCCGTGCAGTTGCGGGCTGCCACTGCACACATACAGCTGCTGCAGTCGAAGCTGGAGGCTGCAGAGGCTCAACTGGCCATGCACAGGGCTGCCGCTGTCGCTGCCAAGAAACGCATCAATGCTTTCGAAGGTTTGCTTGCACAGCTGCAGCAGCAGCATGGCACCGAGCTGCTGCAAACGCTGCGGGGCGCACAGCAGCCTGTGGAGGTTGCTGTTGGCGTGCCACACACCCCCGGGTGCTGCAGTGGCAGCACATGCACGTGCTGCCGTGACGGTGCATGGCAGGCTGCATCTGTGGACAAATGTGCCGGCCAGCCCACGGCAACAGCGGCAGCAGCAGCTGCAGGATCTACAGTTGACGGCTGGCAGCAGCAGCAGCAGCAGCATCCTGGGCTGGAGCTCGTGCTCAGCCCCAGCCATGCGCCTGCTGCGCTGCATCAGCAGCAGCAGCTGCTGCTGTCGCTGCAGGATCAGCTGCGCATGGCCATCTCTGACAACACGCTGCTGTGTTATGAGTGCATGCACCTGCAGCAGCTGCTGGTGCAGGAGCGCTGCGTGGGCCGCAGTGCCTGCCAGGTGGGCACAGCAGCAGCAGGGCAGCCCTGCGTGTCGAGCGCTGCACGGGCACCAGCGCTGTGTCATAGCTACACTAGGCGCACCGCTGCTTTTGCCCCCTCCTTGTGTGGTACCTTGTGTTGAACCATGCGACACATATGACACAAACAGCCGCTCACTGCACACCATGTATCTCCAGAGGTACACTTTGCATCTCCAGAAGTGGCTGCCTGTGCTGTGTGCGTGTTGACGTTCATGCAGGCTGTGGCGCTGCAGCTGGCCAGCGATGTCATACGGCTCCGCAGCCAGCTTGAGGCTGCTCAGGTAGAAATGCGCGCAGAGGGACTGGCACAGCAGGTGCAGCAGCTGACAACAGCAGGACCAGGCGCAGAGCAGCACCAGCAGCAGCAACAGGCAGGACAGGCTGCTGCTTGCACGAGTGTGCAGGAGTGCCTGGAGCAGTGCCGGGCGTCTGTGCTGCAGACCTTGCAGGAGCGCAGGGCAGAGGACCAGGTGTGTGCG
This sequence comes from Scenedesmus sp. NREL 46B-D3, assembly GCA_014080715.1. Taxonomy (NCBI): domain Eukaryota; kingdom Viridiplantae; phylum Chlorophyta; class Chlorophyceae; order Sphaeropleales; family Scenedesmaceae; genus Scenedesmus; species Scenedesmus sp. NREL 46B-D3. Next base: position 20,899 of record JACERP010001040.1, on the reverse strand, counting down.
TGTGTGCAGCTGCGGCTGCACTCGTCCGCGTACAAATCTCGCTGCACTTGGAACCCAGCAGATGTGTCGTCGGCTGTCGTGCAGTATGGTTCGTTCTCAGCCCCAACACTGCAGCTCACTGCAGTGTTGAGCGTTCTCCACCTTGCGCTGGCGTGCTGTCGTCTCTGCCGCCTTGGGCGTGCGCAGGCTGCGCTGGAGCTGCTGGACGGCAGGCTGTCCGCCATCGGTGCCTGGTACGAAGACAGCAGCTGGGCCGATGGCATACAGCAGCAGCTGGCAGCCATTGAGCAGGCTTTCACCGCCAGCATGCAGCAGCAGCAGCAACTGCCTGCTGCTGCTGCTGTAGACCAGCAGCAGGAGGGCGAGGGCTCGCTGCAGGCTGCTGCAGCAGCAGCCGCTGCGTGCAGCAGTGAGCTGCTCTGGAGGCACAGCAGCCAGGGGATAGGCCTGCAAGGCGCCAGCCAGCCACAACTGCTGCAGCAAGCAGCGGCAGTGGCGGCAGCAGCAGGCACAGAGGCGGCTGCTGCCAAAGCCTATGTGACCACCCCTTCTGGCCATGTCAGTATGATCTCATCTAGAAGGGGCACACAGGTGCTGTCTGCACTAGATCTAGCGATCAGCAGCAGCAGGAGGGTCACTGTGCTTGATAGTTTAGGTGGCAGTGCTGGCAGGCGGAGCAGCCAGCGCGCGTGCAGTGGTATTGGGGCGATGCCTGCAATAGCAGACGATGTTGCAAAGGGTGCAATGGGCAGCAGCAGCGCTGCTGCTGCAGGTAGGATGTCTACAGGGCCCGCCCAAGCTGCTGGTGCTGTACCACCGAGACACAAGCCACGCAGGAGCACCTGGGGGGTGGTGGCAAGGGCAGCATGTGCACCTGAGCAGGAGGAAGAGCAGCAGCAGGTGGCGTGCGCGGAGCAGATGCCCCTGGGGGCACTCTTAGTCTTGAGGGAAGCAGCAAATCGGCTCAACACTGAGCAGGAGGAAGAGCAGCAGCAGCAGCAGCAGCAGTATCAGTCTTCAGGCTTGCTGCCTGACTGGCACAGCAATGATGCTGCTGCTGCTGTTGCTGCTGCTGCTGCTGCTCCTGGTGGTCCTGGTGACACAAGCAGCGAGCCGCTGATGCTGCTCAATGATAGTGATTGGGTGGGGGGAGATGATGCAGCAGATGCGTCTGGAGGGTGCATCAGCCAGCTGCCTGACGAGCAGGCGGGGGGGTGGTCACCTGCGGCTGCCTTGGTGGACGCCATGCAGCAGGCGGCACTGGCTGTGCTGACACAGCAGCAGCCACAATCGGCAGAGTGTGCAGCAGAGCACCAGCAGCAGCAGCAGCAGCAGCAGCAGGAGGCTGCTGGTGCTAAGGATGATCTGTGGGATGCCGAGGAGGCAGAGCTGCCTGCATCTATCTGCAGAACAGATGGTGCGCTGAGCATGACAGCAGCTGCGCGCATGCCAGCAGCTTGCATGCAAGCCAGCAGTAGCACCAGCAGCAGCAGCGCGGGGGCTGCAGCAGGCTGCAGCAGCAGCTGGCAGAGCAGCACACGCTTACGCAGCAGCTGCAGCAGCAGTTGGAGATTGAGCAGTCACAGTCTTCTGACATTTCAACGATGCACAGCAGCCCGGCCTGCAGCCCAAGTTGTGTTCATGCTGGCTTGCAGCGCCAGGGGCTGCTAGCTGTGCCGCCAAGCTGTGCGTGGGCTGAGGGCCGCAGCAGCTGCGCAACTGAGCGCGGCTGTGTGGTGGGGCAGCAGCAGAATGCAGCTTGTGCAGCTGTGATGTGTCACTCAGCAGTGGGGCTGGCAGGTGGTGCGGGTGGCAGTGAGGGTGGCGCTGATACTCGCCAGCAGCTGCTGGAGTGGCGTGCAGCGCTCGCAGCGCAACATGCAGCGTGTGAGGAGCTGCGGCAGCACAATGATCAGCTGTTGGCTGCTCTACGACAGGCTGGATGTAGTACTTGATACATAATGCTCAGCGTAGGTGTACGGGGGGGGGGGGGGCTGTGTGCGCATGAAGCTTCATGCGCCCTTGAGGGCGGACTGAACAGGAATGAAAAGTGATGCGGTGCTCTGTCCATGTGGTGGCGTGAACATGTTAGTGTTCCACTGGTCTGGGGTTTAATCTTCCAGTGTCAGCTTGTAGAAAACTGCTGCTGCTGCAAAATTTTATGTATGTCAGCATGTATGCTGCTTTCACTCATCGGGCAATGCTTGGACAAGTTTATGGATGCAGCCACTATACCATCTATGTTTGCAAGCTTTTATCTATCGCTGTAAATGCTTACATGTGACTTGGTTGCAAGTTGAGGACTTTGGTGATTTGTGCAAGGTTAAGCAAGGTTTGAACCTGGGCCAGGCACGTACCGTGGTATACCATCAGGTTGTCTGACAGCTACAAAGTGCACCAAAACAGAGCCACAAACCTGCTGTGTGGTTTTTCCATATAGGGTTGTAGATACTCACAATCACGGGATCGGATGGCACTCGCATAAACTTCTTTTTGCATCCTCTGTTCCTTTATCCATTCTGCTACATGTGGTTGCATGTCTTGTGCTGTGAGTACTCTCATGCAGCCTGTGTCAGCCAGTAGGTGTGTTGGGTCGGTGCCATTCCCTGGGGTGTGGCCTTGCCTGACACATCAGTAGGGTGGCAGGTGCCTGTGGTGCCACGGCGCTGCGGGTTATGCTATTGCCTTGTGCGCGTCCTTGTAGCAGAGAGTTTTGATCATGTTGATCATCATTTTGTACAATGTCTTCAGCACCTGAAGCAGGAGCACCGAGGTGCCTAGTACCTGCTAGTTGTTGCCATGTCTGCAGGGTCCGTTCCTATTCACTGACGTTGACGCATTTTGTTCCGTCCTGATGCTCCTTCTCTGCGCAGAGTTTGTGTTATTTTGGGTGAGGAAGCTGCGAATTGCTTCTCTGAGGCTTTTTGTGGTTGTTCTCGTGTCCTGCGCGCTGCAGTCCTCGAAGTGTTCCGTTTCCGACGTGCACACCCATGTAACTATCCTCAGCAACGTAAACCAACGTCCGCAGCCTCTCTGAAAGGTTGAGCCAAATAGTACTGACAGTACCACAGTGGCAATGCTGTACTGTGTGGTTGACCAGTCGTGCTACCTCACCAGTTTCTAATCTGCGTTGTAATATTTCTGCACGTCCACACACGGGCCTGGCAAAACGTCACTGTGTGCAACTTGCATGATGCAGACGGAGAGCCCACACACACACAGACAGAGAGAGAGAGAGAGAGAGAGAGAGACCTACGCATAGCCGCAGCATTACCGCTGCAGTGCATCCTCGGTGTCCAAGGTTGCAGATGCTCGCGTAACTTATGGAACGAGGGCAGGCCTGCCATTTCCGGCGCCACACCCCCTACCCCTCCGCCATGTGGTCGCCCGACCACTGGGGAGGTTTCAACTGGCTGAGGTAGACGGCCTCAGTCAGCCCCACAAGCTGGGATGTGTTACTGCTTCTGCCGCTTGGCGTGCTGGCGGTGACATGGCACCTTGAAGGCCCTCTTCATGCGTGCACGTGCCCACGTGCTTTCTTGCCTCTACTGTAGTTGGCCATATTGAGGTGACCCATTTGCTTGAGCAGTGCTCCGCGTTGTCTCCATATGTTTTTCAGGCCGGAGATGGCGGTGTGGTGTAGGTCAGACAGCAGTTTCTTCAGTGCCAGTCCTGATACGGCTAGGTTGGTCAATTATTGCTCGTTTTCTGCATATATCACCCCAGTAACGCCTAACATGATCGTAATCTGGGGCACGGTGGGGCGACGCGATTGGTCTGCATCGAGGATAACGGCGCGCAGATCAGTCATTCCGGTGTCATGTTGTTCTCCAAGCTCGTCTGGTTGGTCATGCATCCCCGCGATGCTTTCTTGTAGGTGTTTGTGCTGTTCGGCTGCTTTGGCACGTTGTGTATCTCTGTCAGTGTCCCTGCAGTATTTGATTTCTACTATAGTAAATGTGTTGTACTGCTCTTCGTACATCAGGGCATCTGGTACGCTTCGTTGGTTTATCAAGGCTTGTTGGACTCTATGGGGAATGGAGAGCCCACATGTTCCACATGTGCATGTGGGGTGTTCACAGTGTTATGCATGCTAGTGCCGTGCACGCAAAAGACACGTGTCTTTTACATGTGCATATGTACAGGTACAGAGTCACAGGACGGTGCAGGTACGGGCCAGTTTGGTAGGACCCAGGCTGCATCCACCAACCGACACAACTCTGAGATGCTGGCGCAGCCTGGGCCCTACCAAACTGGCCCATACCTGCACCTAAAGGTGCCCTTGTTGGTGCTACAGCGACACTGGGAAGCAGCCCATAGTCATAAGCAGCAGCATCATAACCAAGCCAGAAAGCAGAACCACCCAGCCCCCCTCATGCAAAGCTGCGCATGCAAGCAAGCTGACACCATCCATGTCTGTACTGTCTTTTGATTGTTTGCTTCAGCTCATTGTGTGTTGCAGGCAACGCAGTGCCTGTGAGGTGACAGTTTACATCAGCAAGGTTGAGCACATGCTGGAAGAGAGTTACATCCTTACCCAGTCACTGTCATCACAGTTGGGTAATTCATTACATTACATTACATTACATTACATTACATTACATTACATTACAATACAATACAATACAATACAATACAATACAATACATCTTCAGGATTGAAACCTGACCTCAGGCACTAGCCCAGCGAGCCGCTACTCCGCTCATGAGGTGATCGTAGTTGTACCCAGTCTTTCCTTCGTTGTTTGGGCGATCGAAACCACCCGCGCAAGTCCGTCAATTCCAGTTGCTTTTTATGCCCAGCCACGGGCGGTTGGACCAGGATTACATTACATTACATGCTCCACCCATCAAGGAGTGGGAACCCCATTCAGGATTCACATCACACAGAGCCAAAGCATGTGATAAGGTATGTTGGGCACACAACCTGCCTTGCATGCTTGCCATAAGGGCGTGTTATGCACAGCAGAACCACGTATCGTCTCTGCTCCTAGGCGAACGGTTGACACTCGATGATGGGAGTGAATACATGCATTTGGCACGCCTCACACAGCTGTGTTCTGCAACCATCATAGCAGCTGCTGCTTTGCAATGCAATGCATATGGCGGATGCCGTACACAGCTGTACACGGCGCACACATCATACAACCCAGTGATGTAAAGATGTTTCTTGCACTATCTCATTGCAGAATGCACATAATAGCTCCCGACCAATTTCATCAATCCCAAATGCATACCCTACCTCACAGGTATGCACAGATTACTGCCTCTGGTGTGAGATGTATCATGGTATGTCAATACAATGTGAACTAAAACCAAGCGGAGACAGCCACACTTTCAGTGGGATTGCTGCATTGTGCTAATCTGGTTTGGAGCAAAAGTCATGAGCCAGACAAACAAGATTTAAGACTGCCATCAAAAAGTTCAAGGAGTTTGATCAAGCATCCAAGTGTATCAGTGTTGCTGGGCGAACATCCCAGTCCCACAAGCACATGTGCTGTACAGCTGCGGAACAGATACGTCACAAGCACTTTATTGACAAATCGCCTGATCCTGCCTCCCCAGATTGCTGCTTCTGGTGCAGCCACTGCCTTACTTGCCGGCCAGGCTGGGCATGCAATGTGCAGCGTTGGTGGCCTGGGCCTGTGACAGCGCCTGGCTGAAAGCCTTGCCATGGCCATGCGCCTGTGCCTGGGAGAAGGCCTCTGCAGGATGAACGCAATCAGCAGACCAGTTCACTGTAAGATTCGCTAGAGCAGGGAGAGCGCAGTGTATGCAGCTGCAGATTGCTTGACCATCACAGTCAACAACAAGCACTGACTGTAAACAGCAATGTAGAACTCATCACCAGCATCTGTGTGCTGCAAGCTCAGCTGGGGGCACACATATGTTGTCGCTCAGACGGCCTCCATGCCAGCCCACTCACCTGCAATGGCCTGCCCAACACCGCTGCCGCAGTTGTTGCCTGCTGCTGCCAGCGCCTGGCTGATGGCAGTGGCTGTGGCAGTAGAGGTGGCTGGGTTGGTCAGCTGCTGCTGCAGCTGGGTGGGGTTGCTGGTGACGGGCGCTGGGGTTGCAGCAGGGCTGGGGGGCAGGCTGGCAGCAGGGGTGCTGGCTGTTGTTGTGTTGGGCCTGGGGCTTGATGCTGGAGAGGGAGAGGAAGCGGGGCTGCAGCAGGCAACAAGCACAGGTGTTCATGACTGATGACGTTTCTTGTGCAGCATTGCAGAAGGTGCTTGAAACAAAAGCAAGCAAGCAGCGACGGACGACACACTGCAGGACTTTATTGGCAACAAGTAAGCACACCTGCAACATGCTTGGTTCGTGCCTGGACTTGCTGTCTTTGCATTTAGTAGCTGCGCAACCTGTGTTACAGCATTCATGCCCCTTGTCGTGTGCAGAAGCGCTATCTGTGGGTGGGCTGTGCGTACCTGGGGCTGGGGCTTGCTGCTGGCAGGCAGCGCTGTGCAGCAGACGCATCAGCTGATGCCAGGGCGCTGCTGATGGCCTGACCGTTGCCACTGGCCTGTGCCTCAGCATAGGCCTCTGCACAGGACACACAAGAACCGTGTCAGTCAAGGTATGATGCATATGACTGTAGACAACATCAAAGTGGATTGTGTCACCAACCCACCGAGCTCACTCAACGTATGTCTGTCAGGCATGCAATTGGGCAGTGCTTGCTGCAGAGCCTGCCGCAAGTTCATGCTGCGCCCACAACCGTGGCATGCGTGTATGGTCATCATACTGGCGTGTGGCACTGCCAGCTGCCTTGCTGTACTGCTCTCTACTGACCGCAGCTCATGGACCAGCCCATTACTCACGTGCCAGCGACTGTGCAGCAGCGCTGCCACAGCCGCCACCCGCCGCAATAGCGGAGCTGATGGCTACGGCGGTTGCACGGCTGGTGGATGGGTTGGTCAGGTTGTCCTTCAGTTGAGTTGGGGTGGTGGGGCTGAGGCTTGCCCCTGGAGAGGGAGAGGAAGCGGGGCTGCAGCAGGCAACAAGCACAGTTGTTCATGACTAATGATGTTTCTCATGCAGCATTGCAGAAGGTGCTTGAAACAAAGCAAGCAAGCAGCGTCGAACGACACACTGCAATAGTTTATTGGCAATACGTAAGCGCACCCGACACATGCTTGGTTCGTACCTGGACTTGGTGTCTTTGTTTTTGGAGCTGCGCAACCTGTGTTACAGCATTCGTGCCACTTGTAGGGGTATGTCTGTGGCATACGTGTGGTGTGCTGCTAGCAGCCAGCTATGTATAAGAGGTGGCTGCAGTGTGTAGCAGCACAGCGGCCACTTTGACATGTCAGTTTCAACAGCAGCTATGTCAGTGATTGGTGACAGCACTGGCACCAAGATGCTGCCAAGGTGGCAGGGCCAGCTGCAAGGTGAGGTGCTGGCAACAACAGCTCACCTTGGCTCAGGACTGGAGCTGGGCAGGGGGGTTGAGTTAGCAGGCTTTGGGCTGGTGCTGGGGGTAGGGGTGGCTGCGGGCAGGCAGCGCACCGCGTTGGTTGCACCAGCAGTTGCCAGAGCCTGGCTGAAAGCCTGGGATGTACCAGTGGACTGGGCCTGGGAGAACGCCTCTGTGGAAAAAAGGATGTGTGCAGCGGTGACAGCACATGAAGTTGGGAAAGACACGTGTACTACACACCACAGTGTGCAAGCTGTGCAGGGCACAACACTGCATTGTCAGCGCCGCAGACATGCGGTAGTTATGCAGGATATAGTGCAGCAAACACGACACCACAGCAACTTGCAGGATTTGCAACACCGCTCTTGTACAGCTAACCAGCCATGCATGTGCTTACGTGCCAGTGCCTGTGCGGTCGGGCTGCCGCAGTCATTGCCTGCTGATGCCAGGGCCTGGCTGATGGCAGTGGCAGTGGCAGTGGAGGTGGCTGGGTTGGTCAGGTTGTTGCGGATGGTGTCGGGGTTGGTAGGGGCGGGTGCAGGAGCAGGGGTAGGGTTGGGGGTAGGGTTGGGGGTAGGCGTGGGGGTAGGTGTGGGGGCAGGGGTAGGGGCCGGGGTAGGTGTGGGGGCCGGGGTAGGTGTGGGGGCAGGGGTAGGGGCCGGGGTAGGCTTAGGGGTAGGGGCAGGAGCGGGGGTAGGGTTGGGGGTGGGAGTGGGGGCAGGGGTAGGGGCAGGGGTAGGCTTAGGGGTAGGGGCCGGGGTAGGCTTAGGGGTAGGGGTAGGCTTAGGGGTTGGGGTAGGGGTAGGGGCCGGGATAGGGGCCGGAGTGGGGGCCGGAGTGGGGGCCGGAGTGGGGGCCGGAGTAGGGGCCGGAGTAGGGGCCGGAGTAGGGGCCGGAGTAGGGGCCGGAGTAGGGGTCGGAGTAGGGGTCGGAGTAGGGGTGGGAGTAGGGGTGGGGGTAGGCGCAGGTGGCAGGCAATTGTTCACAGCCTCTGCCTGAGCAGCAGCCTGGGCAAAGGCTGCGCCGTTTCCGGCGGCGTTGGCAAGGCTCTGGGCAGCTGCAGGGGTTGCATGGCGGGTGAGAGGCACAGGGCAGAGCAGCGGCGGGCAGGTCGTGTATCAGCACAACCACTGCATGGATCAGGGGCACAGCAAACCTGCTGTTGCGTATCAGGTGCTTGGCAGTCCAGCCGTGGTTTGGTGAGCATGGAGCAGAGCTGCACACATCAAGATAGTGTTGCAGGATCCGCTTCTTGACATGTTGCAGCGTTGAGGTGAGGACTGATTGCACACACCGCGTATGCCAGTGCAGGTCATGACCTGATGATTTTCAAGACACCAGTTGGGGGGCACACCTTTTAAACAGTGCAAATTACCAACACAATGACAGCGGCGCTGGCGGGGCTGATGTATGCTCGAGGTCCAACTCACTTGCAAGGGCGTCGCCGACCTGGCCACAACCACCAGTATTGGCAATAGCCTGCACACGTCAATGGCACGTTGACCGACTTAGTAGTTTCCTTACGCTGCAACAATGGGCTGCTTTAACAGCGCCTACATCAGCTGTTACACCTGCTCTGGTTTATTACGCACAGACAACATTGACTACGCAGATGCCAGCGGAACCAAAAAGCGGTCTCGTGCAAGGGCCACGGAATCCCAGCATACTTGTCCTGGCAGTAACCTGACAACAATGAATAACTCTAGGCAATCTACTTGACACACAATGCCCAGTGAAAGGTTCGTAATATGGGCCGCTTGTTGAACTGGCAGCTTGCACACAACATTACCACCAATGCGGAACACCAAACATGCTAGCAGGATGGTGCACATGCTAGCAGGAAATCCAACAAACCCCAGCAGCACACACAGAACATCCTTACCTGTGACAGTGCCTGGGCAGTGGCAGCACCAGCAGGGCAGCCGCAGGTGAATGCAGTGCTGATGGCCTGGGCTACAGACTGAGCATCAGCCTGGACATTGCCTGCAACAGGAACACCAGCAGCAGCAACAGCAGCAGCAGCCTGCTGAGCAGCAGTGAATGCATACGCATCGTTGTGTACAGTCAGCAGCACGGCATGCCAGCTGTTGTGGTTGACACGTACAACCAGCAGTAAGTGCAGGCAGCATGTCATCAGACCTGGTGTTGGCACAGTGTTCTAGTTGCAGCAGCACATGCAAGCTACTGGAGTAGAAAGCTGGCGTGACATCGGCTCTGCCATTCCACGCGAGCTTTCTACTCCTGTAGCTGGCATGTGTATCCAGAAAGCCCGCACAAGAGAGGGGCTTGTCCAGGATCCGCCTTCTCTGTGCAGCAAAAACCTACCTCCACTTGCAGCCTCAGCAATTGCCTGGGCAACGGCAGCAGAATTGCCGTTAGCAATTGCCTGGGATACTGCCTGGGCTTCGCCTGATTGGAGGGCATTGCAAATTGCCTGTAACACGCAGCGGCAGCAGCAGCAACAAAAGCAGAGTGATCAGTCATGGCAGTTAGCTGGATTCATCACAACATGTATTCCACACAACAAGCTTATACCTGCAGATCAGACATGGGTGGTTGATTAGGCTGATCTGCTACAACAGTTATCATACAACATGGGAGCTGTTAGCACCTGGCTTGCTGGCGTTGACAAAGGACACAACCTTGTGTCCTGCAAACACATCTGCACCCCCCTGTCACCTGTGCTTGTGCCTGGGATTCGGCAGTGCCACCTCCAGAGGCCTGAGCCTGAGCCACAGCTGTGGCAGAGCAAACAGAGGTAGGCGGAGGAGTAGGGGTAGGGGTAGGGGTGGGGGTAGGAGTGGGAGTAGGCGTAGGGGTTGGGGTAGGAGTGGGGGTAGGCATAGGCGTAGGGGCTGGAGTGGGGCCCGGAGTGGGGGTGGGGGTAGGGGTGGGGGTAGGGGTAGGGGTAGGGGTAGGGGTAGGGGTAGGGGTAGGGGTAGGGGTAGGGGTAGGGGTAGGGGTAGGGGTAGGGGTAGGGGTAGGGGTAGGGGTAGGGGTAGGGGTAGGGGTAGGGGTAGGGGTAGGGGCAGGGGCAGGGGCAGGGGCAGGGGCAGGGGTAGGGGTAGGGGTAGGGGCAGGGGCAGGGGCAGGGGCAGGGGTAGGGGTAGGGGTAGGGTAGGGGTAGGGGTAGGGGTAGGGGTAGGGGTAGGGGTAGGGGTAGGGGTAGGGGTAGGGGTAGGGGTAGGGGTAGGGGTAGGGGTAGGGGTAGGGGTAGGGGTAGGGGTAGGGGTAGGGGTAGGGGTAGGGGTAGGGGTAGGGTAGGGGTAGGGGTAGGGGTAGGCGTAGGCGTAGGCGTAGGCGTAGGGGTAGGCGTAGGCGTAGGCGTAGGGGTAGGGGTTGGCGCAGGCGCAGGCGCAGGTGGTAGGCATCCGTTCACGGCCTCTGCCTGAGCAGCAGTCTGGGCAAAGGCTGTGCCATTGCCGGCGGCGACGGCAAGGCTTTTGGCAGCTGTAGGGTTCATAGGGTGGTGTGAGACAGGCAGAGAAAGGGCGCGCAACACAGTTAACAACATCACCACCACCATTGCAGTACTGCATGCAGCAGGTGCACACCGGCTGGCCAGCAGGCCAGCCGTGTTTTGGCGAGCATTAACCAGAGCTGTATGTACACATCAAGATAAGCTTGCAGAATCCGCTGTTTAGCTTGTGACAGCGCCTATTCATATGAGGGGCTGGGTGCATACACCACGTTTAACATTGCAGGTAATCGACCCTCAAACTGTGAAGCACACCACGTAAGACAATGCAAGAAATACAGCACATTTGACAGCAGCGCTGGCGGGGGTGACTCTGCTCTGGAGGTCCTGGTGCACTCACTTGCGAGGGCATCGCTGACCTGGCCACATCCACCAGTCTTGGCGATAGCCTGCACACATCAACGGCACAATGACCAAGTCGGTAGTCGCCCCACGCTGCAACATTGGGTTGCTTTGGCAGTGCCTGCACCAGCTGTCACATCTGCTCTGGTTGTGCACACAAGCAACTACGCAGATGACACTGGAAAATTAAAGTTCCTATTCCTATCCCAAGTAGTGACCTGTGCAAGGGCACCAAACTCCCTACACACTTGATGTCCTAGCAGGAATCCGACATCAATGAACAAATCAAGTGCAGCTCCAAAGAGGTTGTACTTGAGCACACAGTGCCCAATGAAACTTTTGCAAATCAGGCAGCTTGTTACACTGGCAGCTTGCAGTTAACCTCGCCACCACAATGCAAAACACCAAACATGCTTGCAGGATGATGCACATGCTTGCAGGAAAGCACAATCACCTGCAGCAGCACACAGAAAACACCACCCACCTGTGACAGTGCCTGTGCAGTGGCAGCACCAGCAGGGCAGCCGCAGGTGAAAGCAGCGCAGATGGCCTGGGCTACAGACTGAGCATCAGCCTGGACATTGCCTGCAACAGGAACGCCAGCAGCAGCAGCAGCAGTGGATGCATTTTAGTTGTCTTGTACAGTCAGCAGCACGTCCAGTCAGCAGCACCACATGCCAGCTGTTGTAACTAACACGAACAAGCAGCAGCAAATGCAAGCAGCGCTCGGTCATACCTGGTGTTGACATATTGCGACTAGAACAGACCACTGAGCAGCATATATTCAATGCTCACACAAGTGTGGGGCTTGATTCGCAAAAGTTGACTTCACCGTGCAGCATGAGCCTACCTCCACTTGCAGCTTCAGCAATTGCCTGGGCAACAGCAGCAGCATTGCCATTAGCGATTGCCTGAGATACGGCCTGGGCTTCGCCTGACTGGAGGGCATTGCAGATTGCCTGTAGCATGCAACGGCAGCAGCAGCGACAATAGCAGAGTGATCAGCCACCGCAGTCAATCATCTCATTCACAGCTTAATCAACACAATAAGCCTATGCCTGGAAATCAGGTATGGGTGGTTGATCAGGCTGACCTGCTAAAAGCAGTACTTATGCAAGATGCTATGGCTACTGTTGGCACCTGGATGGCCTTCTGTCCTGCAAACACATCTGCCACCCCTGTTACCTGTGCCTGTGCCTGGGATACGGCAGTTCCGCCTCCAGAGGCCTGGGCCTGAGCCACAGCTGTGGCAGAGCAAACGGGTGCTGGTTGGCTTTGGCGAAGGTTGCGGGCACCTGCAGACAACAGCAAGTATCATGGCAGTCAGGCAAACCTCGGAAGTGTTGTGAGGATTGCACATGCCTACCACTGCATGATCAAGGGCACATACGTTGTATGAAACACTGACGATTGTTCTGATTGGTTTATAAGGCTGCATGAGGAGCTTTGTGCATGGGGCATTTCTGCTGGTGAAGGCAACAGGCATCAGCAACCTGCTGCTGATAGTGATGGCAGGGCCTGCTGCAATGATCGCTGCAGCTACCACTACATTCAAACTTTAACAACTCATTTAGCGGCAATGCCGCTACGATTGTGGCTTGGGCAGATAGATCGGATACATGCTGCCTCGCAGTGCGGCTGCTGTCACGCTCGCCTGCACGTCCGCACCTTCGATATTGCTGGCAAAAAACAACCCTAAAAAGGCAAAAGCAATCATTGAAGACTTCATGGCTGCAGATGATCCCTAAGGTACTTCGTGGGGGACACAGACTTACAATACGATCGCTGAAGGGATCTTGCCTACTCTCCGTGCGAGTCTAGTGATTTCATCACAAGGAACTAGTGTCTTTATATAGGTTTTCATCCAGACCAGTTGTCTGACATCAAGTAACAGCTGTCACCGCTGTTGGGCGCAAGGAAGCTGCCCTTGGACTCGGTCGCACACCAAGCTGATACATGGAGAGCCTCCGAAGGACCTTGTGATTGATTGGTTGCTTTCATAATGACCATTTATGCAGGTATCTTTCACAGCACACCGCACCATGGAGACATCTGGGCGCGAAGTGCGAAGTGAGTCTGACGCAGCAACGTTGCTGTTAACAAGTACTGTAGTGCTCAACAGTGGCACTGATGCACCCCTTACAAGTACATCGTCTGCCGTGACCACTGTCGGAATCTTGGTGCAGTTTTGAAGCTACCAAAAAGCGTGCTTTCAAACGCCTCTTGCAGAAGCACGGTAAGCAGCATCCCTGTCGAGGTGTGTACTTTGACTTTGCACATGTATGTGCATGCAAGCACTACAGTCTCTGCAGCACCTTCTATTTGCTACACTTCATGGTATGCAGCGGCAGCAGCAGCAGCAGACACGCACAAACGTGAAAGACCACATTTGGAATTCATGCCACAGGGCTAATATGCTGTGTGAGGCAAGTATACGCCACCATAGCAACAGTCTGCTGACTGTCAACATCCATGCATGTGACATGCAAGCTGCTTGCAAACTGTGTGTTTGTGTCACTGTGTATGGGGCAAGCTGAGTTTGACATGCAAGCAGGCAGGTGTCCTGCAAGCATGGATTACTGTGTTGCGCATGCTGGTGTCGTGCATTGCAACAAATATTTTAAGGATCCTTCCCAAGAAAGCAGACAGGTGTCCTGCATAGTCAGGCCTTATGATTGTGCAAGCATCTATTTTTTGCCTGCAAGCACCTGATGATGGATGACACGGTGTTCACGCTGGTATCCTATAGCAGAAACATTGTTGATGATGCATACATATATACATACATTACATAACGAGCCAGAAGACACTCCTGCAAGCCTATTAGCTACAAGCATGTCATGTATAGCAGGTAATCTGCAAGCACAGCCTTCTTGCGGCTGTGAGCCTCCTCAGAACAGCTGTTCTGTCAACACAGTGCGTTCTTCTATGCCGCTGCACCAACATGTGATGGATGAAGTAAAAACATGCAAGCTGCAAGCTGCTCAGCCTGCAGGAATGTCAACACCTTGCTGCACGGCATGCTATTGTTTAGCTATCCTGTGGAACCTGTGTCTGACATATGGATGCAACTACAATAGGTTTTTGCACAAGGGCTGTCAATGTCAACAGTCAGCCTGGCAAGAAGAATCAACACACTTTTACCAAACGCCCAGCCTTGAAGGCTTGTACCACAGAAAAGCAAGCAATTGCTGTTACCGAATTACCGAATTACCAAAGTAGGGCCACTGGCCCACCCGCAAAGGAGCCAAACAAGGCTCATGGGGTCCACAAAACTCAAAAGAAGACCATCAACCGGAAGAAACCGCAACCTCAACAAGCTCAGAGAGCTCAGAACTCAGAGAATCAGTAACTTCAGAAGCACTACTAGTAATGCCATCACTGGGAAGCAACAAATGTGCCAACTCTGGATCGCTACGTACCAGTAAGCAACTGTGTATGAAAGCAGCAACCTTACTTTGTCTTTGCCGCATAAAGTCTGCCAGACATCGCCCGCTTGGGTTTGCTAATGCACTTGGGTTCTGCCAACCACCGAACTCATCAAACAGACACCAAAAACGCTCCCGGACTAGCTCGTAAGCATCACACTCAAATGGCGGCAAGTATTGCGCTGCGATGCAGCGGAATGGTTGCGGCTGCCGGTCAAATACCACGTGGAACTCATCCTCAACCTGGCCAGCAGCGCATCGGGTGCAAAGCCGCTGATGTCTAGGTAACAAGGAGTTGCCAGCCCTCTCCCACCGACCAGTAGCCACGCGCAAGTCATGTTGCTGTTGCATTTAGCCATGCGTAATGCAGTTCTAGTGATGCCATCAGCTGCAAGGGCACTAGAGGATGCACTCGTACATGTACATGATCAGTGTGGCATGCAGTCCTTGCTGTGTAACGGTCGCTAACTAGCGGCTTTCATGTACGGTGTTGTAACTTACCCTGGCGGACTAAGCAAATGTCACTGCATGTTTTTGTTGTGTGTGATTGCTCCTCATGAGTGATCACTGATAGACCGCGCTGCATGATACTACACACTTGGTGATTGACTATGCAGGTATCTGTAACAGCTTGCGCTGCCCCATCCGTATATGATCACAACTGTCATTACGCAGCGTTGCACCACAAGTTGGATCTGTGTCCTACTGTTGGTAAATTCGCTGGCGAACTGTGTAACGCGTGTGAGCAGGCATACAACAGACTTTGTTGCTGGCAAGGCTGAGCATGCGCCAGGATAGAGTTGAACGTAAATCCAGGCACTGCTGCATAGTTAGTTGGTTGGTACAGCTCACTACATGTACGGGACGCACATGTGGTCACAACACGTAAATGAAGAAGCTGAAGCACACAAACCACTTTGACCGTTTCACAAGGGCGGGTG
The DNA here is from genome assembly GCA_014080715.1 of Scenedesmus sp. NREL 46B-D3. Lineage (NCBI taxonomy): Eukaryota > Viridiplantae > Chlorophyta > Chlorophyceae > Sphaeropleales > Scenedesmaceae > Scenedesmus > Scenedesmus sp. NREL 46B-D3. The sequence goes on along the minus strand of JACERP010001040.1, from coordinate 5,291 downwards.
TGCAAAAAGGTATTTGGATCTACAAAAGGCCTCTCAATCCAAACTTTCCTGTGTCTGTTGCACAGTCAAGCTACAGTGACATGTGCAATCAGACCTTTTCTACACCAAAGAGATGTTCTGCCAACAACATGACTGTCACCCACTCTTGGCAGAGCCATTCACTGAAATGCATTGGCACCCCACGCGCAACATTATGGCAGCTGCTGCGCTATAGCGCATACAATGTAGCTACATCAGCTGTTGCATGTGCACATGCGTACACAACAATACACCCAATGATGGCGCTGATGCTATGGCTTGAATGCGTAATATGATGATGATGATGATGATGATGATGATGATGATGATGATGATGATGATGATGATGATGATGATGATGATGATGATGATGATGATGATGACGATGACGATGACGATGACGATGACGATGACGATGACGATGACGATGACGATGACGATGACGATGACGATGACGATGACGATGACGATGACGATGACGATGACGATGACGATGACGATGACGATGACGATGACGATGACGATGACGATGACGATGACGATGACGATGACGATGACGATGACGATGACGATGACGATGACGATGATGATGATGATGATGATGATGATGATGATGATGATGATGATGATGATGATGATGATGATGATGATGATGATGATGATGATGATGATGATGATGTTGATGATGATGATGATGATGATGATGATGATGATGATGATGATGATGACACCCAATGATGCAAAGGAAGAAGGTCACTGAAACATTGCAAATTGCACATGCACAATGTTGTATGAGCTGCACCTTGCTATGGGTCGTGCCTCGACCCATATTTACAAAAGCCGCAGCAAAACATGCACTTGTCCTTACAGCTCCTAACTATGTTGCTGTTCCCCAGGTGTCTACGTTAATGCACATGCACTGAGCACCCAGACTTGGATGCATCATAGTAAGTGCTGTGTGGGTAAAACATCAAGCGCAGACAGCAACAATTGTTGCTTTTAGTGCTGCACTGGTGCCTGTCTGACTGAGAGCAAAAGTCATCAGCCAGCCGATTAAGGTAGGATTGCCACAAAACAGTTTAGGGAGTTTACCCAAGTACATAAGCCTATTTCTGTAGCTGGATTATCATCCCAGCACCACTAGGATGTGCACATGCAGACAACTATACACCGTGTTTGAAGGCTTCACAGCCATTTCCTGGGTCAGGCTCTGCAGAGCGTTATTTTGTTGTCTATCTGCCAGCTTGGCAGCGGCACCTGGACAGACATGCAGCACATAAGAAGTGGCAGCAGCAAGGAGTGAGATGTTGCACAGTGCGCAGGCGACCAACTGTTTGTGTGACTTTGCAGCACCAAGCTGGATTGTGCTTACAACTGTTATCTGCTGCAATTGCAAGTCACTGTTACATAGCAACCAGCAGTAGCAATGCTGTTGCTGCTGCTGATGTCATCAGTAAAGCATTGTCAACGTTGAATACGTGCGTGCACAGTCATGATGTACTGACGCAGTGCTAGTCAACACTGTAGCATGCTGGTTGCACCTGGTGCTCTCAAAGGTGCCAGTCTGCACCACAGTAGGGTTGACAGCTGTAACCTTGTATATGCACAGTGGAGCTGCTCCACCCCTGCAAAGCACAGGCAGTTTGAGGCAGAGTTGCAGGACAGCAGACTCAGCAGACTAAGAGTCCTGAGCAGAGTTGCAATTACCCTTTTACCAATTTACCAAAGTAGGGCCACTGGCCCACCCGCAAAGGAGTCAAACAAGGCTCATGCTGCACAAGAAGCAGCAAGGCTGTGACAGGCGACCTGACAGACCTGCCAGTGATGTTACATTTGGGCAGCAAGCACAAAAGGCAGTGTGATCTGCTTTGACGGCCCCATCATGCATGATCATGCACGAACATATGTCAGGTCACAGCAGGCAGCTCAGCGGCTATGCAGCGCACCAAAGCACTGTGACAGTAGAGCAGCGGTGCCACCTGTGGGCCATCCAAAGACATCCCGCTGTTGCTGTATTGCAGGCACAAGCAAGTTGCTACTGCTTAGCTTTGTTATTGCAGGATCCCAGTACCAACTTACAGAGAAGGGGTGCAGCCGCACTGCTGGCCAGCCTGCAGGCCCTTGTTGCAGCACTGTTGGGGGACCAGGCCGATACAGAGGGGCAGGGAGTTGTTCGGATCTGCTGTGCTGGCTGTAGCAGGTTATGGGGATGATGAACTGCACTGTTCCGCGATAGCCCTACTCTCAGCCTGTGCAGTGGCAGCCGCAGAGCCAAGACCCTGTGCTTGGGCCACAGCAATGGCCTCTGCAGTATTGGCAGGGCAGTTGGACAGGTGGCAGATATCTGTAGGCACAACATACTTGTGTTGGGAAGACGCTAACAGCATTGAGCGTTCAGCTGTAGATGCCATACATGCTTCATACGCTCGTGCAACCCACATGGTAGCAGCAGCGGGAGCAGCACTCGCCTTTGGACCAGGCACTGACTGCAGCGCAGGGTGCACAACCTTGCTGAACCTTTCCCACCTGCAAAGGCTGTCCTGGTGCCATTGCAGCTGCCAGTCTCTGCTGCCTTGGCCAGTGCTGTGCTCATCGCTTTGGCTGACATGCCGTCAGTCGCATAAGCAGCAGCAACAGCCTCCGCAAAAACGCCGGTGTTGTGGCCAGCAGCGATGCAGAGCTGACAGCAGTAGCCACCGACTCTACTGTGCTGGAAGAAGCAGCTGCAGGCAGCAGCAGCGCACAGCAAGCAGAGAGCAATTGAGGAGCACATTCAGCAACAGCGCTCGCACACGTCAAAGAGAAAGCATGTGCCCTTCCAGCTGTCAATCTATCAAGATTCGACAGCCAGTAGCGCCTGTTCAGCTGTACTGCGGCCGGGCTGACGTGCACTCAAAAGGTTGCTGCATCTACCTGCAATGCATGTGCAAAGAGTCCGCTGAAAGCTGCTGGCCTCACCAGCCTAGGCCAGGGCAGTGCTGATCGCAGTGGTCCTCTCTGGTGGGCCATTCTTCACTGCCTCCATTACAGCAGAGGAATCGCCTGCCGAGAGGCCTCTGCACAAGCTGGAGAGGACGCTTGACGGAGGTGTCATAGCCAGCATGGCAGTGCTGCATAATAGTGGCTGTGTGGTGGCAGGCGCAGGTGTGGAACTCGAAGCCTTGGGGCATCCACCAGTTGTGCAAGGGCCTGCAGCAAGTCAGATGCATAAGCATCACAGGCTACAGTCAGCAAGGGTGATCCCGTTGCCAGGCTGGCAAGCGGCAGCTGCTGCAAGGGCACAGTGCAAGTCAAAGTCAGCAAGCGTGCAGTAACCAATATGACATTTGCCAAATTGACGGTCAAGTGAGTGATGTGTGCCTTACTTGGGGCTGAGCCAGCAGGCATAGGCGTGGTGGCAGTTTGGTCAGCTGCAGATGCGGGCTCGTTGGAGGTGGGGGTGCCATTGCAGGTACGCGGCACAGCACCAACACTGCATCAAGGTTATTGTGCTGGTATATACGCCAAGTCCAATACACTGTGCAAAACAAGTCTAAGTGTATGTGCTTTTGCTTCGGCAGCAGCAAGCTGTCCACAAGGATGACTGCTGACAGTTACGCACACACACCTGGAAGCAGGGCTTGGAGTGGAAGCAGGTCTGGAGACCGGTGCAGCTGTTGGACACATTTGAGCTGCCGTTGCTCCAGCTGATGCTAAGGCAGCGCTGAAGACCTGCCCATTGCCCTTGACCTGAGCCTGGGCGAAGGCCTCTGTAATGGTCAATGCAGCAGCAGCAGCAGCAGCAGCAGCAGCAGCAGCAGCTTTATCAGGCGGGTCGTGGTGTGGTCAGCAGTAACAAGCAACAAGCCAGACAGAATGCAGCTGCATATCTCTGCAACATGAATGGCTTCAAGCTCTGCAACAGTAGCGCCCAGGCATGTGCCAGCAGCAGCACAAGTAAGCATAAATATGCACTCACGTGCGAGTGACTGGGCCACGCCGCTGTTACAGCCACCCTGTGCAACAGCCATGCTGATGGCTGTAGCTGTTGCATGGCTTGTGGCTGGATTGGTCAGCTGCTGCTGCAGGGTGTCAGGGTTGGAAGCATTAGGGGTGGGTGCAGCAGGGGGTGGTCCTGTTGTGGTGATGGGAGGCTGGCTTGGTGAAGCACTCGGTGAAGCAGCCGGAGAGACTTCTGCAGGTGAAGGGCTTAGTGCTGCAGGTGATGGGCTTGCTGGTGATGAGCTGGGGCTTGCAGGAGAGGAGATGGGGCCTGCAGGAGATGTGCTGGGGATTTCATCAGATGGACCAGGGCTTGCAGGAGACGGGCTTGTGGTGCTGGGTGCATCAGGGGTAGGCGCTGGTGAATCAGCAGGTGTGGGTGTGGTCGTAGGCGCTTGGTGATTCAGCAGGGCGTGGTGTGCAGTTAGCTGGCACTAGTTTGCCCTGGGAGTTGACCCTGCACCATTGTTCTGATTCGCTTCCGCTTATCTTAACTTGGGTATCTCTGCTCAGCCTGGCGCAGGAAGCGCCCTCCTGTTGTGGTGGTTCAAGGGCAGGTGTAGAGAGTGGTACTTTGACCGGTCAAGGGCAAGCCACAGCATCATACATGTCAGCTCGATGCACACTAGTATACTACTGACATTCAGCCGGTTGGTGGCGGTGATGGTTAGGGGCAGGATACCTGGCCTGATCAAAAAGCCATGTTAGACTGATGACTCAGCTGAAATGATGCTGTGCGCTTTGCCTGCTGCTGCTGTTCCAAAGGAACCGCGCGGTTGCGCGCAACACAGGGCACATCAGCACTGCAGCATGCATGCATGTAGCATATGCTAGCAGCGCTGCAAAGCACCTGAGACCGACACTAACAAAGCGCTGTTCTGCAACGTTCCTGATGCTTGCGGGGCGTGTTGCATTGTAAGCGTATGATCTACAAAGCTGTTGCTGCTGGGCCAGTTTTACGAAGCTTCTTGGTACAGCTGCTGCTGCAGCGACATGCAGAGGGCGCACCTTCAACTCCTGCAGCTAACATCATCGCTGCAATAGCCAGACCTATCACTCGGGTCTTCATGCTTGCGGCTGATGCCAGTACGCGTCCTGAGCGATGGCAAACGAGACACGACTGGTCAGGGAGGCAGGTGCCCATTCAAGCGCTGATGAAAGATGCCCTTGTTTTTATGATGCTTTCTTATGTACTCCCAAACGGTGCATCTAACAGCCTGTTAATTACCAAATAACATGTACGAATTGATGTGGTAGGAAGCAACCAACAAGCTTGGAACACCCCGAGTTTG
>JACERP010000104.1:0-316276 GCA_014080715.1 Scenedesmus sp. NREL 46B-D3 | reverse complement strand
GTTGCACAGTTAAGTGTGATGTATGAATATGCATGGGGCCCCTGATGCCAAGGTGGGGCCGGGGCAATATGCGAAGGGTGAATTTTGACGCCCGTAATGAGGTGTGGGGGTGTTTGCAAACTGCATCTGATCCTTCGACAGCTGTGGTTATAGTGATACCCATGTACTGTGTGTATCTGTGTATGTGTGTGTGCCTTTTTGTGAGGGTGCGTATGCATTGGATAGACACACACTGGACGTGTTGCTAGCATGGTTGATTAATTTGTGGTTAAGCAGCTTTGATGGTGCGATGTGCACCGATGGGCATTATATGCAAGGCACAGCCAGACGTTGGGTGTCGCTGCAAACTGATGCTCAAAATTGGCTGCGGACTGCGGTTGATCTATGGACAGCTGTGGTCATAATTTGCACACGCGCATGTTGAAAGAATGTGCATGGTTTGTTGCTTAGTTTTGTGTTGTATGTTTTCAGAATGGATGTGTTACCTAATATCATATCAGGATTGGTCACATATACCGAATTACCGAATTACCAAAGTAGGGCCACTGGCCCACCCGCAAAGGAGCCAAACAAGGCTCATGGGGTCCACAAAACTCAAAAGAAGACCATCAACCGGAAGAAACCGCAACCTCAACAAGCTCAGAGAGCTCAGAACTCAGAGAATCAGTAACGTCAGAAGCACTACTAGTAATGCCATCACTGGGAAGCAACAAATGTGCCAACTCTGGATCGCTACGTACCAGTAAGCAACTGTGTATGAAAGCAGCAACCTTACTTTGTCTTTGCCGCATAAAGTCTGCCAGACATCGCCCGCTTGGGTTTGCTAATGCACTTGGGTCTGCCAACCACCGAACTCATCAAACAGACACCAAAAACGCTCCCGGACTAGCTCGTAAGCATCACACTCAAACACCACATGGAACTCATCCTCAACCTGGCCAGCAGCGCATCGGGTGCAAAGCCGCTGATGTCTAGGTAACAAGGAGTTGCCAGCCCTCTCCCACCGACCAGTAGCCACGCGCAAGTCATGTGCACCCAGACGAAAACGCATCAGTGACGACAGGTGTACTTTGTTGAGGCCAGCAGTGTTGTGCACATAGTCTGGACACCAGCCAGACGGCTTTGACATATCCAGCTGATCAAGTGATGTGCATGCAAACCAGCTCTCGTACGTAGAATGCATGACAGTATCGGAACCAGCAACTCTGGGATCGGTGGGTAAATCATGCCACTGCTGATACAACCAAAACTGAAAAGCCTCATGCACACAGCGCATATCAGACTCCTCAAGGCAGTGCAGACCGACCAGTGCATCAGGTATGTCGCCCAACGTGCCCGTACGGGTATGAAACGTGCGCACAAGGGACCTAAACTGCCAGAACCACAAGGACTTTTGCCTACCCTGATCAGCGCTGCTTGGGTAGGTGCGCATACTGAGGTCTCTGTTCTCCTGCATTGCTAAAAACAACCAGTCACTAGGCGGCCGTGAGACCACCCGGTCCCACAGGTTCCAGCAAGCTGTGAACCAACCACTGATCAGGGGTCTGCAGCCAAATTCACGCAATAACAGCTGCCTGCAAGTAGACTTGCGAACACGCCCAGCCAACATACGCAAAAACATGAACTGCACCACTTGCATGTCATTGCTAAGCGCCTTGGCAACGCCCTGCGGCCCACTTCCGCAGCTATGAAGCAGTGCAGGGGCCCACACTTCTGAGCAGTAGCCCAAGATTGGCGAGACCAGTGAGTTGAACAGGTGCACCTGCAAGCCAAGCCCCGTGATGTGGTGGTCAGCGCAGCGGGAGCGCATGGCCCACATTCCCCGCGAGCCAGCAGCTGCCAGGGACGAAACACATGCTGTAACACCCTTAGTCTCATGGAACACACACCCAAATACCTGAACTCGCTGCTTCTGGGCACAGGCACACGCACACCATCCCTGCCAACAAAGGTCCACTGCGCAGGACCCCGGTAGCGCTGGTGGCCAAATACTACCACCTCTGTTTTTCCCACATTCACCTCCATATCATAATGCGCGCAGAAGGTACTCACAGCATCCAGCAGCTGTTGCAGCTCCTCCTGACTGCTGGCTAGTAAGGCCAGGTCATCCGCATACAGCAGCAGTCTCAGCAAGCGCCCACCCAGCTGCACACCGCATTCACGCGCGCGCTCCTCCAGCCACTGCTCTATGCGATCAAAGAAAATGCCAAAGAGCAGCGGAGACAGGGGGTCGCCCTGCTTCACGCCCCTGGTGCTGTCAAAAGGCTGGCCTGCAGTGCGTCCAAATTTGGTGATCATAGGGGCATGCCAGTACATCGAAACAATCGCACGGAGCATGTTATCACGCACACCAATGTCGCTTAGACACTTCATCAGCAGGTCGCGACGTACAAGGTCATAAGCCTTCCTGAAGTCCAGAAAGCACGCAAACAGGTGCTGCTTACCCAACCTGCTCTTATCGATCAGATGCTTGAGGGCGAACACGTGGTCACTGGTGCGGCGGTCAGGCCGAAATCCTGCCTGACCAGAAGCCCTAAAACCGTGCTGCTCACAAAAAGCCGACAGACGCTTCTCCAAAATCATGCTGTAGAGCTTGCCCATGGTTGAACCAACGGCAATACCACGATAGTTATCCTTGACACTGACATCACCACGCTTGAACACAGAACACAGGTAGGCAGAACTCCACACAGCAGGCACATCCCCAGTGGAGAAAGCATGGTCTAGGATGTCACGCAACTCACTCGATAATGTAAAAAGATGCTTAAAAGTGCCATCTGGTAGCTCCACCTCACTGTATGCACCTTTTAGCAGTTCACCACGCATGCCATCAGGGCCCGCCATACGGCCATTCTTCATGCGCAATAGTGCACACTCCACTTCTTCAACACTGATGTCGGAGTTCAAAGCTGCTGCAAATCCGTCAGTCACAGGGGCAGCCTGACTTTCAAGCGACGCCGTCAGCTCAGACACAGACGTAGCACACTCAGGCAGGCTATGCTGGCCACTGGAGCCATACAGTTGACGCCAGTGAGCATCAAACCCTGCAGGATCCTGGGCGGCACCTGGGGCAGCACGGCCCTTATATGCAGTCCAAAATCGCCGCGGATTGTGCCACAAATCATGCAGTAAACGGGCATGCACCTGACGCTCACACACACGTTTAGCTCGCCGCTTTGCAGCATTGAATGACCGCCGCGCTGCAGCAGCAGCGTGGGTGTCGCCACGTAGCACTGCCTGCCGCAAGGCTTGCCACTCAAGTTTGCACTTGCCAAACCAAGCATTGGCTTTGCGGCCGTCACTCATTCTACCGGTACGACCGGTCGACACTCCAAACACATTTGCAGCAACTTCACACACAGACGCACTCCACTGAGAAAAGGCCTCAGTCACTGACAGCTGTCCACCCTGCATAGCCTCAATAATATTCGCACGCAGTTGATCATGGTGGGTAGCAGAGAGAGCACCAATGTACCTCGCACGTTTGTCTGGGTCCCACTTCACACACGGTGTAGTGTATGATAGGCGTGAAGCCGGCATCTACAGATCCCTGCTGCAGTGCCACTGGCCAGTCCAGGACACACACAAGAGCATGATGATCAGAGAATGCCACTGTGCCCTGTGACAACACAGCAAAGTTGGACACAGCAGGCAGAAGACAGCGGGACACGAGGCCATAATCAATAACACTACCATTACCGTTGTTGGAGAGGTGGGTTGCAGCACCGTGCTGGTCGCGTGGAGCCCGTCCATTCAAAATGGAGAGCCCCGTACTAGCACACAAATGAATCAAGAGTTTGCCAAACACACAAACTGTGGCTGTGTCAGAGTTGCACCGTGGGGGCAAAGCGGCCGTGGCGCCCTGCACCGGGCCGGCAGGTAGGCCCATCGCATCTAACAGCTGCTGCGCGCCTGCACCGGACTCGTCAGCAGTGCCCGTCCGAGCATTGAAATCACCAAAAACACACAAACGCTGCCCAAAGCCTGAAAATGCACCACATCTACTTGCAAGTCAGCAAAAGCCTGCAACCAGCCACTAGTGTTCTGCCACTCAACTGTCGACGTTGAAGGAGGAAGATATACTACACAAACATACATTGCCCGGAAGCCCGGAGCAGCCACACGTAACCACATGTAGTAATCTGTACGCTTCACACTCACACAATGCCTAGCATGCTGCTGTCGAACCCAGATCGCCATGCCCTGCCCACGTCCTGCCCCAACAGCGGACCGATTCACACTAGGGAGCCCAGGGAAGCATGTGAACCCTGGTATGTCAAAGGGATCCTCTCTGCCCAACTCAACACACAACAACATATCTACCCGCTGCGCAAGGCGCTCCAATGATACTGCTTGCTCTGCAGTGAGCACATTCAGATTCCAGTACAAGATGTTGAAAGGGTTAGCACACTGGTCCAAACGCAAACACACCGAACCAGAACCATCCCCATCCCCTTGCCGGCTCCCGTCCCTCTATTGTGCAGCAGAGGAGCTGCCACCACCCTCCTGACGCTGCTGCTGCTGCTGCTGCTGCTGCTGCTGCTGCTGCTGAGCAGCAACAGCGGGTGGCGGCGGGTACTGCTGCTGTTCTGCTGTGTCGGTCTTCCCCATGCCGACGGCCTGCCATTTCTGCAGCAGCCTCTCAGACACGCTCCCCATGGAGGTGCCCGCCCCATCTGCTCTGTCCTGCCGCGCAGAGGTGCCACGGTCGCCAGCCCAAGCACCAGCAGGCGCTGCAGGCTTAGAGACGCTCGGCGCAGCGCTGCCGGCAGCGTTGCGCGGCTTGCCTGCTGTACCTGCTGCTGCAGACCCTGCTCCTGTCTTGTTGCCGCCAAGCGCACGATCCTGGCGTGGTCTCGCTGCTGCTGGCGCAGCAGCTGGGGCGGCTGGTGCACCAGCGCCAGCTGCAGGAGCTGCTGGTGCTGGTGCAGCAGCTGGTGCTGCTGCCTGCCCCATGCGCCCCCCAGCAGCAGCATCTGCTGCCTGGCCAGCAGCAGCATTTGCTGCTGCCCCTGCTGCTGCTGCCGCTGTTGCTGCTGCTGCTGGCCCCGCTGCTGTAGCTGCCGTTGCTGCTGCGTCCGGGCATTGTGGCTCTGTATCGATCTCGATTGGCGCCTCCGCTGCATGCGCCCCCAGCTTCAGGAGGTGCCGCCTGCTCCAAACAGTGGCATCGGGTGTGCGCCTGTCAAGCACACACCGCCCATGCCTGAAGCGTGGCTTGGTGCCAGGCGGCGCCCTGCTGAGCTCCATCTTGAAGCTGTTGTGGCTCTGAATCATGCGCTCCGCACGCAGCTCACCCTCGGTCCTGTTCTGCCAGAAGGTGAACCCAAACCGCTGCTTCATCACCCGCTGCAGGTCAAGCAGGTCGTACTTGAACAGCACATCTGGCAGCATTGCGACCAGGTGCACCTTGTCTCGCCCAATCTGCACGTAGCTTTTGCCTAGCACCCTGCCAACCCCGCCTGCAGCCTCCACCTGCGGTCCTGCTATCTGCAGAAGGGCGGCCCCTGCCTGGTGCAGGGTGTGGGGATGCTGTTGCCTGTACTGCGCAGGGCTGTTAACTATCTTCTCGAAAGGCCCAAAGCACATCGTCAGCTCCTCCATGATGCGCTGTGCCCCACCGCTGCGGAAGTCCAGCAGCTCTGCCTCCTGAAGTTCAAGCCACTGAGAGTTGAGATCGATAGCCCCAGTGAGGCGCTCGGTTTCTGCTTTTAACACCTTGGTGGTGGCAGAGCAGACGGCCACCTCACTTTTAACCGACCCAAAGGCGGTCCGCAGCTGCTGCAAGAGCTCCTCGTTCAGCTTCTGCTGCTGCTGCTGCTGCTCGGTCAGAGCTGCCCGGAACGTACGTAGCAAGGCTTGGTCTCTTACACGATCAACGTCTTCAGTGACATTCTCGCAGGGGCGTTTTGCATTTCTGCCATCGAGCTCCATGTTTTCCGCCCCCATGCCGAACGCACACAGTGGAAGCAGAAGAGAAAGCAGAAGAAAAAACAGAAGAATATTCCAGTTAATCCAGTTAATAGTACAACACGCCTCCTAAACATCATCAGTAGCCAGGTTGTGGGCATCGCCTTCAGTGGCAAGGCATGACCTGTGGCAAACCGCAGCTGTACAGCAGCCACTCCATGGAGGGCTGTGGTTATAGTGGATACTGGGCACTTGGTCGGGTCGGGTCCTGGATGCCTCAATGGCTGCTCTTCGCGGAGCTATCTGCATGACCTTGTGCAGCACCTCTCAACGGGGAGAGTGTCGTGGGGTGGGTGTGAGAACAGGTTGCCCCATTCCCTCTTGGATATTTTTTGAAGTAGGGTTGCGGTTTGCTTATTCGAGCCAATGTAACACTACTTTGCCAAAAAAAAACATCGTCTGCCGCGGGTTTAAGATTGATTTTGTTAATCAAATCTGATGCATGTTCATCCAACATGCTTTTTGCAAACTAGCAGAGCAGATCCCTTAATATCAGCCGTGCGATGGTGCGATGTGCACCGATGGGCATTATATGCAGCTTTGATGGTGCGATGTGCACCGATATAAATAGGCATCTTGTGTGTGTGTCGTACTGCTGCCTGTAAAGTGCAGCTTTTAGAGGTGTGCAAGTCACCATGCATTGATAGCTGACAGTTACACTATGGACAGCTTTTGTTTCAAGGGCCAGTCACGGTCTGTCACACATCACAGGACGTCATTGCGTGACTGTGATTTTAGTGGAGTCTGGGCACTCGGTCAGGTCCTGGATGCCTTTCGGGGCTGCCCCGCACGGGGCTGTCTGCATGATCGTGTGACAGCGTCTCTTGGTACAAGAGACCTGTGGGGTGAGTGCGGAACAGGTTGCCTCACTCTCTCAATGGATCTTTTTATGGAGCAAGTGCACAGTTATTTAGGTCAGCCCTTGTAACGTTCTTGCTTCAAAGAAAAGAAAAAAAAAGATGTGCACCGATGGGCATTATATGCAAGGCACAGCCAGACATTGGGTGTCGCTTTTTTTTGTTTGTTTTTGGCAAAGTAGTGTTACATGGGTGTCGCTACAAACTGATGCTCAAAATTTGGCTGCGGACTGCGGTTGATCTATGGACAGCTGTGGTCATAATTTGCACACGCGCATGTTGAAAGAATGTGCATGGTTTGTTGCTTAGTTTTGTGGTGTATGTTTTCAGTATGGATGTGTTGCCTAATATCATATCAGGATTGGTCACATATACAACACGCCTCCTAAACATCATCAGTAGCCTGGTTGTGGGCATCGCCTTCAGTGGCAAGTCATGACCTGTGGCAAATCGCAGCCACTCCATGGATGGCTGTGGTTATAGTTTTTTTTTCCAAGTGGCTGTGGTTTTAGTGGATACTGGGCACTTGGTCGGGTCGGGTCCTGGATGCCTCAATGGCTGCTCTTCGCGGAGCTATCTGCATGACCTTGTGACGGCACCTCTCAACGGGGAGAGTGTCGTGGGGTGGGTGTGAGAACAGGTTGCCCCATTCCCTCTTGGATATTTTTTGAAGTAGGGTTGCGGTTTGCTTAGTCGAGCCAATGTAACACTACTTTGCCAAAAAAAAATAACAATCAGCCGGGACACTGCACTCGGCGGGTACTGCACCGACACCGACCGATGTCGTCGGCGGGCGCCGCAACATAAGGAAGCGAAGACATCCCTGACATCCTAAATCTTTTTTTGCTGGATGTCTACATAATACAATGCTTTCGTGCGGCATATTGTTCTTGCTCTGTTGGCGAGCCCTTCACCACTCTAAACAACGTCTGCCGCGGCTCCAAAAAATAAATAAAGCCAAGCTGATGCAAAAGAGGCTTTGGGACTTCAGAAAGAACTCCCAAACCTTTTTTTCGCTGGATGTCTACATAACACAATCATGCATCCGTTTTTGAATTGGTCTATCTTTGTCGGCGAGCCCTTCAGCACTTTAAACAACGTCTGCCGCGGCCTCAAAAAATAAATAAAGCCAAGCTGATGCAAAAGAGGCTTTGAGACTTCAGAACGAACTCCTAAATCTTTTTTGGCTGGATGTCTACATAATACAATGCATCCGTGCGGCCTCATATTGGTCTATCTTTGTCGCCGAGCCCTTCAGCACTTCAAACATCGTCTGCCGCGGGCCACAAAATTTGTTTGTTAATCCGATCTGATGCATGTCAAATGCTTGTTGCTGGCTAGCAGAGCAGAGCCCTTAACATCAGCCGTGACATTGCACCTGGCCTGTACCTTGCTGACGCCGGCCGATGTCGGCAGTGGGCGCCGCAACAGAAGAAAGTGAAGACATCCCTGACGTCCCAAATCTTGTTTTGCTGGATGTCTACATAATTCAAAGCATCAGTGCGGCATCATATTGTTCTTGCAGTCACGGTCTGTCACACATCACAGGACGTCATTGCGTGACTGTGATTTTAGTGGAGTCTGGGCACTCGGTCAGGTCCTGGATGCCTTTCGGGGCTGCCCCGCACGGGGCTGTCTGCATGATCGTGTGACAGCGTCTCTTGGTACAAGAGACCTGTGGGGTGAGTGTGGAACAGGTTGCCTCACTCTTTCAATGGATCTTTTTATGGAGCAAGTGCACAGTTATTTAGGTCAGCCCTTGTAACTCCGCATTGCAAGCAAGAGTGGGCAGCACTACGTGTTGCAGTGCGCAACCACAATTCGCATGCAGCGGCAGCAGCACGCAAGGTGTTTAATGCAGCTAAGCGCCGCGCCAAGAGGCATTGTGAGAAGCAGTGGCAGGCACGTCTTTTGGATGATCTACGATACAACCCGAGGCGGTTTTGGACTGCTTACAAGGGTCGAAAGATGTCGTGTATGCTTCAGGATATGGGTGCTGTTGATAGGCACTAGCGTGCGTTGTATGGGTCCCCTGGACAACACAGCTTACCTGAGGAGGGAGCGTCGGTTGCTTCTTTCATGTCGAAGCTGCTCTCTGAGTGCCAGGACAAGCCAGCTGTTGCAGCTGCAGCTCATCTGAATGAGCCTTTTGCTGCCGACGAGGTGGAATCAGTGTTGTTGCGGATGCATAACGGTCGTATGCCTGGTCCTGATGGACTGCGGGGCGAGCTCTTCAAGGGAGCTTATGAAGCCTAGCGCCAGCGAAGGGTATAAGAAGCACGTGTATCTATTACATGAGGATTTGAGTGAGTTGTTCTCGGCAGTGTATAAGTGTGGCCAGGTGCCGGGCGTTTGGTGTTCTGCGTACCTGTCAGCTGTGTTCAAAAAAGGCGACCCTAGTGTACTGGACAACTATCGCGGCATTGCTGTCGGCTCTGTGATGGGCAAAATGTTCAGCATGCTGATTGAGAAGAGGCTTTCAGCTTACTGTGAACAGCATGGGTTCCGAGCCTGGGGTCAGGCAGGCTTTAGGGAGAGGCATAGGACGTGTGACCATGTGTTTGTGTTGAAGCACCTTGTGGATCGTAGCCGCTTACGCGGCCACCAGCTGTTTGCGTGCTTTGTCGACTTCAAGAAGGCGTATGACTTGGTGCGGCGTGATCTTCTCATGCGATGCTTAGCAGACATTGGTCTGCGTGGCAACATATTGACAGCGATTGTCTCTATGTACTGGAATGCACCTATGGTCACAACGATGGCTGGCAATGTCGGACAGCCCTTTGACAGTACCCGTGGAGTAAAGCAAGGGGACCCCCTCTCCCCATTGCCTTTCGGCATTTTCATTGATCGAGTCGAGCAGTGGCTCAGCGACCGTTGTGGGGCATGTGGTACTGCTCTAGGCAACAGGATGGTGAGGCTCTTGCTGTATGCTGATGATTTGGTACTGCTGGCAGAAACGTCTCACAAACTGCAGCAGTTATTGGATGCTTTGCAGTCTTTCTGTAGCGAGTATGATATGCAGGTGAATGTGGGCAAAACGGAGATAGTGGTGTTTGGCAAGCGCAAGTATACCGGTGCAGCAGTATGGCAGTACCAGGGGCAACAGGTGCCTGTGTCAGATCAGTTCAGATACCTGGGTGTTCAGTTTCATACCACCCGAGGTGTGTCTGCTTGCACGGAGGCTCTAGCAGCTGCAGGCAGCAGGGCAATGTGGGCAATGTTGGCTCGGTGCAAGGAGCATGGCGTCAGCAACCTGTCAATGCAAGTGCAATTGTTCAACACGCTGGTGTCCCCCATTTTATGCTACTGCTCAGAGGTCTGGGGTCCAGCTCTGCTGAGACAACCTGGATCTGGTGCTGCTTTGGTCGGCAAGTTGCAGGACAATGTGATTAGCAGAGTCCAGTATCTTTTTCTGCGCACTATTGCAGGTCGTGTCCGCAAATCAACTTGCCGCATGCTTTTATCGAGGGAGTTTGGTGCCCGACCTTTGGTGTGCACTTGGTTGCGTGCAGCTTTAGCTATGTGGAACAGGGCTGTGGAATTGGGTGATGCTTCCTTGTTGGGGCGCGCAATGCGTGAGAATTTGCGGTTGTCTCAGACGTCGAGCAGTAATAGTTTATGGTGCAGGCAGTTGCAGCGTGTGCTGTCTTATACACATGATCATTCCCGGCAGTTGACTACGATTATGCCGCGGCTGCAAAGCTTTGTGGATCTGGATGCCAAAGTAGTATTAAGTGCATTTGAGGGGTGTTTGTATCAGCAGTGGCAGGGATGCTTGCAGAATCCACGTGATGCCGTCACCGGGGCTGGAATTTACAGTACATATGAACGATGGTTTGCTGCTTGCTCGGGTGATAACTTACAGTCTGTGCGTCCTGAGTCTTGGTGCCCCCAATATGTCTTGCAGACCGCTGGGCTCAATAGGGAGCATGTTGGTTCTCTGGCTCGTTTTCGACTTGGTGCCCATGATCTGCGTGTATGCACTGGTAGGTGGCAGCGTCCGCCTTTGGTGCGATCTGATCGGACATGCCAACGCCCTGGATGCCACTTGGGTCAGGTCGAGGACGAGTTTCACATGGTTTTTGAGTGTCCTTTGTACGCGCCAGTTCGCGAGCGTTTTGCTTGCCTTTTTGAACCATTTGGAGGTTTGTCACATACGTGGGGTAGTATAGCCTCTTGTCAGCCAGGTGGTTCGCATATGATGACCTTTATGCGGCAACAACCTGCTCTTGTGGCTGCCTTTGTGCATTGTTGCTATTTGGTGCGCTGCCACCCGGAGGCGGACCCTGAGTCCTTCTTGTCTTCGGTTTCTGTCGCTCAAGCGATCGATGCAGCGGACGAATTTTTCTCTGCTGACTCTTCTGTTTGTTCTGATGACGATGATATATTCTATGAGGTCTCCCCCCCCAATGAGCCTCTCGTTGGCTCCTGAATGGGGTTCCCACTCCTTGTTGGGTGGAGCATGTAATGTAATATGTAATGTAACGTTCTTGCTTCAAAAAAAAAAAAAACCGCAGCTACTCCATGGAGGGCTGTGGTTATAGTGGATACTGGGCACTTGGTCGGGTCGGGTCCTGGATGCCTCATTGGCTGCTCTTCGCGGAGCTATCTGCATGACCTTGTGACGGCACCTCTCAACGGGGAGAGTGTCGTGGGGGGGGGGTGTGAGAACAGGTTGCCCCATTCCCTCTTGGATATTTTTTGAAGTAGGGTTGCAGTTTGCTTAGTCGAGCCAATGTAACACTACTTTGCCAAAAAAAAAATATCAGCCGTGACACTGCACCTGGCGGGTACTGCACCGACACCGACCGATGTCGGCGGCGGGCGCCGCAACAGAAGGAAGCGAAGACATCCCTGACATCCTAAATCTTTTTTTGCTGGATTTCTACATAATACAATGCTTTCGTGCGGCATGTTGTTCTTGCTCTGTTGGCGAGCCCTTCACCACTCTAAACAAAAAAAAAATAAACACTATAAACAACGTCTGCCGCGGCTCCAAAAACATAATAAAGCCAAGCTGATGCAAAAGAGGCTTTGAGACACCGCTGGGTGGCGAGTTATCAGCGGCTAAAAGACACCCAGCTGCCGAGGCGGCTGCGAGTGTTTGGCTGGCGGCTTCTGCATGCAGGAGTGAAGGTAGGCGCACGGCGCATGCTTGCATCCAGCAGGCGCGCGCCGGCTCACTTTACCTGCCCAGCACAGCAGTGTCAGCAGCCGCAGCAACTGGAGACCCTCACCCACTTGTTAGTGGAGTGCCCTGTAGCTGCAGCAGCGTGGCAGTGGTACGCGCAACAGGTGTGGCAGCGTGTGCAGCCCGGAGCAGTGGTCCCTGTTAATAACAGCCGTCTGCTGCTGCTGGATGACTTCAGTGTGTGGGCGCCGCCAGCAGGGCAGCAGCAGATGTGGACGCAGCTGCGTCTGCTGCTGCTGGAATCCATTTGGGTGGTGCGCTGCAGCAGCATCAGGGCTGGCGTGACTGTGGCCAGTGCAGATGGCAGCGATGGCAGCGGCAGCCACAATGCAGGCAGCAATTCGCAATCTCAGAGCCACAGCAACAGCGATGCGGAGGACAGCAGCAGCAGCAGCAGCAGCAGCATGGGCAGCCAACGGGGTACAGCTGGCGAGCCGGGCAGCTCATCATACGCTGCTAAGGCTGTGGCGTGCAGGTTTCTGGCAGAGCTGCGGCAGCAAATTCAGAGGGAGTGGGATAGGGTGGAAGTAGATGTTAGGATAGGTTGTGGGATACCGTTTGCATGGCTGCAGGGAAGGTCGCCTGAGATCAAACTTGTTGACTTTGAGCAGAAGTGGGGAGCACTGTATAGGATGGGCGCAAATGGTCGCATCAAGGTGCGAGCCAGCGCGGCTGGCATGTGAGGGATGGATTGGGCACGGGTCTACGAGGCGTGGTGGTCTGTTTTGACGATTCGGGCAGGATATACAATGCATTCGTTGGAGTAGTGGCTGTCGTTCCTCGTTGTGATGTGTTGCAAAATAGTATGGCAAAGGCTAAGTTGATGGCTGGGTTACGTTATGTATGCATGCGTGTGGGTAGCAGAGTACGATGATGTGTGCAGGCATGTGCAGATAAGTTTGTGTGTGGTTTTGTGTGTCTGTGTTGGTGTCATTTTCTACAGAATGCCACATATCTCATAGGTGATATGCAAGGCACAGCCAGACGTTGGGTGTCGCTGCAAGCTGATGCTCAAAATTGGCTGCGGACTGCGGTTGATCTATGGACAGCTGTGGTCATAATTTGCACACGCACGAACGATGTTTGGGATGTATTTCCGTAGTTAAACGTTTCATCGCAAAATATAAGCTATATCCGTTAGATCGAGATGGTATAGAGGCGCTGGAGTAGTCGCAGCTGGGCATACGGACCTGCGACAGTTCTGCTCTTGCGGGAACAGCTCTGTGGCACGCTGGAGCAGCAAGGACCCTTTATCAGCTGGACCTACTGTTTCTGCATGGCAAATTACGTTCGTGAGCTGAGCTGGAGAGCTTGCATGCAGCTGAGCTGGGCGTGCCAGTGACAGCAGCAGCAGCAGCAGCAGCAGCAGCGGCAGCAGCACCAGGGAAGGCAATCAATTGCTGCACCGCTCTCCGGCTCTGTATAGCATACCTGGTTAGATGTTTTCAGTACATGAGAGTAGAATGCTTCACAGCAACAGCATGTGGGGACAGGGGCAGCAGCAGCCACACAGTCTTCACAGGCAACAGCAGCTGCATCAATGCCAGCAGCACAGGCGGGTACCGGCAGCGCCTGCACGCCCCCATGCCCGGGGGGCAACTGGCGCTTCTCACCAAGCCGGTTGCTATCTTTAAGCAAACTGCAGGCACAATGGGTTGAACCCTTTGTGCCTGCAGTTTGCTTAAAGATAGCAACCGGCTTGGTGAGAAGCGCCAGTTGCCCCCCGGGCATGGGGGGCGTGCACGCCGTCATGGTACCTGGTGGGTGCTTGGGCAGACATTCGCGTAGATCCTAGTGTATGGGGGATGGGGTTTGCTGTCAGCTTGCTGCAGTTCACGCCAAAGGTGGCAACATGCAGGCTGCTGCAGGAGCAATGCAGTCGGCAGTGCAAAGAGGGATGGGTATCAGGTGTCGGCATGCGCCCGCGCCTGTGGCGCAACCGCCTGGGTGCTGAGACGCCACAGGACGGCTTGCAGGAGATGGAGGCAGCTCAGAAACGGTCCTTCCAGCAAATGCAGCAAAGTAGCGAGGCGCCTGGCAATCGCAGCAGCAGCAGCAGTGACAGCCAGCGGTTTAGCGATGCAGCTATGATGGCAGCATACCATGCGTCCTGGATGGATCCGTCCAGGGAGCGGGAGCTGCCAAGACAGCGCGCAGCAACAGCAGCAGCAGTAGTCACGGCTCAGCGGCAGCAACAGGAGCAGCAACAGCAGCGCATCAGCTGCCCAGCACACAATGATCTACTGGACCCGATCACTCAATCCATGGGTGCTGTCAATGCCAGGCAGCACCGCTGGGTGGCGAGTTATCAGCGGCTGAAAGACACCCAGCTGCCGAGGCGGCTGCGAGTGTTTGGCTGGCGGCTTCTGCATGCAGGAGTGAAGGTAGGCGCACGGCGCATGCTGGCATCCAGCAGGCGCGCGCCGGCTCACTTTACGTGTCCAGCACAGCAGTGTCAGCAGCCGCAGCAACTGGAGACCCTCACCCACTTGTTAGTGGAGTGCCCTGTAGCTGCAGCAGCGTGGCAGTGGTACGCGCAACAGGTGTGGCAGCGTGTGCAGCCCGGAGCAGTGGTCCCTGTTAATAACAGCCGTCTGCTGCTGCTGGATGACTTCAGTGTGTGGGCGCCGCCAGCAGGGCAGCAGCAGATGTGGACGCAGCTGCGTCTGCTGCTGCTGGAATCCATTTGGGTGGTGCGCTGCAGCAGCATCAGGGCTGGCGTGACTGTGGCCAGTGCAGATGGCAGCGATGGCAGCGGCAGCCACAATGCAGGCATCAATCTCAGAGCCACAGCAACAGCGATGCGGAGGACAGCAGCAGCAGCAGCAGCAGCAGCATGGGCAGCCAACGGGGTACAGCTGGCGAGCCGGGCAGCTCATCATACGCTGCTAAGGCTGTGGCGTGCAGGTTTCTGGCAGAGCTGCGGCAGCAAATTCAGAGGGAGTGGGATAGGGTGGAAGTAGATGTTAGGATAGGTTGTGGGATACCGTTTGCATGGCTGCAGGGAAGGTCGCCTGAGATCAAACTTGCTGACTTTGAGCAGAAGTGGGGAGCACTGTATAGGATGGGCGCAAATGGTCGCATCAAGGTGCGGGCCAGCGCGGCTGGCATGTGAGGGATGGATTGGGCACGGGTCTATGAGGCGTGGTGGTCTGTTTTGACGATTCGGGCAGGATATACAATGCATTCGTTGGAGTAGTGGCTGTCGTTCCTCGTTGTGATGTGTTGCAAAATAGTATGGCAAAGGCTAAGTTGATGGCTGGGTTACGTTATGTATGCATGCGTGTGGGTAGCAGAGTACGATGATGTGTGCAGGCATGTGCAGATAAGTTTGTGTGTGTGGTTTTGTGTGTCTGTGTTGGTGTCATTTTCTACAGAATGCCACATATCTCATAGGTGTATGTTCGGTCAATAGCAGGATGTGCTTTGCATGAAGTGGAGAGTCTATAAATAGTCAGGTGGTGATTGTCTGTGTCGACAATCCGTCACCTATGAATAGGCGTCTTGTGTGTGTGTCGTACTGCTGCCTGTAAAGTGCAGCTTTTAAGGGTGTACAAGTCACCATGCATTGATAGCTGACAGTTACACTATGGACAGCTTTTGGTTCAAGGGCCAGTCACGGTCTGTCACACATCACAGGACGTCATTGCGTGACTGTGATTTTAGTGGAGTCTGGGCACTCGGTCAGGTCCTGGATGCCTTTCGGGGCTGCCCCGCACGGGGCTGTCTGCATGATCGTGTGACAGCGTCTCTTGGTACAAGAGACCTGTGGGGTGAGTGCGGAACAGGTTGCCTCACTCTCTCAATGGATCTTTTTATGGAGCAAGTGCACAGTTATTTAGGTCAGCCCTTGTAACGTTCTTGCTTCAAAAAAAAAACATGCATCCGTGCGGCCTCATATTGGTCTATCTTTGTCGGCGAGCCCTTCAGCACTTTAAACAACGTCTGCCGCGGCTTCAAAAAATAAAATAAAGCCAAGCTGATGCAAAAGAGGCTTTGAGACTTCAGAACGAACTCCTAAATCTTTTTTTGCTGGATGTCTACATAATACAATGCATCCGTGCGGCCTCATATTGGTCTATCTTTGTCGCCTGCTGGACGTGCTTTGCATGAAGTGGAGAGTCTATGAATAGTCAGGTGGTGATTGTCTGTGTCGACAATCCGTCACCTATAAATAGGCGTCTTGTGTGTGTGTCGTACTGCTGCCTGTAAAGTGCAGCTTTTAGAGGTGTGCAAGTCACCATGCATTGATAGCTGACAGTTACACTATGGACAGCTTTTGTTTCAAGGGCCAGTCACGGTCTGTCACACATCACAGGACGTCATTGCGTGACTGTGATTTTAGTGGAGTCTGGGCACTCGGTCAGGTCCTGGATGCCTTTCGGGGCTGCCCCGCACGGGGCTGTCTGGATGATCGTGTGACAGCGTCTCTTGGTACAAGAGACCTGTGGGGTGAGTGCGGAACAGGTTGCCTCACTCTCTCAATGGATTTTTTGCAAGCAGCTAGAATGTACACACTCCAGGCGCTCCGTCTGTTGCTTAGTCAAAGCCCATGTCTCACTGGCAAACATGATAACAGGCAAAACATACGCATTGTAGCATCGCATCTTCACACTCACAGACATGTTCTTCATCCCCCAGAGTCTCTGCATCTGAGCAAACCTGCCTTTGGCCTTGCTTATGCGGGCACATACTTCTGCATCACAAGTGGCAGTTGTATCAACAATGCCACCGAGAAACTTGAAGCTAGACACAAATTTTGCCACCCCTCCTGACAGCTGCACACCTTGCGGCGGAGGACCAGTAGAAGAGGGTGCCAGAGCTAACAACTCTGTTTTACTGGCATTGATACGCATGCCCATTTTGTTGCAAATGTCATCCACAATCCTGAGCATGCATTCAAGCTCCTCCTGGCAGCAACTCATGAGCACCATATCATCTGCATACAACAAAGTGGAAAGGGTAAACAAGCAGGAACCAGCACCGGTTGACCGTTGAAACAGCTCACCATTTGCATGGTAAGACAGCTGCACACCACAGCCCTCTGGCATTGCTGCCTGCGCCTGCCTAACTACACAATCAAAGAACACGTTGAACAGCAAAGGAGCAATCACGCACCCCTGCCGCACCCCAATGCTGATATCAAACCACTCTCCTACTCTACCTGCCAGTTTGATTGCTGCTTGAGTGCCTGTGTGCAGATCAATGAGCAACTGTACTAGTTTGTCATGAACTCCATATGCTCGTAGCACACACCACAGTGCATGCCTTGGTATGGAGTCATATGCTTTTGTCAGGTCAACAAAAGCCATGTACAACGGCTGCTTGTGCTCACGACCCTTAGACATAAGCGTTCGCAAGGTGAATGCAGCATCTGACAGACCTCTGTTTCTCCAAAAAGCACTCTGGCAATCTAGCAACTGTGACTCAATCTGGGCATTCACCCTGCTGAGCAGCAGCAATGCATACACCTTGCCAGGAATGCTAAGTAAACTGATTGGCCTGTGATTGCCTGTTAGCTTAGCACTGCCCTTTCCCTTGTAGAGCGGCACGAGTAAAGCACGCTTCCAATCAACGGGGCCTTGCCAGACACCCACACTGCACAAATCACTCTATGCAACCACTCTGCCATCAGCGGCCCAGCTTTTAGCAAAGGCGCAGTGATGCAATCAACACCGCCTGCTGCACCATTCCTAAGAGCTGCAATCGCCTCAGCCACCTCTTCAGGTGACGGCGGGGATGCTGCTGCCCTCAGGTCATTTCCACTGTTGCTGCTGTCGCTGCTGCTACTGGAAACATGCGCCGCTTCAGGGGTAATTGTATCACCTTTGCTGCTGCTGTGACTGACTCTGCCCTTGAGGGAGGCTTCCACACCGGCAATGAGCTGCTCCATGAGCTGCTCCATGAGCTGCTCCTGCTCAGCAGATACGCTATCGCTGCTGAAGACCTCCTGGAAATGCTCCTGGAATCTGCTTAGCTGCTCCTGCGCACTGCGTAGTGTGGTGCTCCCATCTTTGCTGAGAAGGCCTGCTGAACCAACTGCTGCCTGCTTCTACATAACAAAAAAAAGCATCAGTGCGGCATCATATTGTTCTTGCTCTGTTGGCGAGCCCTTCACCACTCTAAACAACGTCTGCCGCGGCTTCATAAAATAAATAGAGCCAAGCTGATGCAAAAGAGGCTTTGAGACTTCAGAACGAACTCCCAAATCTTTTTTTGCTGGATGTCTACATAACACAATCATGCATCCGTGCGGCCTCATGTTGGTCTATCTTTGTCGGCGAGCCCTTCACCACTCTAAACAACGTCTGCCGCGGCTTCAAAAAATAAATAAAGCCAAGCTGATGCAAAAGAGGCTTTGAGACTTCAGAACGAACTCCCACATTTTTTTTGCTGGATGTCTACATAATACAGTGCATCCGTGCGGCCTCATATTGGTCTATCTTTGTCTCCGAGCCCTTCAGCACTTCAAACATCGTCTGCCGCGGGTCACAAAATTTGTTTGTTAATCCGATCTGATGCATGTTAACTCAATAAGCTTGTTGCTGACTAGCAGAGCAGAGCCCTTAACATCAGCCGTGACATTGTACCTGGCCTGTACCTTGACGTCGGCCGATTTCGGCAGTGGGCGCCGCAACAGAAGGAAGTGAAGACATCCCTGACGTCCCAAATCTTTTTTTGCTGGATGTCTACATAATTCAAAGCATCAGTGCGGCATCATATTGTTCTTGCTCTGTTGGCGAGCCCTTCAGCACTTTGAACAACGTCTGCCGCGGGTTTAAAATTAAATATGTTAATCAAGTCTGTTGCATGTTCATCCAACATGCTTTTTGCATACTAGCAGAGCAGATCCCTTAATATCAGCCTGTCACTGCACCTGGCAAGTACTGCACCGACACCGGCCGATGTCAGAGGCGGGCGCCGCAACAGAAGGAAGCAAAGATATCCCGTTTGCCCGTTTGCCAAGAAAAAGACATCCCTGACATCCCAAATCTTTTTTTGCTGGATGTCTACATAATACAACGCTTTCGTGCGGCGTCATATTGTTCTTTTCTGTTGGCGAGCCCTTCACCACTTTACACAACGTCTGCGGCGGCCTTAAAAATTAATAAAGCCAAGCTGATGCAAAAGAGGCTTTGAGACTTCAGAACCAACTCCCAAATCTTCTTTTGTCTACATAATACAATAATGCATCCGTGCGGCCTCATATTGGTCTATCTTTGTCGGCGAGCCCTGCAGCACTTCAAACATCGTCTGCTGCGGGTCACAAAATTTGTTTGTTAATCCGATCTGATGCATGTTAACCCAACATGCTTGTTGCAGACTAGCAGAGCAGAGCCCTTAACATCAGCCGTGACATTGCACCTGGCCAGTACCTTGCTGACGCCGGCCGATGTCGGCAGTGGGCGCCGCAACAGAAGGAAGTGAAGACATCCCTAACGTCCCAAATCTTTTTTTGCTGGATGTCCACATAATTCAAAGCATCAGTGCGGCATCATATTGTTCTTGCTCCGTTGACGAGCCCTTCAGCACTTTGAACAACGTCTGCCGCGGGTCTCAAATTAAATTTGTTGTTATATATTGTTGATATTGTTATTACATCAAGTCCGATGCATGTTCATCCAACATGCTTTTTGCGGACTAGCAGAGCAGATCCCTTAATATCAGCCGTGACACTGCACCTGGCGGGTACTGCACCGACACCGACCGATGTCGGTGGCGGGCGCCGCAACAGAAGGAAGCGAAGACATCCCTGACATCCTAAATCTTTTTTTGCTGGATGTCTGCATAATACAATGCTTCCGTGCGGCATGATATTGTTCTTGCTCTGTTGGCGAGCCCTTCACCACTTTAAACAACGTCTGCCGCGGCCTTAAAAATTAATAAAGCCAAGCTGATGCAAAAGAGGCTTTGAGACTTCAGAACGAACTCCCAAATCTTTTTTTGCTGGATGTCTACATAATACAATGCATCCGTGCGGCCTCATATTGGTCTATCTTTGTCGGCGAGCCCTTCAGCACTTCAAACATCGTCTGCCGCGGGTCACAAAATTTGTTTGTTAATCCGATTTGATGCATGTCAACCCAACATGCTTGTTGCAGACTAGCAGAGCAGAGCCCTAACATCAGCCGTGACATTGCACCTAGCCGGTACCTTGCTGACGGCGGCCGATGTCGGCATTGGGCGCCGCAACAGAAGGAAGTGGAGACATCCCTAACGTCCCAAATCTTTTTTTGCTGGATGTCTACATAATTCAAAGCATCAGTGCGGCATCATATTGTTCTTGTTCCGTTGGCGAGCCTTTCAGCACTTCAAACAACGTCTGCCGCGGCTCCAAAAAACTAATAAAGCCAAGCTGATGCAAGAGAGGCTTTGAAACTTCAGAACCAACTCCCAAATTTTTTTTTGCTAGATGTCTACATAATACAATAATGCATCCGTGCGCATGGTAGACGGAAGATTGGGTGGCACGAAGTTGGTTGTAACTTTTTCAGCCATGTAATTGCACGCTGCGAGGCGTGTGGGCGCTAGCGTGCGTTTGGTGGAGGGGCTTGGTTGTCAGCTGCAGCGTACACAGTAGCTTTTGATGTTGATTAGTGGCTGATTCCAAAACCGCAGGGTGCAGGGGCCAGCAGACAGAGATAAGGTAGATGGAAGCCGCCGAAGCCCGCTGCTGCCCTGCAACGTGCTCCTCACCGCTGCTTTCGCCGCATCTGGATCATAGAAACTCTATCAGCACCCAATGCAGGCGGTGCAGCTACACAGGCTGGCGGGCTGGACGCAGCCCACCATGCTGTGGTCACAGCAGCTTGGCAAGAAAAGCTGCGCTCAGACATATTGGAGATGGCAGCAGGCTTGCCCTGCTAGCCCCTTGCCGGACTTCAGCGGATTTCAGACCACGTTTTGGTTGATGCAAGTTGCAGCAGGGTCACCCTGCGGCACTGTTAGCAGCGGCAGCAGCAGCAGTGGGAGCAATTGTAGCAGCGGCAGCAGCAAGGGCAACGCCGAGGCAAGCAATGGCTTCAAAAGTGCAATATTGCACTTTCTTTGAAAATTATCGTGTGATTTGATATGGCTGAGTCATGTTGCACCCGCATGCACGCTGCTGGTAGCGGGGTCGCCATCCCTTTTACATGCTGCTTTTTGGATTGCATACCTGGATTCATCATCATCATATTACCCATTCAAGCCATAGCATCAGCGCCGTCGGCCCCGCGCCCCACCGGGGCGGAAAGAGAAGGGAGCACTGCTCCAGAAAGTTTGCATGCATTGCGCACATCCCAAGACTTGACAAGAAAAGCAGCAATACACGGTGACACCATCCGACATCTTCCAGAACTGCCCCAAATATCATCAGACACAAAACGCAACACCTTGATTGACGAATCAGCCATGGACAAAACGCTGTGCTTTTCAGCGCAACCAGGCAGGGATCTGATCTCAGCAAACATACTATCCCTCTGAGCAGAAGTAGCAGGGCAATCAAACATGAAGTGTGACAAAGACTCAATTTCTGCACCACAACAAGGACATCCTGAAGTGGAGTTAGCTCTGCGACCGCCAAACTGACTAGTACGCTCATCTGAGACATGCATGTACACACAGACAACCCATACGAACACGCTAAAGCAATTCAATACCACGTGGAATTGCCACTGAACGCAAATACGGCCTAGGCCTCCTGAATACCTGGATTGTGATGATCGCCTGCTGAACACTGCATGTGCAGTCGTTCTGTTGGGCAGGTACAGCTGCATGGGTGCACCTACGCAGCATGCCTGGATTGGGGTTGATCTGAGCATATGTATGTGTATCAAGGCATATAGTCTGTCTGCAGTAGTGCACCGACGCTTGTTGCTGCCCTGGCGAGTGTTACGTTTATGTGATGTCATAGCATCGTTGTCACAGCAATCATCTTGCCTTTGTGCTTGTAGTGCTCCCCGTTTTGTCAGCGTTTTGAGTTCTGTGAGCTTTCACCAGTCTGCCACTTGAGACAAGGTTGCTTATGGACCTTTTGGAATTTGCGCATAATGTTGCATTTTGATGCCACCTGAGCCATGCTGACATCCATATTTGTTTCTCGGTTGTGCTGTTGTTTGAGGAGTATGCTGCCCCCACAGAGGAGGGCCACAACCCCCATCCTGGTTGGTTGCGTGGTTCAGCGTGCCACCTATGCTGCTATCAGATATTGTGCCCTTTTGCATGGATTTACCGCTAGGCTATACTGTGTGTCGGCTGCTTGTGTGGGCATGCTCTGCCTCCCTTTCCCCCATTTGGTTGTGGAGAGACATTTTGGACCCCTGAGCCTTGTTTGGCTCCTTTCTGAGTTCTGAGCTTGTTGAGGTTGCGGCTTCTTTCGGTTGATGGTCTTCTTTTGAGTTGTGTGGACCCATGAGCCTTTTTTGGCTCCTTTGCGGGTGGGCCAGTGGCCCTACTTTGGTGATTCGGTAACACATCGCCTAACCAGTGATGCAACCTGCGTCAGTTGCTTCCATATACATGGTTAGAAATAACAGTATCATGGCAATGTAAGGAACATGAGAATTTTTTTACTCCGTACTGATGAAATGGTGTCATCATGCAACACTTGCACGTGCTCCAAAACAATAAAGGTGTCACGGACCAAATGCAAGTGCTCATCAGTGTCACCAGTACAAGCAACATGTGTATGTTCATGCTGCTGCTTCATTTGCCGCGCAAGTTACTGCCATGACTAGCTCTGACATGGGTCTGCTGAAGATTACTGTAAAGTAAGTAAGTTAAGTAAGTCACGAGTGCCTCCCCGCAGGCGTGCTCTTGTTCATCTTCTGCCCTGCACAGCTGCCTCTGCGCTTGTTCATCTTCTGCCCTGCACAGCTGCCTCTGCGCTTGTTCATCTTCTGCCCTGCACAGCTGCCTCTGCGCTTGTTCATCTTCTGCCCTGCACAGCTGCCTCTGCGCTTGTTCATCTTCTGCCCTGCACAGCTGCCTCTGCGCTTGTTCATCTTCTGCCCTGCACAGCTGCCTCTGCGCTTGTTCATCTTCTGCCCTGCACAGCTGCCTCTGCGCTTGTTCATCTTCTGCCCTGCACAGCTGCCTCTGCGCTTGTTCATCTTCTGCCCTGCACAGCTGCCTCTGCGCTTGTTCATCTTCTGCCCTGCACAGCTGCCCTGCACAGCTGCCTCTGCGCTTGTTCATCTTCTGCCCTGCACAGCTGCCTCTGCGCTACGGGTATGTTTTGGTGTTGAGGCCGTGCCGCAAGAATGGGTGCCGTTCATGGCAGCCACTTGGAACAGCAAGAGAGCTGGAGGGGGGGTCTCCTGGTCCAGCATTGTTGAGGTATGCAGCTGTGCATATATCTGGAGCCCAGAAGCCGTTATAAATTGGTAAATTACATCTGGCAAGCCATATGCAACAGCATAATATGTCAAAACCACAGGTAGGCATGCCATACACACCTCCACAACCTGCGCAATCCAGGCGGCCAAAGTTGCTGCTGGTGAACATGTCCCCATCTGCGCCAGCTAGTCCTGCTTTGTGCTTGCATGTGGCCTGCTGTGTGCTGCAGCCATTAGGCCGTCAAGCTTGGCTGCTGCATGCTGGTTCAACACATGCCTACAGGAGCAGCAGCAGCAGCAGCAGCAGCAGCAACTTTAGGTTGAACCCAGCCCTAGTTCAGCAAATCAAGTGAACTTGGAACTTGTCTGAAGGTTTGATGGCACTCCTTTGCGCTATATCCAGTGCTGCTTCCGTATGTGCAGCGCTAGCTGGTTGCGGCCGAAGGCGTCCCCAACACAGACATCCCGGCACTGACCAAGAGGAACACACATATGTTATTTGTAAAAAGAGAGGTGGAGTTATACGTAGGCTGTTCGTCATCTTGGATGGCATGCACCACACTAGTTGAAAGAAAAGTTGCGCATAAAACAGGATCGAACAAACTTGAGCCAGAGTGAGCCAAACTCTCAGACACAATTGAACCAGGCATTTGCCACACGCACATACCAGCATTCATCCACAATTTGCAGCCATCAACAACAGAAAGAGGTGGCATGTCTGCACCAAGCACTGGGCTGTTGATGCAAGGCCAGCTGGCTGCAGCAGAAGGCGTCCGCGGCACGGACGGCCTATACGTAGCGTTTTGGTGAAAACATGCACCTCTACTTGCTGCTGCTGCTGCGCGTTCAAAGGCCCCCACCTGAGCTGTGCCAGTGCTGTGCGGCGTGCTGCGAGTGTGGCCGCCCCGTCAGGCCCAGCCAGCCTGGCCATGGCCGCCAGCTCAGCAGCACCAGGGGCGACACCGCCCGCCGACTCATCCTGCAAACATGCAGGCACACCCAAGGCAGCACAGGCAGGCGCGGCAGCACGCACGCACTGTTCGGGGGCACAGGCAGGCCATGAGCTGACATTATGCAAGCCGACTCACCCAGCAAGACTTCCATGAATCAAAGCTACCAGCATGCTTGCCAGCCTCAAATCTACCTGGGTCAGCTGCACGTGTTGCCCAGTCGTGCCGGCAAGCGCGAGCTGGCGGCACGTGCCCACTCTCGTGCCGGCAGGCACGAGTACTGCTCACCCTCGTGCCGGCAAGCACGGGTACTGCCCACTGGCCACGCCGAGACTGGCCACCTGGGTGCACCTCGCCACACCAAACCTGCACACGCCTCACTGCACACCAAGACTGCAACTCCTGCAGCTGCTGCGGAGCCTTTGCAGCCGCCACCCGGAAACAGCACTGGAAAACCACACCGACCCCCACACCACACCCTTCCGCTCAGTTCCGGCATGGGGCCGCCACCAAGGGCACCCACAGGAAATCACCCCGACCACCACACCAAACCCTTCCGCTCGGTTCAGGCATGGGGCCAGCTGTGCTGCTGCTGTGGCTGACTGGTGACATGGCGGTTGCAGTCCGCGTGCAAGTGGGCGGGCGCGGTTTGGGCGAGGCGCTGGCTAGCAACGGGTGCGGCCGCGTAGACCTGTAGACCATACACACAGCCACCGGACAGACACCAAACCAGTGCACACCAAACCTGCACGCCCCCCGCTGCACATCAAGGCTGCAAAACCTGCAGCTGCTGCGGAGCCTTTGCAGCCGCCACCCAGGGAAACCACGGGAAACCCACGGGCAAAACGGGTGCGGCCGCGTAGACCTGTCACCACACAACCCACCACACAGCCGCCACAACGCGGCCGCGCCACAGCCGCTCACCAGCAGCACCACATGCTCCTCACTGAAGGCCGTGTACACGTCGAGGAAGCGGCGCGGCACCAGCAGCGGCACGCCCGCCGCCAGGCTGGCCAGCACGCTGCTGCTGATCTTGTCCCGCAGGTAGCCGCTGCTGGCGTTGAACAGCGGCAGCAGCGCGTGCGACCTGCAGGCAGCACGCAGGCATTCACACCAGCGCCACGGCCCCCTCGCTTCGACGTGCCGAAGTCCGGTCTGCTCCCTATGCAAGGAAATTGTGATGCTGTTGAACAGCAAGCAGCAGAAAAGTGCATGATGGCGTTGCAAAGCGCAGCAGCGCACGGGACCTGCAATCGGCAAGCAGTCCGGCACTTGGGCTGCGTTTACACAGCAGCTGGTAAGGCAATGTCGCCTGTGGTGGCTGTGCCATGCAGACTCGGCAGAGGTGCTGTGTGCGCGCCCCCTGTCACCTGACACCCCATGTTGCCTGTGGTGGCTGTGCCAGCTCCCATGCATGGGGACTCGGCAGACTTGCGGCAGGCCTGCCTCCGTGCACTTGACACACACACAGGCGCACCGAAAACGCGCGCCACGCGCCACGCCACCCCACCTGCACAGCGTGTCGTAGTAATCCCCGTAGCCCAGGTCCCTGTACAGGGTCACGTGCGGGCGCAGCTGCGGCGGCAGGCCCAGCTGCGAGGGCGGGCCCGAGCCCAGCAGGTTGATGCGCGGCAGCACGCCCACAGCAGCAGCAGCGCCGGCGGCGGGGGCTTGCCGCAGCTGCCGACCGCCGCTGGCGGCGCCAGCTGCCGGCAGGGACGCGCTGGCATTGTGATGCTGCCGCCGCTGCAGCGTGCGCCTGTGCTGCAGCTCCAGCCGCCGGCGGGCCGCTGCAGCGCTGCTGCTGCTGCTGCTGCTGACGAGGCGCGAGATTGTGCGCTGTGGGCCCGACTCCTGCTGCTGCTGCTGCCGCCGTAGCAGCAGGCGCGTGGGGGCTGCTGCTGGCGTGGCGGCGTCGCCACCGCCACCAGGTGCTGCTGCCATTTGGCTGGCCATGGCCTCCCACAGCGAGCTGTAGCTGCGGCGCTTGCCCTCAAACCTGGAGACATGTTTGAACCGGGTGCAGCGGCGGATGGCAGTGGGCGCCCACACACAGTGAGGTGGCAGTGAGCACCCACACGCAGTGAGGTGGCAGTGAGCGCCCACACACAGTGAGGTGGCAGTGAGCGCCCACACACAGTGAGGTGGCAGTGAGCACCCACACACAGTGAGGTGGCAGTGGGCGCCCGTACAGGCCGGTGCACGCGTTGCGTTCCGTCCAGGTGACCGCCACCCCTGCGCATCCCTACACAACATGCGGCAACGCACGCCTTCAGCAGCAGCCCTGCACATGCGGGCCGCCAGCGCGCCCGAGTGGGGCGGCCCCACAGCCTGAAGCGCAACCCGCACCGTGCCTCCTTCCCTTGCTCCTCTCACGACACCTGCGGCACTCCTGCCCCGCCACAGGTGATGCTGCTGCCGACCCACTCGCTTGCCCTGCACCGCAAAGCCCTCCCAGCAGGCGCTGGCGCCCCCCCCCCCCACCGCTGCACGGGCACCATCCAGCGCACGTGGTGCATGAAGCACCACATGCTGCTGCCGACCCACTCACTTGCCCTGCACCGCGAAGCCCTCCCAGCAGGCGTTGGCGCAGCCCGCCGGCTGCACCGGCACCATCCAGTGCACGTGGTGCATGCGCATGCGCGCCTTGACCGTGGCCGCCACGTGTGGCGACAGCGCGGCCACGCCCACCAGCGGGTGCATGTTGATGATGTACTGCAGCCGCCTGCAGGGTTTAGGCAAGCGCATGGGCGGCATAGGCAGGCAGGCAGGCATGCAGGCAGCGCGGGGGGTTCCGGCTTGATGGGGCTGGGGGCGGGCGCGAACGCCGCGCCTGCCGTGGGGGTTCAGGCAGGCAGGCAGGCAGGACGTGGGGGTTGATGCGCGATGGCGCTGGGGTGCGACAGCCGCACTGCCGTGCCGAGTGCAGCAGAGGCGGCGGCGGGCCGCGTCCATGCAGGCACGAGCATGCTCACACACACGAGATTACGCGGCCGAAGCAAGCACGCAGCAGCCACAAACATGGGTGTGGGGTGTAGGGTGTAGGGTTTTGGGGGTGGTGTGAGCAGCTGCAGCGCAATGACGGCCGGCACGCACACAACTGAAGCAACCAAGCAGCAGCCACACACATGGGTTTAGGGTGTAGGGTTTTGGGGGTTGTGTGAGCAGCTGCTGCGTATTGACGGCCGGTGTGCGCACGGCTGAAGCAAGCAAGCAGCAGCCACACACATGAAATTGGGTTTAGAGTTTAAGTGGGGTGACAGCAGCTGCTGCGCAATGGCGGCCGGCACACATACACGGCCGCAGCAAGCAAGCAGGCAGCAGCCACACACATGGGTGTAAGGTGTGGGTGGTGGTGTGAGCAGCTGCTGCGCCATGACGGCCAGCACGCACACACGGCCGCAGCAAGCAAGCAGCAGCCACACACATGGGTGTAGAATTAAGGTGGGGTGAAGCAGCTGCTGCCGCTATGACGGCCGGCACGCACACACGGCCGGAGCAAGCAAGCAGGCAGCAGCCACACACATGGGTGTAGGGTTTAGGGTTCAGGTGGTGCAAGCAGCAGCCGCACCTGAGGTCCATGTTGGGTTCGTGGATGAAGATGATCAACATGCGCGGCATCGCGCGCCGGATGAACTCCCTGCAGCAGCAGGAGCAGCAGCAGCAGCAGCAGGCAGAAGGGGACGGCAGCAATGAGGCAGCAGGGAGCGGCAGCAGCAGCAGCAGCAGCCGCGGTGAGGCAGCAGGGAGCAGCAGCGATAAGCAGCAGCAGCAGCAGCAGCAGCAATGAGGCAGCAGGGAACAGCGGCAGCAATGAGGCAGCAGCAGCAGCGGCAGCAAGGGGGCAGCAACAGCAGCGGCAGCAGCAGCAGCAATGAGGCAGCAGGGAGCAGGAAGCCCGTGGGAGACGTACAGCTTGCGCCACGCCACCAAGCGCATGCACGGCACCCGTGCTGGGCACCTGTGTGTGCTGCAGTTGGCGTGGATTAGTCGGCAGGCAACTTGCAGTCTCCTGTGCCGCCACCCCCAGCACGTCAGCAGTGGGCCAGGCTCACCCGCAGCACCCGATGCCGAGCCCCGGGCTGACTGACACAAATGGCCACGTCAGCAGTACCCCAGGCTCGCCCGCGCTCCCCGCTGCCGAAACCTGGGCTGACTGACACAGATGGCCACGTGCGCAGTGGGCCGGGCTCACCTGTAGTACCCGATGCTGAACTCCGGGCTGACAAAGATGGCCACGTCGGTCTTGTTGATGCCCTCCTTGTAGTAGGCGTTGCGCAGGCTGTTGCCTGCAGGGCGGGGCCACACACCGCAGCACACACAGGACGCGATGCCGAGCAGGGTTTAATGGAGCACATGGATGTGGATACGGAGCTGCAGGGTTCCACGGATTACATGGAGATGCCAAGCACATGAAGATACCAAGCAATGTTACATGGAATACATGGATGTGGATACGAGGTACCAAGCAGGGTTTCATGGATGGCTGCGTGGCTGCGCCAGCTCACACCAGGTGCACCATGCGCCACCAGCCGAGGTCAGGCTGTCGATCAGGGCCACTGAATTTCAAATAATAATTTGAAAATAAATTCAAATACCGCAGGAACGGCCCTGACTACAAACATTGACACGGCACGCCACATGCGGCGAGGAGGACCTGTGGGGCGTGCTGCCTCAACTGACGACGTCAACGGCAGCAGCGTGCGGCGTTGACACCCTGGATGAGAGGCATGCTGCAAGGATACATACAGCAACCACCATACGCAGTGGTTGTTGCGGTTCACGCACCGACCATGCCCATCTGTATGTCTGCTGTATATCTGCTGCCAACCGACCATGCCCAGCTGTATATCTGCTGTGTAACTCCTGCCAACTGACAACATCAACGGCAGCAGCGTGCGGCGTTCACACCCTGGATGAGAGGCATGCTGCAAGGCCGCACACGGCAGCCACCACACGCAGTGGCTGTTGCGGCTCACACACCGACCATGCAGAGCTATATCCGCTGCTGTCAACGGCAGCAGCGTGCGGCGTTGACACCCTAGATGAGAGGCTTGCTGCAAGGCCGCGTACGGCAGCCACCACACGCAGTGGCTGTTGCGGCTCACACACCGACCATGCAGAGCTATATCCGCTGCTGTCAACGGCAGCAGCGTGCGGCGTTGACACCCTAGATGAGAGGCTTGCTGCAAGGCCGCATACGGCAGCCACCACACGCAGTGGCTGTTGCGGTTCACACACCAACCATGCAGAGCTATATCCGCTGCTGCCAACGGCAGCAGCGTGCGGCGTTGACACCCTAGATGAGAGGCTTGCTGCAAGGCCGCGTACAGCAGCCACCACACGCAGTGGCTGTTGCGGTTCACGCACTGACCATGCAGAGCTATATCCGCTGCTGTCAACGGCAGCAGCGTGCGGCGTTGAGACCCTAGATGAGAGGCATGCCGCCAGGCCGCACACGGCAGCCACCACACGCAGTGGCTGTTGCGGTTCACGCACTGACCATGCAGAGCTATATCTGTGCTGCCAACTGTCAGCTGCGCAATCACCACCAGATCACACCGATGCGTGCGGCCACAATGCGTTAGCATTAACGTGTGCCCGTCGTTCGTTTTTTCTTGTCGCGTGTTGACACCGTGCTCAATTCGGGGGTGGCTCACACCATCCAAGATGGTGACTGGGCCCACGTGTGAACAATTGCTCCCAATGCAGGGATCGTGCCGCTGCGCAACCCACCTGGCATGACAGCGTCCACG
Source organism: Scenedesmus sp. NREL 46B-D3 (assembly GCA_014080715.1). Taxonomy (NCBI): domain Eukaryota; kingdom Viridiplantae; phylum Chlorophyta; class Chlorophyceae; order Sphaeropleales; family Scenedesmaceae; genus Scenedesmus; species Scenedesmus sp. NREL 46B-D3. Next base: position 286,234 of record JACERP010000104.1, on the reverse strand, counting down.
TATGACACCAAGTCGAAAGAGCTGCTGCTGCTGCTGCTGCTGTCCTGGGGCCTGAACATAGAGTCGTGCAGGTACACCTGCAGGTTGCACGTGGCGGCACGGCACGTGGTGGCGGCAGCAGGGCGGCGTGTCAGGGTACGTGCATCTGAAGGCTGCCCACACACCTGACAGGCAGCGCACACGTACCAGACGGTCAGTGCACGCCATGCCCGCCCATCACTAAGCATGCGCCCCCCAGTCTCATCCCCAACCACAGCCCTGCACACACACGTCCCGCCACACACACAGCAGTGCATCCGGCTCAGCCCTGCCTCTGCAGCCCCAGGAACGGCCCTGTCCCTCACACGGCACCCGACGCTGCCGCAGGATCAGCGCCGGGAGGCAGTGCTTTGATGCAAGCAGCCGCCACCCGCCGTGGACCGCACCAGGCCATAAACCGCATGTCGTGGCGCACCCTGCCGCACCACGCCTTGAACCCCAACGTCACCACATGCCCCAGTGTCCCGCAAGACGCTGCCCGGCCGCCACCCGCCGTGAGCCGCTCCGTCGCCCACACACAAGGAGGGGCCCACCTCAGGCCCGACATGCCAGATCTGGCCACACCATGGGACACGGGATCAGCGGCGGGAGGCAGCGCTCCGGTGCAAGCAGCAGATGTTGACCGGGAGCCGCCAACAGGGCGCGGCAGAACACCCCCACAGCACAACACAGCACCGGCAGCACAGCAGCCCCCTTGCAGGGCCCCGCGCGACACCCACCCACACGCTGATCAGGCCCGTGCGCCGCTGCAGCGCCGCCATCAGCCCTACATCTCACACGGCACCCGACCCTGCCGCACCAACACAGCCACACACCCTGCCGCACCAAGCCACAAACAGCATGCCAGCAGCATGTCGCAGCGCACCCTGCCGCACCAAGACCTACACCCTGCCGCACCGACACAGCCCTGCAGTGAAGTACCACACAACGTGCTGCAGCCCTTGCGCCACAGGGTTCAGGGTCCAGGGTTTAGGGTCAGCACCCAACCCTGCCGCGGCTTCGCGCCCCACATGCTGCCCCACGTGACGCCCGACAGTGTCAGGGATCACGCTCTGCATGAGCCCGCGTGCCCCGCAGGACGCCGCGCCCCGCCACCCACCGTGAGCCGCTCCCTGTGCCGCTGCAGCGCCGCCATCAGCCCCAGCGTCACCTCGTGGTGGAACTCGACGTCGTTCACCAGCGCGATGGTCAGCTGGCCGGCGGCAGCGGCCGGGTCCACGGGAGCAGCAGCAGCAGCAGCAGCAGCAGCAGCAGCAGCAGCAGCAGGGCTCGGCGCGTCACCGATGCCGCCAGAGGTGCCGGGGGCGCCGCCGCTGCCTGCCGGCTGCGCGCCGTCAGCAGCAGTGCCAGGCGTCTCGGCGTCAAACCGACCCTCGTATGGGCCGGCCGCCTTGCCCTGGTCGGCGCCGTCGGCGGCAGCAGCGGAGCCAGCAGCAGCAGCAGCAGCAGCAGCGCTCTTCGGCTGCGCTGGTTCAGCAGGCTTGTAGGCCTGCTGGCCAGCCGGCTGGTCTGCTGCTGCTGCTGCTGTCGTGGCTGCGCCGGCAGCAGCAGCAGCGCTCTTTGGCTGCTCTGGTTCAGCAGGCTTGTAGACCTGCTGGCCAGACGGCTGGTTTGCTGCTGCTGCTGCTGCTGCTGCTGCTGCTGCTGCTGCTGCTGTCGTGGCTGCGCCTGCGTCAGCAGCAGCCGGAGCAGCATCAAGGCCAGAACCAGGCGTTGCTGCAGCAGTAGTTGCGGCACTGTCAGCCAAACCTGCAGCAGCAGCAGTTGTATCACTGCTGCCAGCTGCTTTCTCTTCGCCTGCTGCTGCATCTGCATCATAATAGAACTCGATGTCTTTGAGTGCTGCCACATTTGAGGTTTCCTCTGCTGCTGGTGCTGGCCCCGGGGCTGCTGCATGTTGAGCCTCTGCTGTACTACCAGAAGTCAGCGGTGCTGTTGCTGCTGATGCTGCAACACTGGCAATCGGTACAGGGCCAGCTGTTGCTGCCTCAACATCGTAATAATCCACATCAACCGCAGCACTGGTGTCATCGTCTGCTGCTGCAGGCCCATCCCCTGCTGCTGTGACATCCAATGCCGGCACAGGCGCTGCTGCTGCTGCTGCGGCAGCGGATCCAGCAGCAGCTGCTGCTGGCTGTGCGGCAGCAGCAGTGCCTGCAGGTGGCAGCACACCAGCTTCTGCCGCCGGCTGCTGCTGCTGCTGCTGCTGCTGCTGCTGCTGCTGCAACCGCCGCAGGCGCCTGCGGTCCGACTCCTCGTCTTCCACAGCGCGCTCGAGCTTCGGCTCCTCTTGAAGCAGCTGCTGGTCGCTGCTGCTGCGCACTGCTGCTGCTGCTGCTGCTGCTGCTGCTGCTGCCGCCTCTGCATCCATCGCCTCCCAAGGTGTGGCCCTGGACCGGGGTATGCAATGCCCGTCGGTGCTGCTGCTGCCGCTGCTGCTGGTGGTGGCTTCCGCGTCGTTCTTCGAGGCCGTCACGATCGCCTTTGCTGCCTGGTAGTTCCGCGGCAGCGGCTCCCACCTGCTCAGGTCGACGCCGTCCAGGTCGATGCCTGCGTCGCCGCCGCTGCCGCTGCCGCCGCCGCCGCCCGCAGCCTGCCGCCTCAGCCAGCTGGGTGCTGCCTGGCTGCTGCCGGCGCCCGGCGGCGCATGCCTGTGCACGTTGGCCAGCAGCGACAGCGGCAGCAGCAGCAGCGCCGCCAGGACGCACGCCAGCGCACACTGGTGCGCGGTGATCAGCGCCCGCTTGAAGCCTGGCTGCCTGCCGAGTCCCGGCGTGAGGGCCCCGCCCGCCGAGCCCTTCGGCCCCGCACGCAGCGCTGGGATGGTCACGCTGATCGCCGCGCAGGCGCCCGCGCCGCTGGCGGCCCTGCTGCCGGCGCTGCTGTCGGCGCTGCTTGCCCCTGCGGCTGGGTGGTGCCGCTGCATGGCTGTTGCTGGGGTTGAGGCTGCTGCTGGGGTTGAGGCTGTTGCTGGGCTGTTGCTGGAATGGAGGCGCCTCGGAGAGCTACTGGTGGGCTGCCGCTGTCATGCCCTGCCGCACTGCTGCTGCTGCTGCTGCTTCTGCAAGCAAAGGCGAGAGTTATTGGTGGGCTGCCGTCAGCGCCACTCTTGCCCTCATGCCCTGCCGCACCGCTGCTGCTGCTCCTGCAATCCCTGGTGCAGCATGCTGAGCTCTCTCTGGTCTGCAGGCGTGCTGTGCTGGACGGTGCAGTGGTGCCGCAACGTGCTGTTGTTGCTCACTGCTGCAGCTGCAGTTGCTGCTGTTGGCTCAAGAAGACTGGGGGCAGCTTATCAAAGGCCTGCAGGCACAGCATGGACAGGAGACGTTCACCTGATGCATCAGCTGGGGCGTCTACTACACAGCTGAGGAGCTAAACACACATGTCACTTTGCTGAATAATGACACGACACATGGCGGCGATGCGGATGTCAGCTGGTGCTTGCAGGACTGCTGCTGCTGACGATACAGCAAAGCAAGAACAGAAGAGGTAGCACGCCCTGCTGATCCCACGCACGCCGGTGCAAGCGCTAGAGGTGACAAAATGTCGTTCTGAAAAAGGTCTCAGCGTGCAACGGGCGTCGTTGGCTGCCAAGGTGAGAGAGTTGGTAGTTGCTGGAGCAACCACGCCTTGCTGTGGCCCCGCTAGCAGTGCGGCAGCCTGTCCCTCAAGCTATTACCTTACATAGTGATAAAACACTTTCAACGTTGATGAGGTGTCCATTCAACGTACTGTCTGATCGCTACACGGGGTGACACCTTTCCTTCTGCCTTTCCCAGTTGCGTCTCTTTTCACTTCCGGTTGCTTATTGTGCATAAAGAATGTTGAGTATATACCAACCGCTTCAACGTTAGCCAGCAATGGGCCAGTCTCTGAGACTGTCTCTCGAGGAACTGACGGACCGGGCAGTAACCACTTCTTTGTCCAAACGCCATGCACATCGTACCAATGCTGAAACGTGTGCTACAAACATGACTTTATGTAGGTGCACTTGTGTCGACACCCAGCGCAAGTGTAGCAAGATGCCTACTGCTCACATAGCTATTTGCAGGCCCTGAGCACACCAGCGCCTCTCATTGGTAATTATTTGCGTCTAGTACCAGAATCTAGAACGAATAACCGTCGGCGTGACTCCGCACCTCCAAACGCGCAGCCATCACGTACACGCCCAGTCATGTTGCACCATTGCTAGGGAAACGCTTGCGGAGTCGCCAATGGAGCTCAGCTGTCGTTGAGCCTGTCAAAAGGCCTTCAAGTGCCCTTCAAGTGGGTAAGTGCTGCAGCTGCAGGACGGTGACGCTGTTGATGCAGCAGCAGCTCCCAGACGCTGCCCAATCCTGAGCAGCACAACACAGGTCACCTCTGCTGCGCACGGGTGCTGATGATTATGCACATCTGAATTGCAATGCTTTTGTCGCTGGTGGTGCTCTCTTGCTTAGGTGCACACGCATGGCGCAGCAGGCGGGCAAGGATACTCAACATGCATGCAGCTGCTGGTACGCCACCCAACATCACAGCAGCAGCAGCAGCAGCAGCAGCAGCAGCAGCAGCAGCAGCAGCAGCAGCAGCAGCAGCAGCAGGAGGAGCAAAAGCAGCAGCAGCAGTCACAACAGCAAACCAACTAGCAGCTGCTGCAATGGCAGGGGCTTGTCGACTGGTCTGCAGCAGCGTGCGCAGAGGCGCCTGGCGCTGATGGCATGGCTCGCTTTCCTGCTGCTGTCACAGCCGCTTGTGCTGCCAGCAGCTGCAGCGGCACCTGCAAGACCGGCGGCAGCAACACCCGGTGTGCCCGGACACACGCAGCAACACCAGCAGGGACAGCAACCGCACGCTGCTCAGCAGCAGCAGTTCCAGCAGGGGCATGCGCAGCAAGCATCGGGCAGCAAGGACAAGGCACGAGCTGTAGAAGCTACAGGGGATGCAGCAGCTGCAGCCAGACCGCAACAAGCAGCGCCGATCCAAGACCCAGCTGCAGCGGCGGCAGGCGCTGCAGCTGCAACAGCAGGCACAGCAGCAGGCTTGAGCTCATGGTTTGAGGAAGCCTCGCTGCAGCAGGCACGCCAGCAGCCTGTGCTGCAGGGAGCTGGCCACGGCAGGCCTGCAGCAGCAGCAGCAGCAGCAGCAGCAGCAGCAGCAGCAGCAGCAGCAGCAGCAGCTGCAGCAGCCGCCGCCAGCTCAGCACCTGACTGGGAGGCCGTGCGGGCGGCAGCGCGCGAGAGGCGCCAAGTCTTCCAGCAGCACGCATACCAGCGGCAGCTGCGGCCAACACCCTGGCAACAGCAGCAGCAGCAGCAGCAGCAGCTGCAGATGCTGGTGCTGCAGCCAGAGCAGCCGCAGCTGCTGCTTGGTGATGGGCTTCAGCCGCAGCTGCAGCACTTGGATGGAGCTCGGCCCGAGTGGCAAGTGCCGCACACGGCGCACTCACTCCTGCAAGCAGCAGAGGACAGCACCACAGCCGGTGGCCGTGATGCAAGTGCTGCATCTGCCGCGGTGCCGGCTGGTGTCTTCAACAATGGCAGCAGCAGCAGGAGCAGCAGCAGCAGCAGCAGCACTGGCTCTGTTGATGGCACATCTCCATTAGCTGGCAGTGCTTGGAGCCTCTCGCCTGCAGCAGCTGCTGCTGCTGCTGCTGCTGTGCCAACAAGGGTTGCTGGGGGCGTCGTGCAACCTGCATCAGCAGCAGCAAGTGCAACCTCAGCAGCAGCGACGGGAGCAGCAGGGGGACAGCCTGAGCCGGAAGCAGTTGATACTGTGGGCTCCGCAGCGCCCCACAGGGTGCCAGCGTGGCAGAGTTTCACAGCCGGCACAGCCCCACAGCTGGGCAGAGTCCCACAGGGTGCCAGCTTGGCAGGGTCCCACAGGGTGCTGGCACAGCTGGTGCAGCCTGTCGATGCGGCAACCCTCAGCGCAGCAGCCCCCAGCGCAACGCAGTCGGGCACTGGCAGCGCCGGCGCTGCTGCTGCCGGCTCTACTGAAGCTGCCGTGGCTGCTGGTGCTGCAGCGGCTGCAATGCCTGCGGCTGCAGTTCCTGCTGCTGCGGCTGCCGCTGCTGTGGCTGCTGGTGCTGCTGCGGCTGGAACTCCCGTCGCTGCTGGCGCCGCTGTCGCTGCAACTCCCGTGGCTCCAGCTGCCACTGCTGGCCAGGCAGCAGCTGCAGCAACAGCAGCAGCGGCGGCAGGGACAGCCAGCGGTCAAGCTGGTGGCAGCAACGTCGAGCTGCCTGGTGAAATAGCTGCCGCCGCCGCACTATCAGCCTCGCTCCCGGCTGCTGCAGCCGGCGATGCCAGCGGCAGTGGCGGCAGCAACAGCACTGGTGATGGGGGCGCTGTCGTAACCGCAGCCGCAGGCAGCAGCAGCGACAGCAGCAACGGCACTGGCGACGGTTGGGGGTGGAGGCCTCAGGTGCTGGATGCTCCGCTGCCAAAGTACCCGCGACGTGAGTGGCAGCAGCAGCAACAGATGCAGCTCTGTATGTAGATAAACATTCTGCAAAATAAAGCTCAGGACGATCTGTCGTGACGACTAAGAAAATGCCAGTCTTAAGGGACCGCTGAGTAGCATGTTGAGACTCTTGTGCTGCTGAGCAGCAGCAGCAGCAGCAGCAGCGACAGCATGTGCGGGACCAGCGTTTGAGCGACTGAGAGCTTGGTACTGATCACTGTCCATGCATTGCGCCAAAGGGCACCGGCTGTGCTCTTGTGGCGGGGGTTCCTGCTGTGTGCACATGAGTAGGGGGAAGTCCAGCTTCCTTATGTTGCTCTGCTCCTTGTGGGACAGCAACAGGTTTTTGTGCTACTGTGCTCCTCTGCTCCTCAAAACACAGCAACATACTGCCGTGCTGCTGTGCTGCACTGCTCCTCATAACACAGCAACATACTGCCGTGCTACTGTCTCCCTCTGCTCCTCGTGACACAGCAACAACATGTTGCCGTGCTGCTGTGCTGCACTGCTCCTTGTGACACAGCAACATACTGCCGTGCTACTGTCTCCCTCTGCTCCATGTGACACAGCAACAACATGTTGCCGTGCTGCTGTGTTCCTCTGCTTCTTGTGACACAGCAACATACTGCCGTGCTGCTGTGCTTTTCTGCTCCTCGCGACACAGCAACAACATACTGCCGTGCCGCTGCGTCCCTCTGCGCCCTTCCGTCGCGTGCCGCAGTCTACTCCACCATGGCCCCCCCAGCCCCCACGCTGCCGCCGGGGGCGCGCCACGCAGCAGCGGCGGCGCTGGTCGCGGCGGCGCATGCAGCCGACACGCCCCAGGGCATCAGCCTCAGCGGCGTGCCCGGCCTCAGCCTGGAGGACAAGATCCTGCTGGCGCGCATCCTGGGGCATGTGAGAAGCCCCCGGCCACTCAGCCATCATAATAAAAACAAACAACAACCCAAATTTCTATTTATTGATATAAAATCAAAGAAAAAAACTGTTTTATTTTTTTTGGATCCTGCGACATGTAAGGACTCGCACACCGGGATGGCTCCCACCCTGCATGGAACATGCTTCGCAGGTGTGTCTGCTGCCCTGGACGTTTGCAGGGTTGGAGCCGCTGGCTGTGCAAGAGCCTGCGGCCTGGCCCTGCAACCTGTGCCTGCTGGTGTCGTTGCGCCTGACGGCAGATGCTTGTGTTGTTGGGGTTGGGGTTTTGGGGTTTGGGTGCTTGCACAACAGCCTGATGATACACGGAGACTCAACGACGCATCACTGGATGCGTCACAGTGATCTACTAGCAGCACACAAGTACGCTGAACAGCCGTTGAGCGGTCAAAATCCAGTCAGCACACACCCCACGCGAACGCGACCGACACGCCCCAGGGCATCAGCCTCAGCGGCGTGCCCGGGCTCAGCCTGGAGGACAAGATCCTGCTGGCGCGCATCCTGAATCATGTGAGAAGCCCCCGGCCACTCAGCCATCATAATAAAAACAAACAATAACCCAAATTTCTATTTATTGATATAAAATCTATAAAATAACTGTTTTATTTTTTTTGGATCCTGGGGCATGTAAGGACTCGCACACCGGGACGGCTCCCACCCTGCATGGAACATGCTTTGCAGATGTGTCTGCTGCCCAGGACGTCTGCAGGGTTGGAGCCGCTGGCTGTGCAAGAGCCTGCGGCCTGGCCCTGCAACCTGTGCCTGCTGGTGTCGTTGCGCCTGACGGCAGATGCTTGTGTTGCTGGGGTTGGGGTTTTGGGGTTTGGGTGCTTGCACAACAGCCTGATGATACACGGAGACTCAACGACGCGTCACTGGATGCGTCACAGTCATCTACTAGCAGCACACAAGTACGCTGAACAGCCGTTGAGCAGTCAAAATCCAGTCAGCACACACCCCACGCGAACGCGACCGACGCGCCCCAGGGCATCAGCCTCAGCGGCGTGCCCGAGCTCAGCCTGGAGGACAAGATCCTGCTGGCGCGCATCCTGGGGCATGTGAGATACCCTTGGCCTCTCAGCCATCATATCCAACAAATTGAAACCAAATTTCCAATTATTATTAAATAATCCAAAAAAAAATTATTCTTTTCGTTTTGATCCTGCTGGCACGCATCCTGGTGCATGTAAGGACACGCAGGCGGTGATGGCCGTGCATGTTACTGGCATGCTGCCGGCTCTGCTGCACCTTGCAGGAGATCCATAGCAGCTTTGATGAGGCCGGGCAGCTGGGGCCCGCCGCCAAGGCAGACGAGAAAATGTGTGTGGGAACCCACCCTATCAATCAACCTTGTAAAGTCCCCGACTTAACCCTGTCCAATCCATTGAACCGTTGCAGGAGGTCCACGGCAGCTTTGACGAGGCCGGGCAGCTGGGGCCGTCCGCCAAGGCAGACTAGGGTTGTGTGTGGGAAGCCTCCTTCATCCCAAAACCTCAATATTCTTTTAGTTTAATCCTGCCGGCTCCGCTGCACCCTGCAGGAGGTCCGCGGCAGCTTTGACGAGGCCGGGCAGCCCCCCCCCCCCCAAAAGGCAGACTAGGACCGTGCGGGAAGCCTCCTTCATCCCCCAAACCTCCTTAAACCCTCGACTAAACCCTGCCCGCTCTGCTGCACCTTGCAGGAGGTCCGCGGCAGCTTTGACGAGGCCGGACAGCTGGGGCCGTCCGCCACGGCAGACTAGGATTGTGCGGGAAGCCTCTTTCCCCCCAAATCCTCATTAAACTTTCTATTTAACGCTGGCCGCTCCATTGCACCTTGCAGGGGGCCCGTGGCAGCTTTGACGAGGCCGGGCAGCTGGGGCCATCCGCCAAGGCAGACTAGGGCCGTGCGGTAAATGTCCTTCATCCCTTAAAACCTCCTTAAATTCTCGACTGAACCCTGCCGGCTCCGTTGCATCTTGCAGGAGATTCGTGGCAGCTTTGACGAGGCCGGGCAGCCGGGGCCATCCGCCAAGGCAGACTAGGACCGTGCAGGAAATGTCCTTCTTCCCTTGAAATCTCCTTAAACCCTCGGCTAAAACCTGCCGGCTCTGCTGCACCCTGCAGGAGGTCCGCGGCAGCTTTGACGAGGCCGGGCAGCTGGGGCCGTCCGCCAAGGCCTACTGGGAGCTGCTGGAGGCGCAGCTGGAGCAGCACACGCAGGTCAAGCACGTGAGTGGCGTATCAAAATAAAAATAAAATATAATGAACATGAATTTAAACCATTTATGCAAGGTGGCAGGGCATGCAACTCGGCACACCCAGGTCAAGCACGTGAGTGGCAGCCCCAGGGCGGCATGCAGGGCGGCGGGCTGTGCGCGTGCGTGCATGTGCGTGCGTGCGTGCATGGTTGATTTAAAAGTACATGTGATCAACACGCAGGTTGGCAGGCTCTGCGTGCGTGCGTGCGTGCGTGCTGCGTGACACCTGGGGACAGCTTGGCCATCCGGCCAAAGACAGGGTGTGTGAGCATGTGCGCGTGTGTGCGCGGCTGTCCGGTGCGAGGTGCATGCAGCAGTGCCGCGAGACAGCTGGCACGAGCTTGGCCATCTGGCCAGTGATGGTGTGTGCGTGTGTGTGCGTGCGTGTGTGCGTGCGTGTGTGCGTGCGTGTGCGCGTGTGTGCACGGCTGGCCAGTGACGGGGTGTGTGTGCGTGAGTGGGTGTACCGGCAGCCGTTGGATGCGCAGCTGGGAGAGGCACACGCAGGTCAAGCTTGGGAGTGGTGTAACAACTAAAAATAAACATTATGCAGGGCGGCATGTGGTTTGGTCAGCGCTGTGGCACCGATGATTGGCCTCAGCGATGGTCAGTGGCCGCTGTCTCCCTGTTGCTGTTGCTGCTGCTGCTGCTGCTGCCTCCCTGCTGCTGCCTCCCTGCTGCTGCTGCTGCTGCTGCTGCTACTGCTGCTGCTGCTGCTGCTGCTGCTGCCGCCATATGTTGCATTGATCTGGTACTAGTGCCCCAAGCTCAATTTGGACCTGCTGCTGCTGCTGCTGCCGCTGCCAGATGTTTGAGTCAATCTGGTACAAGTGCTCCAAGCTCAACTCGGACCTGGCCAGCAGGGCCAGCACCACCTACGACATGGAGGCAGAGGCGCTGCAGCACATCCTGGCCTGGCTGGGTGAGTTTGCGGGTTTTAGGGTTAGGTCTCAGGGTTTAGGTTTTAGGTTTTAGGGTGGGGTGAGTCTCAGGGGCCGGCAGGCGCGGGCAGGGCAGGACAGGCGCGGCACATCCTAGCTGATGGGGTGGGCCAGAGCTGGGTTGGAGTTTGGGTGGTCAGCAGCAGCAGGTCCACAGACACACAGGTGGATCGCTGCAGCACATCCTGGCCCTGGCTGGGTGAGGCGCGTGCGCTGATGGCGTGGGCTTGAGCTGTGTAGAGGTTCCTGGGTTGGGTGGTTGGGTGGTCAGCAACCCCAGCGCTTCCCAACATCACTCAGGTGCAGGCATGGCTGGGTCCATTGCGTGCGCTGATGGGGGTTGCTCGAACCTTGGTCCAAAGTGCTGGGCACGCGGCTGGAAGGCCCGCAGGAAACGTTGCCGCAGCAGCAGCAGCAGCAGCAGCAGCAGCTCCCTGGGAAGCCGCCAGCTGCACCCCTGCTGCCAGGCCTGCAACCTGCCTGAGGCAGGTCCAGTCCTGTACCACTGTACTGTACTACTGTATTGATACATGTATTGTGTTGCAGCACCCAGCACACCCTGGCAGCTCCCTCCAAGGTGCATGCCAAGCGTGCACTCCCCTCAACGCTTCTGCTTTGGTGCCCCGTGGCCGCGCTGGCGCCTGCGCCTGCGTGAGAGCCAGCTGCCCTGTGCTGCACCCCACTTGACGCTGCTGCTGCGCTGCGCTGTGCTGCCCCGTAGCTGCGCGGCCGCCGCCGCGCAGGCCTGCGTAAAGGGCCAGCTGCCCTGTGCACCCAACTCACAAACATTAAAGAAAATGCTTTTTGGGGAAATACTTTATAGCACCAGGTACTTTCAAAAACCCAAAAAAAAAACCAATTTTTTTAAAAAGAAATTTCATGGAAATTGCAAAAGTGCTTCTGCTGCGCTGCGCTGTGCTGCCCCGTGGCAGCGCTGCCGCCGCCGCGCAGGCCTGCGTGAGGGCCAGCTGCCCTGTGCTGCACCCCACTCAATGCTGCTGCTGCTGCGTTGCGCTGTGCTGCCCCGTGGTCGCACAGGGCTGCGTGAGCGCCAGCTGCCCTGTGCTGCACCCCACTCACAAAAATCAAGAAAATGATTCTTTATTTGTTTTTTTATTTTGAAAAAATCCCCCCCCCCCATCTCTATTTATTGAAAAATAAGTTTGATTTGAAATTGCAAAAGCGCTTCTGCTGTGCTGCGCTGTGCTGCCCCGCCGCCGCGCAGGGCTGCGTGAGAGCCAGCTGCCGCGGCCGGGCGACGCCGCCAGCTTCGACCAGCTGCTGGGACTGCTGGCGCGCATCGGCGCCACGGCGCGGCTGGTGACCGACCCGGTGCCCTTCCTGGCCACCCAGCAGCCGCCGCTGGACCGGTGAGTGGTCTGTCTGTTACCATGGCACTGATGCAGATGACGGCTCACGCAGAGGCTTGCAAGTGGACTGCTTCATTAACTCTTTTAGCGCGGGGTGATTACAGGGTAATTACCCTGTACTTTGAGAGGTCGATGCGAGCTTGGCAAGGCACTGCAGGCAGCGCTGCAGCATCACGATGAAGTTCAAGGCCCCTACTGTCTGGGGCTCCGAGCTGCTGACCATCCCTGCTCTGGGGACGCAGCTATAGGTCTCAAAAGTGACTGTTAATGGCACAGCCATTTGGGGGCTCGTAAACAAGCAGGAACGGTCACCGCGCATGTCCCGCACAGGTCACAACCAACTTATTGTGGCCCTGCATCGGCCCCACGTGCCCTGAGCGTGATGTTACAACGTGATTGTGTGTAATGGTGTCTCCCAGGCTACCAGCTGAGCAGGTCACTTGCTCAAACAGCCTGATCTCGGCATTCACCGCCATGACCGCAATTAAATAAGTAAGTACATGCCAAAAAATACATTTGTTTTTGTCATATGCTGGTGCCGCGCATACGACAAGTCATTGTCGCTCACATCTACGATCACCACGGGGCGCCCGTCTACAAGCAGATACACCAACAAATAGCAAACATATAAGCCCAAAATAACTTGTAGTGAGGTGCTTTGCGCAATACAGACTCTGTCAACACTCCACTGAGATGTCACTGCATCAGCAGCAGCAGGACACCCCCGTGAACTCCGCTACAGAAGGTATAACGAGCTGTTCCCGTATGTATTCGATAAAGCACGAAGTTGAAACATGGAAGGAGGCATTTTAATGCCACCATGCGGCCACAACAATCAAAACAGCAGCAGAGCAACTGAACGCCCTAAGTGGTCGGTCCGGCCAATGCAACAGCGCTCCACGCGCATCTGTGCATGTAGCACATTTTGATTCTTGTATAAACCTTACTCGTGACGCGTCTCCTGATCGCATGCGCTGTACGTGCACAACATTGTGTGAAATGTGCTTGCGCTGGCTCGTCTTGACATATGCTGTTTTCGGAAGGCACATACGCATCATCCACACCCCAACACCACGCATCTGCCGTCTTTTGTCCAAAATATAAGTCATCAGGTTTCCAAGACCGTCGCCATGGTGGCCACTGCCTTGATGCGGTCAATAACGACAAGCATCAGTGACTTGCACCGTCGCAGCGAGGATAAGGCACGGTCAGCTTGACGCGTGCTGCATGTCTACGATTACTTTTTATGCATTGAAAACTATATTCGAGGGGTTTGAGACGACGTTTGTGACATCGGGGGTTGCTCGAGCCTTGGGCCCTTGTGCGCCCATGCTGCGAAGTCCTGTAGCAGCTGTGCCCCACCCCTACAGGAGCACCACAGACGGGGCAGCTGGCCCAGCAGCCCTCATATACGTCAATATATGCCATTGATGCACCGTTTGAACAGCTGTGGGCTGCTGATTAGGCTTAGGGCTCACCAGCTGCTGCAGGACTGTGCCACACCACAGTGACAATCAGCAGCATGATAGGCCTGGTAGAAAAAGCACAGCATGCAGGTCATTGATACCAAGCATTTATCGTTGTAGTAGTCATATAATGCTGTCAGAAGCAGTGTGTCAGCTGTTGCTTTTGAACATGTTTGAAAGCAACAGCAGCTCTGAGGAAGCATTGCTGCTCATCATCTCCCAAATGATAACTGTTGCGGTACATTATCAAATGTACAAGGCACGCGAGATTCGCTTGGACCGCGGAGGTTTTTGTCACTGTGGTATGGCACAGTCCTGCAGCAGCTGGTGAGCCCTAAGCCTAATCAGCAGCCCACAGCTGTTCAAACGGTGCACCAGTGGCATATCTTGACGTATATGAGGGCTGCTGGGCCAGCTGCCCCGTCTGTGGTGCTCCTGTAGGGGTGGGGCACAGCTGCTACAGGACTTCGCAGCATGGGCGCACAAGGGCCCAAGGCTCGAGCAACCCCCGATGTCACAAACGTCGTCTCAAACCCCTCGAATATAGTTTTCAATGCATAAAAAGTAATCGTAGACATGCAGCACGCGTCAAGCTGACCGTGCCTTATCCTCGCTGCGACGGTGCAAGTCACTGATATGGGCCAAAAAACCTTTGGGCCACTATAGTGGCCTCCCGCGCTTAAAGGGTTCATTTATTCAGTAATCAATAGATGCTGCTGCGCTGGACGGCTGGTGACCGACCCGGTGCCTTTCCTGGCCACACAGCAGCCGCCGCTGGACCGGTGAGGCTGGCATTGAGTAAATTTAAACTAAGTGACAATAAAACTTTACAGCAATAAACCAGTCGTGTATCTGCCCTTCCTGGCCTCACTGAGCAGCCGCCTCTAAACCGGTGGGTGGTCTGTCTGGCAGCGGTGAGTGCGGCACCCAGTACACCGCAAATTCACAAAGCTCCAACTCGACTCTGGTACACCATCCTTGCATGTGCCCTTCCTGGCCACCGAGCAGCCGCCGCTGCCGCGGTGAGCGCGGCACCCAGAACAATCAAACTTTAGCTAGCTAGCTAGCTCTAGAATGCTGTTTAAGGATTCTTCAGGACCAAGACCCAACCCACGGCACTAGCCAGCGAGCCCATACCCCGCGCATGCGGTCAACCTCCACCGAAACTAGCTGCCTGGCCAGCAGTTGCGGGGAGGTCCCGGCTCTTGGGACGGCTCTGTGGGATGGCCGTGCTTGCTTGGCCGTGTGCGGGGGAGGGGGGAGGGGTGGGCGGTTGCGTGCATGCATGGCAGCGGGGCAGCAGCGTGCCTGCAGGCTGGCAGTCGCTGCAGCATCGTGTCATCAGTAAGTCCTGGAGTCTCAGTTGTGGAGTAGCGCTGATGTGTGGAGTGGCGCTGATCCGTCCTGCGAGCGCTGAACTGTTGAGTAGAGCTGACCTGATTTGCCTGCACACATACCGTCCTTCCCCTCGCTGCTGCTTCATTAGATTACATTGCATCGCATTACATGCTTCATCTTGTTTGCTCACAAATGTGCTCTTCCTGCCGCAGCAGCGGCATGTCGCTGCTCATCCACATGACCTTCCAGGACAAGGGCCAGTTTGCGGCCCACCACATGCTGTCGCTGATCCGTGTTGCCTGCACGCACACTACCCCTCCCCCCCCCCCCGGGCTGCTTCTCCTGCCGCAGCAACGGCATGCCGCTGCTCATCCACATGACCTTCAAGGACAAGGGCCAGTTTGCGCGCCACCACATACTGTCGCTGGCGTCGTGGGCCAAGGAGAACCCCGACCACGCGATCCTAATGTACGACGACGCAGACCTGGAGGCCTACCTGAGGTGCGCGGACTGTGTCGTCACTGTGTTTGGCCAGCTCGTTTTGCACAAATAGGCTGCATGCTGCTGCTCCTGATCCTGATGTACGCCGACGTCGACCTGGAGGCCTACCTGAGGTGCGCGCGGATTCCTGCGTGCCCGCCGTTTGCTTGGGTGAAGTTCATGGTGAGCGCAGTTCCTGTGGCGGGGGCAGTGCAGCATCCACGGCGCTCCGACGGCTGTTTCGTCGCTGCAAGCCTGCCCAGCCAGCCGCGTGTGTTGAGACTGTCTGAGGTGCGCGGCTGCTCCCGCGAGTCCGCGGTCCCCCGGCGCCAAGTTCATGGCGGACATAAAAGCATTAAAAATTTCAAACAAAGAATATTGAAAATCGCGGTCGCTGTGGCGGAGGCGCACCAGCCAGCCTGCCGGGGCTCAGGCAGGCGCCCGTGTGTTCGGCCTGCCATCTCGCACGCAAGACTGCATGCGTCTGCCCAGACCCCGGCGCTCTATCAAGGCCACGGCGCCGTGCCTTTGTTTGCACCAGCCAGCCTGCCGGGGCTCAGCCAGGCGCTCGTATGTCTGGCCAGCCATCTCCTACAGCAGAGTGCATGCGTCTGCTCAAACGCTCTGCTGCTCAACTGCTCAACGCCACGGCGCCGTGCGCACTGTCGCTCCCGCGCTGCCGCAGCGCGTACGACCCAACCGTGCTGTCGGTGTACGGCGGGCTGAAGACCGCGGTCGAGCGCAGCGACCTGTGGCGCTACGTGGTCATGTGCAGGCACGGCGGCGTCTACACGGACGCCGACACGCTGTGCGTCCGCCCCATCCAGGTGCGCGCAACTGTCTGTGGATTGTGTTGATGAGGAGGACAGCTGCCAGTTTGACACGCTATGCGTTCGGCCCATCCAGGTGCGCGCAACTGTGTGTGGATTGTGGTTTGGAGGAGGAGAGCTGCCAGTTTGACCCGTTACGCGTTCGGCCCATCCAGGTGCGCACGACAGAAACAACAGAAGGTTCTGGAATGGGAACTGCAGAACCCAAGGATTCCCAATCAGCAGAGGATTACGATCCCTGCCATACAGCAGTGATGGCTGCATTGCCCGACCCCACAGCGGTTGTAAATCGCGCTGCATCGCTCCGCTCTTGTCTGTGGATTGTGGTCTTGGAGGAGGAAAGCTGCCTTTGTGCAAGCTGTGTGTGCGCCCCATCCTGGTGCGCGGCCGTTGTGGTGTGACCGCGTTGTTGTGACGCGTGCTGCATCGCCCTGCTCTTGTCTGTTGTTGGGTTGTCTGGGAGCAGGGAGGCTGACTGTTTGACACGTTGTGCGAGCGGCCCATCCAGGTGCACGGCCGTTGTGAAGCTGCATCGCCCCGCTCTTGTCTGTTTTTGGGTTGGCTGGGAGCAGGGAGGCTGACTGTTTGACACGTTGTGCGAGCGCCCCATCCAGGTGCACGGTGGTTGAGAAGCTGCATTGCTCCGCTCTTGTCTGTTTCTGGTTTTGGTTGGGAGGAGTCAACCGGCATTAACACGCTGTGCGTGCGGCCCATCCAGGTGCGCAGCCGTTGTGAATCGCGCTGCAACGCTGCGCGCTTGTCTGCTTGTTTCCATCGCGCTTTATGTCTGCTTCTTTTTATCGCGCTGCAGCGCTGCGCCCTTGTCTGGCTTTTTGTTTTGAGGGAGGAAACCTGCCTGTTTGACACGCTGTGCGTGCGGCCCATCTGGGCACACAACGGCATGCTGTGCCCTTCTACCATCGGTGTGGCTGTGTTTGGCGGGGCGAAGACCAACTGCCTGGTTCAAGGCATGCGTCAGCACACAGGTTGCAGCGCTCGACGCCTGCAAACGCGGCATGCCGTGTAGTTTGACTCTACGTTGCCGCGGCACACGTGCAGGAGTGGAAGCGGGAGAACCACAATCTTCCATGTGACCGCAACGTCCATTCACATTGGCAGCTTCTCACAGGCAATGAGATTGTTTGCCGGGTGTAGCTTGGGTGTTATGTCTGACTTGCTCAAAGGTTATACGGGACCCACTGTCCTCTTGCGGCGAGGTTTCAATCCCTGCCTGTCTGTACGCTGCTGTGGCGCGCGCGCGCGCGTGCAGGAGTGGAACCGCGAGAACCATAACGACGCTGAGGCGATGTTTGGCGTGGAGGATGTGTTCCGGCGCGACCCGGGCAGCGGCAGCAGCGGCTGGGGCGCGAGCCGGGGCCGCTTCGGCATCCAGTTTGAGCAGTGGACGCTGGCGGGGGCGCCGCACCACCCCGTGTACTGCAACATGCACGCCTTCATCAGGTGGGGCGGGGTGGGTGTACGTCCTTGTCGTGCTGCACGGTCAATGTCGCCCTGCACTGCACATGCCACAGCACTGTCCATGTTTCACTGCAACATGCAGGCCTTCATCAGGTCAGGCTGGGGTTGTGTGCGTGCAGGTCGTACAGCACATGCCGCAGTACTGTCTATGTTGTACGGTAAATGCCACCCCCTTCTCCTGTTTGTGTTCCTTATTCGTGCAGCCAGCGCATCCAGGAGGAGGCCGGCAAGCTGAGCCCCGCCCCGCCGGGCAGCTCGGGCGAGCGCGAGAACTGGTCCATCCTGCACCGCACGGGCCCCCACGTGTGGACGGACAGCGTGCTCGACTGGATGCACGGGCAGGGCATCGGCTTCCATGAGGCGCTGGTGCCAGGTGGGTTGGGTGCATGGTGGTGTCCCTGCCTGTGGCTCTGTCCACGCCTCGCTTCACATGAGGTTCTCCGCAGCGGCAGGTCTTCATGAGGCGCTGGTGCCAGGTGGGTTGGGTGCACGGTGGTGTCTTTGAGGTTGCAGTGTGGGTTGGCAAACTCAACCAGGAAAACAGCGTGCTCAACTGGAATGCGCTGCCAGAACACAGGCCCAAGAGGTGCTTGGGCCAGGTCGGGTGCGCGCCGGTGCCTGCAGTGGAGTGTCTGCTGGTGCCGTGGATCCCCCATCGATGCAAGGCTTGCATCACTTGCCACAAAAAAAAAATTGGGGCACCTGGGGGCTGCTGCTCGACTCTGACCGGCCCGCTGCGTGCTGCCTGGGTGTGCGTGCGGCCGCCCTGTGGCGAACAGCGCGCATCATGCCACGTGATGCAACAGCGCGCGCAGCACGCCACTGTCCATACCTCACATTCGCATGGTCAGGTGTGCATGCGCCCCCCTGACTTGCTGCCTGGGTGTGCATGCGGCCGCCTGGTGTAAGGGAGGTCATGCCTCCCCCTACTCGGATGCAATGTGCTGCAATCCTTGTATTGCAGTTTTGAGGAATCCAGGGGCCTGCACCCCTTGCGAGCCCGTAAACAGCCCAGGCTCGAGTTCTGCATGTCCGAAAACCTTTGTTCCCCGTATTTCGCGGCCTGGCGCTCACAGGTCTGCGAGAAATCCAAAAGGAATCTTTCGCAAGTCGCAACCGGACTGCAACCGGGTTGCATTCCGGACCCCAGTGGCGGTGGCGACTTTTGGCCCGGGGGAAAACTAGTGCGTGTGAGGGAGGTCAACCTTCCCCCTGCTCAGGTGTGCGCTGCGTGCTGCCTGGGTGTGCAGGCGGCCGCCTGGTGGCGAACAACACGCGCATCATGCCTGGGGAGACGTTTGGCTGCGCGGCGCACTTCTTCAGCCCTGGGGCGCGCCTGGAGGAGGTCTACGCCATGCACATGTTCAGGTGGGCGGCATGTGGGCTGGCGCCGCCCCGGGATCAAACAACCTAAAATTGAACAGATCTCCATAGTGAGCGACTGGAAAATCAACAAACACAAAGTTATACATACATAAAAAGTAGGAGGAGGTCTGCGCCATGCACATGTTCAGGTGGGTGGCATGTGGGCTGGCGCCGCCCGGGGATCAAAGAAGCATGAATGAGGAAATCAATTTCACACTTCACTTCATTTCAACTTTCATAAATGGGTGAATGAATAGCCATAATACAATACATAAAAACCATACATACAAAACATACATACATTTGATTAACATGCATGCAGCACAGCCGTGGGAGGGCGGGTTTGTGACCGCTTGCAGGGAGCATGTGGGGCGCACTGCCTGCATGGAACTCCTGCACCGCATGCGCCCCGCTGCCCCTGCCTGGACGACGGCAGCTCATCCAGCGCGCAACAGATGGCGTGGGAGACTGACGGCCCAGGAGCATGCACGTGCTCGGCGTGTGGATGTGTGTGGCGACGCTTTTGTGCGCCGCGCTGCGCTGCCGTGCTGTGCAGGGGTGTTTGGCGCAAGCGGCTGGATTCTGGCGGCGAGGACGACCAGGCCAGGAGGAACCTGGCAGGCACGGACAGGCTGCTGCAGCTGCAGGAGCAGCAGCCGCGCTCAGGGCGGTGGGCTGGGTTCAGGTAGCGGCAGCAGCAGCAGCAGCAGCAGGGGTGTCACGGCAGCAGCAGCCTCAGCTGGCTGGCTGCAGATGGCAGCAGCTGCAGCAGGTGCAGCTGCAGCAGGAACAACAGCAGAGGGTAGGCTCGCGGCGGTTGGCAAGAGGTTGGCGCCGTCAACGCAGCCGTCAACGCAGCCGTGCGGTTGCGCGGCTGTGGGGCTCTGCCGGACAGCTGGCTTGAAGTGTCACGCATCATTGCATTCAGATTTAAGTCAGGCGATTTGGCTGGTTCAGTCTTGGTTCATTCTTTTGAATTGCGGCTGGGGGCACTGTCTAGGTGTCCTTGCCCTGAACCCTACAACATGCAGAACATATGTGAATTTGTGATCTTTCTATTTACCAACAAACAGGTGTTAGTGTGGTCAGCTGGCAGGGGCTTGCAGCGTGCATATGCATGCATGCATTGCTTACTTAATTATGCATGCATAGGCGCGGGGCCGATGGCGTTGATGCTATGGCTTGAATGAGTAACATGATGATGATGATGATTATTCCAGCATGTACCGCTTGGGATCCCTTCAGGCTGTGTCCGTCGGTACGGCGAGGTCTTCTGTGATTGTTCATGCGTGGGCGTTGACTGGGCGGACGCATCTGCAGTGCGACGTGGGTGCGGCACGCGCCGGTGTTTGCGCCGGGCGGTTTTGGCGTTGGCTGTCGTATGCGGCGCGATGGCTGACTTGGGTGACGGCGTTCTGTGGAGGTGGGCTGTGGTGGTGGTGGCGTCACCGCCGTCGACGGTGTGGTGCTGCTCAGCACCAGCGCAATGGGTCGGATTGCAAGGAGCTTCTGTGGCGGACGGTGATGACAATCAGTGTGTATGACATCAACGGCAGCACTCTCATGAGAGGTGATATCACCCAGCAGCCGGGATCGAAGCAGAGTCACCTGGCCCGCCTCACACAGAGCTGCATTGG
Source organism: Scenedesmus sp. NREL 46B-D3 (assembly GCA_014080715.1). Taxonomy (NCBI): domain Eukaryota; kingdom Viridiplantae; phylum Chlorophyta; class Chlorophyceae; order Sphaeropleales; family Scenedesmaceae; genus Scenedesmus; species Scenedesmus sp. NREL 46B-D3. Next base: position 265,673 of record JACERP010000104.1, on the reverse strand, counting down.
CACCTGTAAGCAATGCTGGCTACACCCACTGCATTGCTTCGCTGGATCATGGTGTATGTATGCTCCTCTGCTGTGTGGTTGCTCAGGAGTGTTAGTTTTCAGCGGGTGCATCAGGTGGCTGACTTGGGTGGCGGCGTTCGAGGCATGGTGCGGGCTGTGGGGGTGCAGGATGCCCAGGCATGGTGGCGATGTGGGGCTGCTCAGCACCGTGCAAGGGGTCTGGGTGTAAGGTTGTGGCCCTTCTTTGGTGATCAATGATTGGTAAGGAGCTTCTGTGGCGGACTGTGTCGATGATCATGGTGTGTGTTATGCTCTGCTGTGTTGTTGCTCTGGAGTGTTTAAGTTTCAGCGGGTGCAACAGGCTCAGGTAATTGAGTAACTATGGTATCTTATCACCATATTACCATATTACGTAACTATGGTGTCTTATCACCATATTACCATATTACCATAGCAGGGCCTCCGGCCCACCCACTAAGGAGCCAAACAAGGCTCATGGGGTCCAAGCATCAAAAACTCAACTAGAAAGTATTCTCTTTGCAAGCCATGCCAACGGCCATGGCCCACATTGTGGCAGACGGAGGAGGGAGCAAGGATGCCTCTGATTGCAAAATTGCACATTCCGAAGTTACGCAAGATGACACACGTATCACCAACTTGTCTTACCCCGAAAAGGCCAACCAACTTTTTAATTGCATCTTGGCATCTTAACTTGGCATCTTAATGATCAGACACTGATCGGCACATGTAATGTAATAATGTTTGGCCACCACCAAAGTAGATTGGATGCCTAGATGTCAACAGTCCGGACTAGCAGGCAGAATCGTTTGTGATGTGACAGAAATTTTTCTTAGGTGTGGTATGCACGTCAGGAAGCAGTTGCCTTTACGGCAACATTCAGTCGGCATTGGTAGGCACCGAGCAAGGCGACACGCGGTGCAAGTTGCAAACCAGCCCCACTGGCCAGGCATCACACGTGTGAATGTGTGAGTGCACTCACACTCGGCAAACCCTTGTAAACCTTGGGGCCGCTTACACTCTTGGCTTCAGCAATGACTGCCCCTCAGTAGTTCCAATAAGGTTTTCTCGTGAGTGGTCAGAAATGCAGTGCTGCATACGTCGCGGCCTTCAAATATTTGACCGCAACCTGCCAAGCCATGCACGTGCCTGGAGCATCGACAGTTGTGTTTAGCAGCCTCGCCTTTCGACAATTCAGAAGCGAAGTTATGCGTCGACAGCAGCCTGACGTCCAAGGGCACGCCCCGTAGCAACCAGTGCTGCTGCTGACTTGCATCAGCAGAGCTTCAGTCAGAGACCGCAGAGACAGCGATGGCAGAGGTCAAGAAAAAGGCACGTACGCACTCGCTGACGTGTCAAGTGTCGAAATCTACATGGCCAGCGAGCATGTCAGCAAGGGCGAGGCAGCAGTTTGCGCATCGACAGTGTGCTGCTCTGCTGCTCGCTGCTGTCCCTAGATTCGCCCTGGTGCCCTTGAGCTGCATCCAGCGGAGCTTGCACTGGTGGTCCACTACGAGGTAAGCCGGCTAACTCAAGCTGGGCAGTTGAGCCCTGTGCGGCGGCTGAGGCGCGTGCGAGCCTTCCTTGAGTGGCCACCCACACCCACAGTGGTACCCCCCAGCAGCTGTTGACAGCAGAACTTGCACAGTCCTGCAGCATTGAATTGATTTCTTAGCAGCTGAGCGGTCTGTTTGTGGTACTTTGCAGGTGCAAGAGGTGTTGCAGCAGCCAGATGGCACGCAGGAAGTGGCAAACAGCAGTCAAGCGACCAAGAAGTGAGCATCACTAGAGCGCTGCTGCTGCAGCGGTGCTGTGCAGCAGAGCCTGTAGCGCCCAGCATCAGCATCAGCAACAGCGTGAACACTCCGTAAACCTGCCAGCCCTGGCAGCATGACATTAGAAAAACGCTGCATGTGCTGCTGCTGCTGCTGCTGCTGCTGCTGCTGCTGCTGCTGCTGCTGCTGCTGCTGCTGCTGCTGCAGGGTCACTGTTCAGACTGTGAAGGAGCGCATTAACCTGCCAGCCCTAGCAGCATGACATTAGAACCGCTGCATGTGCTGCTGCTGCTGCTGCTGCTGCTGCTGCTGCTGCTGCTGCTGCTGCTGCTGCTGCTGCTGCTGCTGCTGCTGCTGCTGCTGCTGCTGCAGGGTCACGGTCAAGAGCCTGAACGAGCGCACCGACCTGCCAGCTTTGGCAGCAGAGGTGGTGGACAAGTGCAAGCTGATCCACCCATCAAAGGTAGACGAGCACAGCAGCAGCAACAGCAGCAGCAGCGCTGTCACAGCCATTGAAGTCATGAGCAGTGTCGTACGGATTTGTCATACCCAGCAGCAACACTCTGCAGACCGGGGAATCAGTGCACAGCGGGTAGCTGTGGCGATGGCAGCCAAGCAATGTGTCAGGCCCCTGTTCGTTCCTCCAGCAGCAGCTGGTGGCCTTGTCTGCACATACCTCACAACCGCCTCCCCAAGATGAGGTTTGAACGGTACAACCCTAGCATTGGATTCTGCCTCCAACCTCCAGCAGCAGCTGGCGGCCTTGTCTGCACATACCTCACAACCGCCGCCTCCAGCGGAAGCTTCAACAGTGCAACCACAGCACTGAGGTTTGCCGCCTTCATACCTGCACTGCTGCTGCTGCCCGTTGCAACCGCCAGACCGGTTTGGTGCAAGGCCTGCTGCAGCAGCTGCAGCAGCGGCAGCGGCAGCGGCAGGCCGCGCCCGCACCAGCAGAGGATCAGCCGCCGCAGCCGGCACAGCCGCAGCCCCCGGGCAGCTGCACCGGCAGCCAGCCAGCAGCTCAGGCTGCAGCGGCAGCGCACGGCAGGCCGGGCTCTGCGTCGTCAAACAGCAGCAGCAGCAGCAGCTCACAGCCCGTCTCTTCCTCTTCCCCAGTAGCCAGGCCAGGCTCGGCATCCGCACAGCGAGGCAGCAGCAGCAGCAGCAGCGCCGCACAGCAGCAGGGCCAGGGGCCGGGGCCGCACGGGGCGGCAGCACGCGGCAGCGCCACGCGCATCGGCCGCCAGCAGCGCGCGGTGGGCGGGCTGCAGGGAGAGGCGGCGCAGGGGCAGCAGCAGCAGCAGCAGCAGCAGCAGCGGACGCTGGTGCAGGCTTCCGAGATCTTTGCGGTGTGTTTGAATCGCCACGGTGGGGCTGGGCATGTGCACAGCTGCATGCATGCCGTCCAGCGGTAGCAGCAGCCGCATGTGCAGCAGGTAGTCGTTGCGGAACTGCAGTGCATAACAGCAGCAACGCGTGCTGCTGGCAGAACAGGGCTGTACCCCTGCTCCCTGCGCCTGGCGCCGCAACCAACACCTGCTGCTCGTGCCGCAACCAACACCTGCTGCTCATTCCGCAACCAACACCTGCTGCTCGTGCCGCTGTCTCAATGGACACCACCCCCGCTGCTGGTCCCAGGGCCTGGCCAGCAGCAGCAGCAGCAGCAGCAGCCCAGCCTTCCTGGAGGAGCTGGACAGCTACATCGAGGGGCTGTACGATGAGGAGCTCGCCAAGAGAGCAGCAGCAGCAGGCATGATCTGCCAGCTTTTCAGGAATACGGCGCACTTAGAGGTGGGCATGGTCAGGATTTTAAAGACCCTAAACCCTGAGCTACCGGCATGTCGTGTAGCAGGCGTGATCTGCCAGCTCTTCAGCAACACGGCGCACCTAGAGGTGGGCATGGTCAGGGGTTGGGAGGGTGACCCTGAACCCTGAGCTACCGGCATGTCGTGTAGCAGGCGTGATCTGCCAGCTCTTCAGCAACACGGCGCACCTAGAGGTGGGCATGGTCAGGGGTTGGGAGGGTGACCCTGAACCCTGAGCTACCGGCATGTCGTGTGGCAGGCATGATCTGCCAGCTCTTCTGCCAGCTCTTCAGCAACACGGCGCATCTAGAGGTGGGCATGGTTTGTGGTTGAGAGGGGACACTAAACCCTACGCTGCCCGTCTGTCATGTGACAGGCGTGATCTGCCAGCCTCTCCGAGACACGGCGCCTTTAGAGGCGAGGCGGCTAGGCAGGATGTGACCCTAAACCCTAAACCCTAAACCCTAGAGGTGGACATATCGTGACCCTAGAGGCGAGGCGGCGGCCCAGGCCCTGTGGCGTGCCAGCACAGTCGCCATGTAGCGGCCGGGCAGCCACCCAGGTTGTGCGGTGTGTCGCCGCAACATGGCTTCTCCTGCCCTCATCGCCCGCCAAACCCAGCAGCACCCAGGTTGTGCGGCGTGTCTCATCGGCGCATCCAGAAGTGGCCAGGTAGCAGTTGGTGCTCAAGCAGCCGCCGCCCATGCTTCGTTGCGTGTCGCCGCAGCACGGCTGCTGCTGCTGCTCCCCCCGCTGCCTGCCGAGACCAGCAGCTGCTGCTGCGGCCGTTGCAGCTGCGCGCGTCTCCCCGCGGCCTGCGCGGTGCTGCGGCTCACACCGCTGCTCCTCGCGATCTACAAAGCACATGCTGCCGCCTCTGCCTTGTCTGATGCCCTGAAGCCCCTGCAGCCGCTGCTGTCGCGTGACGGCCTGCAATGCTGCGCCCCACACCTCACATTCTATGAGTACGCTGCCGCCGCTGCATTCTTTGTCGACCTGCACCCATGCCTGTCAGCCTGCTGCATTCCTTGTACACGCTCTAGCAGGTACGGCTGCATCCTTCGTCGACCCTGACTCACAGTCTGGCTCACTCCCACCCTCGCCCTGACCCACCCTGACCCACCCTGACCCACCCTGACCCACCCTGACCCACCCTGACCCACCCTGACCCACCCTGACTCGTATGCTTTGCCGCGACACGCTGCACTGTCCGCCGCCCCGGCAGCCGCTGCTGCCGCGTGCCAGCCTGCTGCCCACGCTTGTTCATGTGTCGCCGCAGCGCGGCTTCTGCCGCTCCCGACCTACAAACATGCTGCCGCCTCGGCCTTGTCCGATGCGCTGCCGTCCCGGCAGCCGCTGCTGTCGCACGACAGCCTGCTGCCTGCGTGTCGCCGCAGCACGGCTGCTGCCGCCCTCACCGCCCGCCGGGACCAGCAACCCCCATGCCGGTGCAGCGGCGCGCTTCTGCCTGCTGCCTGTGCGATGCTGCGCCTCACGCCTCACCGTCCATAAACATGCTGCCGCCGCTGCATTCTTTGTCGACCCTGACCCACAGCCTGACCCGCCCTGACTCTTTTGATATGCTGCCTCGACGCACTGCATTGTCCGCCGTCCCTGACTCATATGGTTTGCTATGTGCTGCAGCTGTCGTGCGTTGCAGCTGCACATGCCTCGCTGCTGCCTGCAAATGCCGAGCCTTCCACCCTGACTCATTCGGTATGCTGCCGCCTCCTCTGCATTGCCCGCCGTCCCGGCAGCCGCTGCTGTCGCGCGGCAGCCTGCTGCTCACGCTTTTTTTTGTCTGACCCACCCTGACTCATGTGATTTGCCACCGCCCCTGCATTGTCCGCCTCTGCATTGTCCGCTGTCGCTGCAGCCGCTGCTGTCGCGGGACAGCCTGCTGCCCAGCTTGTCGCGGCTGCTGCGCGAGGACGGGCTGAAGAGCCTGGAGCTGGCCACCGCTGTCGCCGGCTGCTTCCTGGCCTGCAGCAGCCTGGCGCAGCTGCACAAGCTGCTGCTGGAGAACCAGGTGCGGCGGGCTTGCAACGGACGCAGCAGCAGCAGCAGCAGCAGCAGCAGCAGCAGCAGCAGCGGCAGCAGCCTAGCAGGTGCGGCGGGCTTGCAGGAATCCAACGCCGCTGCCGTGATAGACAGGTGTGCTGCAGCTGCTGCGTGCTTGCGCAGCTGCACAAGCTGCTGCTGGAGAACCAGGTGTGGCAGGCTTGCAACGGACGCAGCATCAGCAGCAGCAGCAGCAGCAGCGGCAGCAGAACCAGGTGCGGCGGGCTTGCAGAGGATGCAGCAGCAGCAGCAGCAGCACCAGTTGTGCCGAGCTTGCAGGAACGCACCGTCAGCTTGTAGCCAGCGGTATCCTTTTCAAGCGGACCACGGCTGCTGGAAATGCAGACCTAGCAAGTTTGCTGCTAGCACGCGGTGGTGTGTTTGGTTCGTGTGCACACCCCAGGCACCAAGCAGCACTGCTACTGCAGCCGCGTATGATATGCTACATAGGACCATCACACGCTGGCTGGTGCTGCGCAAAAAACCACCACAACCACCAAAAGCATCACACGCTGGCTGCTCTGCGCAGCTCGGCACGCTGCTGATGGACCTGGCCAGCCTGGAGCTGCTGCCACTGCAGAAGCTGCATATGGTATGCTGCACGGAAAAGCACACTAACATCATACGCTGCTTGCTGCTCTGCTCTGCGCAGGTCGGCACGCTGCTGATGGACCTGGCCAGCCTGGAGCTGCTGCCACTGCGGCAGCTGCATCTGACATGCTGCACGGAAAACAAACTTATATCACACGCTGCTGTGTGCTCTATTCTGCGCAGGTCGGCACGCTGCTGATGGACCTGGCCAGCCTGGAGCTGCTGCAGCGTGCGCCTGCGAGGGAGGCGCAGGAGGGGCCGGGCAGCAGCGCGGGCACCATCTCAGCCCGCGCGGCGGCGGCGGCGGCAGGCGGCGGGCCTGCCATGAAAGACAGGTGGGAACCTGAACCCTAAACCCTGCCATGAACGACAGGTGGGAACCTAAACCCTAACCCCTGCCATGAATGACTGGTGGGAACCGTCAACAGGGCAAGTAGGAAGGAAGCTGTCGGCACAGAACACTATGTTTAAAGCCTTTGCTTTCTTGAATTCTGGTGGTTTCGAGTGTGCTAGCGGGCAGCATGCAGTCAAACAGCGGCAGCGGCGGCAGCCCCCAGCAAGCCTGCCATGAATCACAGGTGGGAGCCGTCAACAAGACACATGACGTGCCTCCAAACTGCCAACACAAAACAGTATGAGAAGCCTCTAGTTTCTTGGGCATTCTGTTGGTTCCCGAGTGTGCTAGCGGGCAGCATGCAGTCAAACAACGGCAGCGGCGGCAGCCCCCAGCAAGCCTGCCGTGAGCGACAGCTGCGGCGCAGCTGCTGCGTGCCTGCAGTTGCAGCTGCAGCGCTGCACCTCAGTCAGAGCAGCACGTGCCTGTGCGCGGTGTGTGACGCAGCAGTGTGAGGCAGCAGTGTGAGGTTGCCGGTGTGCAGAGCAGCGCTGCCCATGTGCTTGGGCATGGACAGACGGCTCGTGTGCCAACCGTACACGGAGAACGTGTGTGAAACAGTCTTCTTCAACATTCTTGTGAGTTGGCGACTGTGCGAGCGGGCCGCAGGCTGTCAACGACCTGCTGGCACGGGGCTGCGGCGCTTGCCGGACACTTTTGCTGCTGCTGCTCTGCTGCTCTGCGCTTGCTGCGCTGTGCGCCTCTGCTCCTGCTGCTCTCACTGCTCCTGCTGCTCTCACTGCTCCTGCTGCTCTCACTGCTCCTGCTGCTCTCACTGCTCCTGCTGCTCTCACTGCTCCTGCTGCTCTCACTGCTCCTGCTGCTCTCACTGCTCCTGCTGCTCTCACTGCTCCTGCTGCTCTCACTGCTCCTGCTGCTCTCACTGCTCCTGCTGCTCTCACTGCTCCTGCTGCTCTCACTGCTCCTGCTGCTCTCACTGCTCCTGCTGCTCTCACTGCTCCTGCTGCTCTCACTGCGGTTGTGCGTCTGCGTGCTTGCGCATCTGTTGTTGCTGACATGTCTGCCGGGAGCGCCACCTTGCTGGCTTGCTGACTTGCTGACTTGTCTGCCGGGAGCGGCAACTAGCTGCTCACACTGCCGCGCTGCGCTTGCTGCCCTTTGCGCGCTGGTATGTCTGACTTCTCTGCCTGCCTGCCTGTTTGCCTGCCTGCGTGCCTGTCTGCCAGGGGGGCGGCAACTTGTTGCTCACACTGCCGCTCTGCGCTTGCTGCCTTTCGCACCTCTGTGTGGTGAATTTGCCTGCCTGCCTGCCTGCCTGCCTGCCCCGCCTCGCCAGCCACGTGGTTTGCCAGGACAGGACCCGCACAGCGCCGTCGTGCCGCTGAAGCCTGCCTGCCTGCCTGCCCACGTGCCTGCTCGCCTGCCTGCCAGGGAGCGTCGCCTCGCCAGCCTGGTGGTGCGCCAGGACAAGTTTTTGTACCTCGCCGTGGCCACGCTGCAGAACTTGGCTGAGGAGCAGGCCGTGCAGCGCAAGATGAGGAGGAAGGTGCGCGAGATGGGCAGCACAGCGTGCAGCACAAGGTGGTTTTGTGTGGGATCTGTTCTGTAATATGTCAGTATTTCATGTCCACCACATATCAACACGGGCTTATGTAAGATGTATAAAAAAAAGTCAAGATTGGCATGAGCAGGGTGCGGAGCAGCGCAGGCAGCGCAGGATGGGGAAGAGGGTAGGCAGGCGGCTGGTGCGGAGGGCTGGGGTGCTGCACAGCAGGTGGCAATGCACAACAGACTGTTCCCAGCTGGCTGGCTGGCTAGCTAGCTAGCTTAGCTAAATAGCTGGATGGACTGCAGCTGGGCCCGGGGGCCGGTGCGGCGTGGTGTCACACAGCAGATGACGTGAGCAGCAGGCTGCACCTAGCTGGCTGGCTGGCTGGCTAACCAGACAGACTACAGCTGGGCCCGGGGGCTGGCTGGGCAGCTGGCTGCTGGTGCGGCTTGCACGGGCGCTATGCGGACTGTACCTAGCTGGTGCGCTAGCTGGCTAGCTAGCTGGCTGGCTGCAGCGACTGCGAAATGAGCTTGGAGGCTGGCTGGGCGGCTGGCGGCGGACGCGGCACTGCCTTGGTGGGCCACCAACCATGCTGCTGCTGCTGCTGCTGCCGCCGCTGCCTTGTACCATCTGCTGCCGCCTTGTACCTGCTGCTGCTGCTGCTGCTGCTGCTGCCGCCGCCGCAGGACATCGTCGCGCTGCTGGCCGCCCTGCTCCAACGGCCGCACGCGGAGCTGCTGCTGCTGGCCGTGGGCTTCCTCCGGCGCCTCTGCGTGTTTGCGGTGAGCGGCCGCAGCTGGCGCGATGCCGTTTCTTTTTGTGTGGTGTCGTACTTAACGTCACTGCTCCTGTGCAGACAGCAGGGCTCTAACCTTGAAACCCCGCCGCGTGCCCCGCCCGACGCCTCGCAGGAGCACAAGGAGCGGCTGGCGGCCACCCCGGCGTACAGGATGCCGCCCCTCCCTGCTCTCGTGCACCCAGCAAGGACCTAAACCCTAACCCTGCCACATGCCCCTGCTGACTGCGTGCAGGAGCACAAGGAGCGGCTGGCGGGCACCTCCGGCGTATCAGGAAGCTGACCGCTCCCCCCCCGCTCTCTCGCACGCAGCAGGGACCTAAACCCTAAACCCTAACCCTGCCACATGCCCCTGCTGACTGCGTGCAAGAGCACAAGGAGCGGCTGGCGGGCATCTCCGGCGTATCAGGAAGCTGATCTCCCCCCCCCCGCTCCCTTGCACGCAGCAGGGACCTAAACCCTAAACCCTGCCACATGCCCCCCTCCTCCGACGGCTCGCAGGAGCACAAGGAGCGGCTGGCGGGCATCCCCGGCGTGCTGCCGCAGCTGGTGTCGCTGCTGGCGCCCGGCTGCGGCGAGGCGCTGCAGACCGCGGCGCTGCGCCTGCTGCACAACCTGTCGTTCGATCGGGGGCTGCGGCAGCAGATGGTGGCGGCGGGGCTGGTGCCGCAGGTGGGTCAGGGCAGCAGATGGTGGTCATGCAGCTGAGGTGGCGGCGTTTCGTTTTCCTTTTCCTATTCCTATTCCTGTTCCTATTCCCATTCCTGTTTATATTCATATTCCTACTCCTGTTTTTATTCCTACTCCTACTTCTACTCCTATTCCTATTTCTGTTCCTGTTCGTATTCCTATTCCCATCATGCGCCACGCCCGCAGGCCGTGGCGCTGCTCGACAGCCGCGCCGCCGCACCCGTGGCGGCGGGCCTGCTGTACCAGCTCTCGGCCGAGCAGGCGGCACGGCCGCTGTTCGCGCTCTGCCCCGGCGCGCTGGCGCGGCTGCACGACAGCCTCCTGCGCGCGATGGCGGGCGGCTCGCCGGCTGGCCAGCCAGCTGGCAAGCCGCCGGCTGGCCAGCCCAGCCCGCAGCAGCAGGGCGGCTGTGAGGGCTTTGCTGGTGTGTTGGCGGCGGCGGGCGGCGCGGGGGACCTGCGCTCCGTGCCGGAGCTGGTCGCGCTGGCCGTCAACCTGGCGCACAGCAGGCGCACGGCCGAGGTGCGCACGTGACTGCTGCTGCTTTGATCGGGGTGCACGCTGACTACAACCCAGGGGGTTTTGGGTTTGCATTGCGGGGACCTGCGCTTTGTGCCGCAGCTGGTCGCGCTGGCCGTCAACCTGGCGCACAGCAGGCGCACGGCCGAGGTGCTCGAGGGGGGGGGGGCGCCGCTTGCTGCCCGAGTGCTGCTCTTTCTTGGTGTGCGCGTGCCTTGAACACAGGCGACAGGCGTGTGCGGGTTGCTGCTGCTGCTGCGCGCCGTGGTTCTGGTGGGCGAGCGCCTGGAGCGGCTGCTGGCGCGCTCGCTGGCTGCATCATCGTACCCGCTTGCACATGTGACCTGCCAACGCCCCTTCACTGCTGCTGCTGCCGTTGCTGCTGCTGCTGCTGCTGCTGCTGCTGCTGCTGCTGCTGCTGCTGGCCCAAGTGTTTCTGCGAGGGCAAGCGCCTGGAGCGGCTGCTGGTGCGCTCGCTGGCCAGCATTATCGTGCATGCTTGCACATGTGCCCTGCCAACCTCCCTTCACTGCTGCTGCTGCTGCTGCTGCTGCTGCTGCTGCTGCTGCTGCTGCTGCTGCTGCTGCTGCTGCTGCTCGCAGTGGTTCTGTGAGGGCGAGCGCCTGGAGCGGCTGCTGGCGCGTTCGCTGGCCGCGTCTGATGAGCTGGCATGGAAGCTGCTGCGCAACCTGGCGGGCAGCGGGGCGGGGGCGGTCGCGGGGCGGCTGCTGGTGCACGCGCGGGGCATGGTGGCGCTGCTGCAGGTGACAGGGTTTAGCGGGAGGGGGGGGGGGAGGGGGGTGTTTAGGGTTTAGGCAATGAAAGCAGCATGCGGCGCACCCGTGAGATTGGCGGCAACCTGCTGGTGCTGGTCGTGCTGCCACTGCGCATCGGCTGCTGCTCACCGTGCCGTGCCGCTGCTGCTGCCGCTGCTGCTGCTGCTGCTGCTGCCGCTGCTGCTGCTGCTGCTGCTGCTGCTGCTGCCGCTGCTGCTGCTGCTGCTGCTGCTGCAGTCCCCCACCACAGGCCCTGAGCTGTTTGTCGAGGTGTTGGGCACGCTCGCGGCAGCCTGCGACGCCCTCAGCAGCAGCAGCCAAGACGGCGGCAGCAGCAGCGGCGGCAGCCTGGGGCAGCTGCTGCCGGTTGACGAGCTGCTGCGGCTGCTGCAGGCCTGCTTCGTGCCAGGTCGGTGGCGGGGTGCAGGGTTTAGGGGGGGGGGGGGGAATGTCACCCGGCAGTGGAAATGATCGCAATGGCATGCAGAGCACAGACCGTGCACTGCGGCACCGCACTTCGTGCTTTTCATGGCTCTTACACCTTGACCGAATGTTGTGAAACCCTCACATCCGAGCTGCTCGCGGCAGTGGCACTGCTGCGACGAGCGAGGCCCCCCAGCTGAAGCTGTCACCAGATGCTGCCGCTGCATGTCCCCCCCTAAAACAAAAAACCCTAAACCCTAGATCTAAACCCTGGCCCCATGCGTGCCTGCAGGTGCTCTGGAGGACGACGCGCTGCTGGAGGCGGTGGTGCTGCTGGGGGCGCTCGCAGGACGACCCGAGCTCGACGAGCCGCTGGCCAGCTGCGGCCTGGTGAGGCGAAACAGCTGAACCCTAAACCCTAAACCCTAAACCCGTGTCGGCATCGCGTGCTGCGGCTGCTGCTGCGGGCTGTGTGCGCACTGCTGCTGCTGCACAGCATCTGTTGGCAGGACCGGCCGCGATGTGGCCCTCGTGGAGCTCCCCGCTTCAACGCGGTCGATGCTGCACATCAGCCAGCTTCGCACGACCAAACGCATGTGCACGCCCCCTGCCGCTGCTGCTGCTGCTGTGTCTTTGGCAGCTGGCGCGGCTGGTGGAGCTGATGCCTGCCAAGAAGGCGGACGACGAGTTCGTGCTGCAGGTGCGCGCCGCCCCCGGGGTGCCTCTTGCTTGATGACGCCCCTTCCCCCGCGCTGCCTCTTGCTTGATGCCCCACCTCACACCCCCCCCCCCCCCATCGCCCCGGGTACATGAGCGCGAGACACCCCCCCTCACCCCCCACCCACCACACCCAACCCCCCCCCCATCCCCCCCCCCCCCATCCCCCACCACCGCCCCCACCACCACCCCACACGCCCCCCACCACCCACCCCACACCCCCCACCCCACCCCACACCCACACCCACACCCACACACCCACCCCACCGCCCACTCCCCCCGCCCCCTCCCCCCACATCACCCCCCGCCACCATCACCCACCCCACCACCACCCCCACCACCACCCCACATCCCCCACCCCCACCCCACCCCACCCCCACCCCACCCCACACACCACACACACACACACCCACCCCCACCCACCACCCCCCACCCACCACCCCCCACCCCCCACACACACACCTACACCGCCCCCCCCCCCCCCCCGCCCCCACACCCCACCCCACCACACCCACACCCACACACCCCCCGCCCCCACCCACCCACCCCACCCACCTACACCCCCCGCCCCACCCCACCCCCACCCCACCCCACCCCACACCCCCACCCACCCCACCCACCCACCCCCCACCCCCCACACACCACACACCACACACCGCCCCACCCCGAGGGGTGCATGAGCGCATGGCCACGGCACATCAACACCCAACTCATCACTCCTGACCAAGGCTTGTGTGCTTCATGCTGTGTTGGTGATCGGCTCAGCAGCAGCAGCAGCAGCAGCAGCCTCGCTGCCTATCAGCGAGCCAGGCCATGTCTGCTGCTGCTCACTGCTGCCGGCTGCTGGCTGCTGCTTCTGCTGCTGTGTGCTGTGTGCTGTGTGCTGCTGCTGCTGCTGCTGCTGCTGCTGCTGCTGCTGGCGACCCTCGCTGCCCCCTCCCGCAGGCGTGCTGGGCGTTCAGCCGGTGCCTCACGACGCCAGCCGCCACAGCGGCACTGCTCAGCCTGCCACAGGTGGGTGCTGAACCAGCAGTGCTGATGTGCCGTCACCCTGCGCTGATGCAGCCATTTGGGGGGTTGGAGGCGGGGGGGGGGGGCGGGGGGCTGCTGAGCCTGCCACAGGTGGGTGCTGATGTGTCGTCACCCTTGCCACCTAAACCCTAAACCCTAAAACCTGAACCGCAACGCCCGTGCTGTGCCGCCGCAGGTGGTGCCCTACCTGGTGACCTGCTGCAAGACTGCTGCGCGGCCGTGAGGCGGCTGGCGGGCGCCTGCCTTGACGCCACCATGGACGGCGACGGGGCGGCAGCAGGTGCGTGCCTGCGCCGGCTTAATAGGCATGTATGTGTCGGAGGTGTGGTGCCACACAGGCATGTATGTGTCGAGCTGTGTGCCACACAGGCATGTATGTGTCGAGCTGTGTGCCACACAGCATGTGTGTGTGGAGCTGTGTGCCTCAGCTGTGTGCCCACAACTGCCCAGATTCACGGGTCAAGCTGTGTGCCACAGCTGTGTGCAGTTGCACAGAGGTGTGCTGCCCAGGGTTGTGGGTCGAGGTGTGCTGCCCAGGGTTGTGGGTCGAGGTGTGCTGCCCAGGGTTGTGGGTCGAGGTGTGCTGCCCCAGGTTGTGGGTCGAGGTGTGCTGCCCAGGGTTGTGGTCAAGGTGTGCTGCCCAGGGTTGTGGGTCAAGGTGTGCTGCCAGCAGGGTTGTGGGTCGAGGTGTCTGCCGGGTTGTGGGTCGAGGTGTGCTGCCCAGGGTTGTGGGTCGAGGTGTGCTGCCCAGGGTTGTGGGTCGAGGTGTGCTGCCCAGGGTTGTGGGTCGAGGTGTGCTGCCCAGGGTTGTGGGTCGAGGTGTGCTGCCCAGGGTTGTGGGTCGAGGTGTGCTGCCCAGGGTTGTGGGTCGAGGTGTGCTGCCCAGGGTTGTGGGTCAAGGTGTGCTGCCCAGGGTTGTGGGTCAAGGTGTGCTGCCCAGGGTTGTGGGTCGAGGTGTGCTGCCCAGGGTTGTGGGTCGAGGTGTGCTGCCCAGGGTTGTGGGTCGAGGTGTGCTGCCCAGGGTTGTGGGGGGGGTCTGAGGGTTGTGGGTCGAGTGTGCTGCCCAGGTTGTGGGTCGAGGGTTGGCTGCCAGGGTTGTGGGTCGAGGTGTGCTGCCCAGGGTTGTGGGTCGAGGTTGCTGCCCAGGGTTGTGGGTCGAGGTGTGCTGCCCAGGGTTGTGGGTCGAGGTGTGCTGGCCCAGGGTTGTGGGTCGAGGTGTGCTGCCCAGGGTTGTGGTCAAGTGTGCTGCCCAGGGTTGTGGTCGAGGTGTGCTGCCCAGGGTTGTGGGTCGAGGTGTGCTGCCCAGGGTTGTGGGTCGAGGTGTGCTGCCAGGGTTGTGGGTCGAGGTGTGCTGCCCAGGGTTGTGGGTCGAGGTGTGCTGCCCAGGGTTGTGGGTCGAGGTGTGCTGCCCAGGGTGTGGGTCGAGGTGTGCTGCCCAGGGTTGTGGGTCGAGGTGTGCTGCCCAGGGTTGTGGGTCGAGGTGTGCTGCCCAGGGTTGTGGGTCGAGGTGTGCTGCCCAGGGTTGTGGGTCGAGGTGTGCTGCCAGGGTTGTGGGTCGAGGTGTGCTGCCCAGGGTTGTGGGTCGAGGTGTGCTGCCCAGGGTTGTGGGTCGAGGTGTGCGCCCAGGGTTGTGGTCGAGGTGTGCTGCCCAGGGTTGTGGGTCGAGGTGTGCTGCCAGGGTTGTGGGTCGAGGTGTGGCTGCCCAGGGTTGGTGGGTCGAGGTGTGCTGCCCAGGGTTTGTGGGTCGAGGTGTGCTGCCCAGGGTTGTGGGTCCGAGGTGTGCTGCCCAGGGTTGTGGGTCGAGGTGTGCTGCCCAGGGTTGTGGGTCGAGGTGTGCTGCCCAGGGTTGTGGGTCGAGGTGTGCTGCCCAGGGTTGTGGGTCGACGGTGTGCTGCCCAGGGTTGTGGGTCGAGGTTGTGCTGCCCAGGGTTGTGGGTCGGGGTGTGCTGCCCAGGGTCGTGGGTCGAGGTGTGCTTGCCCCAGGGTTGTGGGGTCGGAGGTGTGCTGCCCAGGGTTGGTGGGTCGAGGGTTGTGCTGCCCAGGGTTGTGGGTCGAGGTGTGCTGCCAGGGTTGTGGGTCGAGGTGTGCTGCCCAGGGTTGTGGGTGCGAGGGTTGTGGCGGTGGCCCAGGGTTGTGGGTCGAGGTGTGCTGCCCAGGGTTGTGGGTCGAGGTGTGCTGCCCAGGGTTGTGGGTCGAGGTGTGCTGCCCAGGGTTGTGGGTCGAGGTGTGCTGCCCAGGGTTGTGGGTCGAGGTGTGCTGCCCAGGGTTGTGGGTCGAGGTGTGCTGCCCAGGGTTGTGGGTCGAGGTGTGCTGCCCAGGGTTGTGGGTCGAGGTGTGCTGCCCAGGGTTGTGGGTCGAGGTGTGCTGCCCAGGGTTGTGGGTCGAGGTGTGCTGCCCAGGGTTGTGGGTCGAGGTGTGCTGCCCAGGGTTGTGGGTCGAGGTGTGCTGCCCAGGGTTGTGGGTCGAGGTGTGCTGCCCAGGGTTGTGGGTCGAGGTGTGCTGCCCAGGGTTGTGGGTCGAGGTGTGCTGCCCAGGGTTGTGGGTCGAGGTGTGCTGCCCAGGGTTGTGGGTCGAGGTGTGCTGCCCAGGGTTGTGGGTCGAGGTGTGCTGCCCAGGGTTGTGGGTCGAGGTGTGCTGCCCAGGGTTGTGGGTCGAGGTGTGCTGCCCAGGGTTGTGGGTCGAGGTGTGCTGCCCAGGGTTGTGGGTCGAGGTGTGCTGCCCAGGGTTGTGGGTCGAGGTGTGCTGCCCAGGGTTGTGGGTCGGGTGTGCTGCCCAGGGTTGTGGGTCGAGGTGTGCTGCCCAGGGTTGTGGGTCGAGGTGTGCTGCCCAGGGTTGTGGGTCGAGGTGTGCTGCCCAGGGTTGTGGGTCGAGGTGTGCTGCCCAGGGTTGTGGGTCGAGGTGTGCTGCCCAGGGTTGTGGGTCGAGGTGTGCTGCCCAGGGTTGTGGGTCGAGGTGTGCTGCCCAGGGTTGTGGGTCGAGGTGTGCTGCCCAGGGTTGTGGGTCGAGGTGTGCTGCCCAGGGTTGTGGGTCGAGGTGTGCTGCCCAGGGTTGTGGGTCGAGGTGTGCTGCCCAGGGTTGTGGGTCGAGGTGTGCTGCCCAGGGTTGTGGGTCGAGGTGTGCTGCCCAGGGTTGTGGGTCGAGGGTGTGCTGCCCAGGGTTGGTGGGTCGAGGTGTGGCTGCCCAGGGTTGTGGGTCGAGGTGTGCTGCCCCAGGGTTGTGGGTCAAGTGTGGTTGGCCTTGCCCAGGGTTGTGGGTCGAGGTGTGCTGCCCAGGGTTGTGGGTGAGGTGTGCTGCCCAGGGTTGTGGGTCGAGGTGTGCTGCCCAGGGTTGTGGGTCGAGGTGTGCTGCCCAGGGTTGTGGGTCGAGGTGTGCTGCCCAGGGTTGTGGGTCGAGGTGTGCTGCCCAGGGTTGTGGTCGAGGTGTGCTGCCCAGGGTTGTGGGTCGAGGTGTGCTGCCCAGGGTTGTGGGTCGAGGTGTGCTGCCCAGGGTTGTGGGTCGAGGTGTGCTGCCCAGGGTTGTGGGTCGAGGTGTGCTGCCCAGGGTTGTGGGTCGAGGTGTGCTGCCCAGGGTTGTGGGTCGAGGTGTGCTGCCCAGGGTTGTGGGTCGAGGGTGTGTGCCCAGGGTGTGTGGGCGAGGTGTGCTGCCCAGGGTTGTGGGTCAAGGTGTGCTGCCCAGGGTTGTGGGTCGAGGTGTGCTGCCCAGGGTTGTGGGTCGAGGTGTGCTGCCCAGGGTTGTGGGTCGAGGTGGGAGCGGCGCTGTGGGCGGGCGCGGCGTGCGTGGGCGGTGTGTGCCGCAGTCGTGTGCTTAGAAGTTGTGGGGCGAGGCGTGTGCCACGCTTGTGTGCCCACAGCTGTTGTGTTGTGCTGTGTTGCGTTGTGGAGCGCTACGCACGCGGAGCCGATCACGCACGAGCTGCTGGCCCAGCGCGTGTTGTGTTGTGGAGGCGCCTGCTGCGCACGCGGGCACGGCGGTGTGGCGCCGGTGCATGCACCCGCCGCAGCGGCAGTACCCCCAGCCTGCACCCCCTCAGTCTGTCGGCCGCGTCGGCCCCGCATGCACCTGCCAGTGCCGCCGCTGACATGGCGCTGATGCTATGGCTTGGATGGCTACTTGATGATGATGATGATGAGTGCTGCAGCACCATGTCGTGGCCTGCCGGCGCCTGCCTGGACGCCACCATGCCAGCGGCGAGGCGGCAGCAGGGGCGCGCGGACGGTTTCGGCGGGCCGGGGTGTGCGCGCGGCTGTGAGCGGGTGCGGTAGCAGCACTCGCTGCCCTGAGATGTTGCTGTGAAGGCGGCGAGTGGGGCAGACGCCTGTGGCCGGCCGGGGTGTGCGCGCGGCTGTGAGCGGGTGCGGTCGCAGCACTCGCTGCGCCTCAAATGTGGTGGCGGCTGTGAAGGCGGCGGGTGTTGTACACTGGCTGGATGCACCCGTCGTAGCGGCAGCACCCCCAGCATGCCCCCCCAGTCTGTCGGCCGCGTCGGCTTGCATGCACCTGCAGGCGCCATCCGCAGCCTCAAATTTGAGGCGCACAACCAGGAGTGGCTGCAGGCGGCGGGCCCTCAGGCACACGCCATCATGGCGGCAGCAGCGGCGGCCGCCGCCGCCGACGGAGGGCTGGGCTGGCAGCAGCAGCAGCAGCAGCATCTGATGAGGTGGGTTGCTTGCGGTGATATCCGCGGCATCACTTCAACTCGGTGACCTGGCAGTGAATCGCAGCCCGCACTCCAAGATCACCGTGACAGCACGGTTGCTGGTGATTGTTGATACCAAATACCAGATACCAAAGTAGGGGCACAGGCCCACCCATCAAGGAGCCAAACAAGGCTCATGGGGTTAAAAATCCACTGCTGCTGCTGCTGCTGCTGTGTCTGCAGGGCGTCGGCGGTTGGCGGTGCTGCGCCGCCCGGCAGGCGGTCGGCAGCATCCGGCAGCACTGAGGCACTCGGCCCAAGCGGCGGCGGCAGCGGCACAGCTGCCGCTCACCCGCAGTACACCCCAGGCGGCAGCAGCAGCAGCTGTTGGGAAGGCGGCGGCCGGGGCGATGCGCAACAGCAGCAGCAGCAGCAGCAGCAGCAGCTGCAGTGGGTGACCAGCGGCGCTGGCGCTGCGGCAGCCGACGGCTGCGGCGGTACAAGCGGGCACCAGGGTGGGCCGTACGCGGTGTGCGGTGATGACATGCAGCAGCAGCAGCAGCAGCAGCAGCAGCAGATGGTCATGCAGCTGCACGCTGGCGGGCAGCGGATGGTCCTGGACCTCGACGAGTTGTTGGTTGCGGGGGTGGATGGCACGGCCGACGAGTTGGTTGGGGCGGTGGATGGCACGGTGCGCGGCATGCAGGGGGTGGGGCTCTGGAGTGCAGTGGCAGCGGCATAGGTGTGATGTGCAGCAGCACTCGCACCCGAAGGGAAAGTGAAGCAGAGTCACGCCGGCGGGCTCTGGAGTGCAGTGGCAGCGGCATAGGTGTGATGTGCAGCAGCACTCGCAGCCGAGGGGAAATGAAGCAGAGTCACGCCGGCGGGCTCTGGAGTGCAGTGGCAGTGGCATAGGTGTGATGTGCAGGAGCACTCGCAGCCGAGGGGAAATTGAAGCAGAGTCACGCCGGCGGGCTCTGAAGTGCAGTGGCAGCGGCATAGGTGTGATGTGCAGCAGCTTTGAAACCCAGCAGGGCAGCACAGCAAGGACACAGGCATAGGTGCGCCGCACACTGGTACTGCGGCAGGTGCGCATGCCTGCGCAGCCTGCAGGAGTGAGAAGAGCAGGCGGCCTGAGAATGCATTTGCAGCCATCCGCAAGCTGGACGAGGGCGTCTGCTGCCATGGGTGCGTGTGTGGTTGTAACTAGCAAACAGCAGCACTGTGGTGTAACCAGTCACTCAGTGCAGCAGCGACTTTGAAGCAAGAAACGGAAAGCAGGGTCACTTGCCCCCCTCGTGCAGCGCTGCGCAGACAAGCAACGCTAGACTCCTCATGGACATGCAGCAGAAGGCATGGAGCTTGATGGTTGTGGGTAAGCACATGTTGGTTGGTAAGCACGTGGCGATAACCGATACCTTGTACAAATTGGCTTCGGTCACAGAACCGATGCATCCCTGTTGTTTATCGCAGCTGGAAAGCTACTTTGCTCTGGGCAGGCCCTCAAGGCCCGGAGAAGAATGTGCACACTGTGCTGAGCAGTGTTCGCGCGACCTAATTCTGCTGTGCAGCTCCTCACACGCAGGAGCTGATTATCACAAGACCCATCGGCTGCTGCAGTTTGGTCAAGGCATCGGCGTTGGCAGCAGAAAGGGAGGTGGCCAGGCAGGCAGTGTCACTGCCCCAGTGACATTGCCCTGTCGTTGAGTTTTGAAGGGGCGAGGGGCATGATTTGCTGGATCTCCGACAGTTATCTGCATCATCACAAGTACGTTACTTAATGTGAACTTCATCGCTTCCGTTCGTACTCGCTGCCCTCACTTGAACCACTGCAATATTTCGCACATGTCGCTAGCTGCTGTTGGCATTTGTGCTGCTACATATTTCATAGGGAGATAACCAGCTAGATCAGAACGCTGTGGCTGCTTGCTTCCGGCAGTGCTTCATCACATGGCACCGAGCAGACACGGCAGCGGGAGGGCCCCGCTGCTCCTCATAACGGGTGAATATCGTGTGTCAAAGCCTCCAGCCGGCGTAGCTTGGGGTGCACCATGCCGAAGTTGCACTGAGATGCATCTCTTGACAGTACTGACTGGCGCGGCAGCATGTGGTGTCAGCTGCTCACTGTCAGAGGCTGGCATGCCTGATCAATGCCATACGCATCAGCGTCCTTGGTTTTGTCCTGTCGAGGCAGGCGAGAAGGAGTGGGGTAGCGCCACAGGCAGTGCTGCTGCCCACCTCCACTAGGGAGTAACTGCAACTCCTATCAGCTGCATCGCTCACCACCCCTGCTCTCTCTCCGGCAGAACACCTCGTTGATAACATTCACCCTCCTGCATAATGCACTGACCTGCGACACCGTCTGCATGCCCCCCCTCCAGTGCTGTGCTGCGCATATGCGCATGCATGCTCCGCCAGCCAAACGGCAGCTGCACCCCAACAGCCGGCGGGCCACGGCAGCAGCAGCAGCAGGCGCGCGCTGGCGCAGGCGCCGTCGCCGGCGGCGGCGGCGGCCGCCGAGCAGCAGCCCCCGCAATTCGAGACGGTGTTTGCCGCCATGCTGGGCCTGCCGGAGGGCCAGTTCATCCGAGACACCTACCTCAACACGTTTGGCATGATGAGCGACGCCGGCATGCGCGCCAAGTTCCAGAGCCTGCTCACCCTGGCAACGGTGCGCGGTTAAAAAAGCAAATGTTAATAATGATAATAACAATCATATCATTAATATCATTATTATTATTATCATTATTATTAATGTTACTATTATTAAAATTATTATTATTATTATTATTATTGCGACACGTACCTCAACACGTTTGGCATGATGAGTGACGCCGGCATGCGCGCCAAGTTCCAGAGCCTGCTCACCCTGGCGACGGTGCGTATGTTCCACAGCCCTGGCCACGCGCATAGCGTTCGCGGCTGATTCGGCGTCTCGCAGCACGAGAAACGGGCACGGCCGGCAGCGGGCGGTGGTGTCTCGGGCGTGATGGGTGCTGTTTATTTTCCGCCTCAAACCGGACACATGAGCCATGCAACTCTGACCCGGCGCGCGTGACACATTCACAGCCGGCGCGCACCTGCAGCGCCCTCCCCACACCTCTGGAGTAAGCAAGGCTGCAGGTGGCTTGCCTGAAACCCTAAACCCTGAACCCTAAACCCTGAACATTGTACAAGGCTGCAGGGTGCTTACCACGCGCACCCCGGCCATGCGTCACACATAGGGTTGTTGGTGGGCGTAGGTTGCCGTAGGCATAGGGCGTAGGTTTCAGGCCTACTTTTTAGCCAGGACATCAACGACAATCCTGAAAGATGCGTGATTTTGATGATGGTTTTCTGTTTTTGACAGTGTTTTCAAAAATCCTGTTGACTCCTGTTCAGCATGCATAGTCACTCACATCCTTAGTCACACATAGTCGCAGGCACACTTCAGTGGGGCGCTCACCCCCTGCTGCACACACCCCTGTCCATCTCTCCCCGCAGGACCGCAATGCGCCAGCCACGTTCTTCTGGCCCGTCGACAGCGCCTGGGCGGCCATCTCCGAGCAGCTGTGCATGTCGGTGCAGCAGATTCAGGACACGCTCGCGTCGGCGCCTGACGTGGCCGTGCAGTACATCAACATCAACATCCTGAACGGTGCGCGCTGATGCAGCAGCGCCAGCAGCAGCAGCAGCAGCAGCGGGCAAGTAGCAGCGGCAGCGGCGGCGGCGGCAGCGACGGCAATGGCCACGGCCGCAGCAGCGGCCGCGGCAGCGATGGCGACAGCAGCGGCAGCAGCAGCAGCAGCAGCAGCAATGAAAATGGCAGCGACAGCGCAACGGCATATCATTAATTCGCAGGCAGTATCACAACCCTGCCTTCCCTTGTCCTGGCAGCAGCAGCAGCAGAAGCGGCAGCTGCAATGAAAATGGTTGCGACAACGCAGCGGCAATTTTTGCGACCCCAGCAGCTCTGCCTTCTCTTGTACTAGGCAGCCCTGCTCACACCTAAAGAACGCAGCAGCAGCAGCAGCAGCAGCAAGCAGCCGTAGCATTCATAACCTCAGCATCTCTGCCTTCTCTTGCCCTGGCAGCCCTGCTGCACCGGTTCATAAGGCAGCTGCCGCCGCTGTGCGTTAGCGCTGCCGTCATGACCCGCGCCCTGGCCCCCAACTACTGCTGCGCCCAACCACTGCTGCCCCCAACTTCTGCTGCCCCCAACTGCTGCAACCACTGCCGCCAACTACTGCTGCCCCAAACTGCTGCTGCGCCGCCGCGCAGGCACGACCCTGATGGCGGCAGGGTTTAGGGACGGCGCGGTGCTGCAGACCCTGGAGCCCGGCTTCACCCTGACGCTGCGTAGGCGCGCCGTGTGAGCCGCCGGGACAGGCGCAGCATGTGCAGCACATGCGCGGCGGCTGGTCGGGACATGCCTGCATCGTCAGAGTGTGCTGCAACGGCATCCCTGCATGCGTGGGCGCCCGAACAGCATGCGTGGGAGCCTGAACTCCACGCCTCTCGCTGGCTTGAGCGCTCCCTGCTTGCAAACCGCTTGGTGTGGGTCCATGGCGGCGCTGCCCGCGCGCTTGCTGGCTCCTCGTCCGCCTCTGGCCCCTCGGCCGGCCAGACCCCGCACTGCTGCCCCGTCGCCTGGTCGTTTAAACCCGCCTTTTGGTCGGCGCGCGCGCAGGGACGGCGCCGCCGAGTGGTACTTCCCCGCCGCGGCCTACAACGGCGCCGACGTCGCGCTGCGGAGGCTGGACGTGACGGCCGGCGCGGCGGTCATCCACTTCGGGCAGTACCACATCTTCAGCCCCGCGCAGCGCACGTTCTGGGCCCAGCAGGCGCGCAACGTGCGCTGCGGCGAGGGCGGCGGCGCCGCTGCCGGCGCCCCGCCAGGCGCTGCACCAGGTGCTGCCGGGCAGCCGCCGCCGCGGGCGGTCAACCCCGGCATGATCGCAGGTGCGGCTGCGTGGCTGCGTGCCGGATGGTGGCGGTATTGGTGGGCGGTGGCTGGTTCGTTGTTGGTGGCGGTTGGTGGTGAGTTGGTTCGACCAGCGTCCACCGCCCAGCGAATAGGCATGATCGCAGGTGCGGCTGCGTGTTGGATGGTGGCGGTATTGGTGGGCGGTGGCTGGTTCGTTGTTGGTGACGGTTGGTGGTGAGTTGGTTCGACCAGCGCCCAGCGAATAGGCAGTATGACCGCAGGCACGGCCGCCTAGCTGCGTGTGGGCTGCCTGTGGTGCCCTGCACCCGGCTGCTGGCGCCTGCACCAGCGCCTGCACCAGCGCCCGTCGAACAGGCCTTATGATCGCAGGCACGGCCGAGTGGCTGCGCGTTGGTTGGTGGCTGCGTGTCGGTTGTTGGTTGCGGCGCTCCGCAGCCGGACGTCCCGGAGCGTCACCAGCCGGCCCAACACGTGTTGTAGGGGAACGGACGGCCCGGCTGCATGGCCGCGCTTCTCAACCGCAGTGCGGCTGGCACGGACGGCAGCCACAGCAGCAGGCGGTCGATGCAGGCGTTGTCGGTTGGTTGGGGTGCTGCGGGAGGAGTTGGGCGCGGGAGTTGAGTTGAGTTGGGTTGAGTTGAGTCGAGTTGCGTCGAGTTGAGCTGTGCGTGGCGGGAGTTGAGCGCGGGAGGCCGCTGTGCGCCGGCTCCAGGCGCGACTCTTGGTCAGCGACTGCAGGCCACAAACAAACCTGCCATGCGAGGAGCCTGGCAGGCCTTGTGCTGCTGCTGCTGCTGCTGCTGCTGCTGCTGCTGCTGCTTTGGCCCGGCATGCTGTGTGGAGCTGCCGCCGCAGCAAGGGGCGGCCGCCGCAGGCATGCCTGCACAGCACGCAATCGGGGTCGCTCGGTCGCCCGAGCAGCGTAAGGCCCCCCTTGCCGCGCCATGGAGCACCTGGCAGCTGCGCACCCACGTCGCTGTTGCTGCTGCTCCTTGCTGCTGCTCCCTGCGCAAAGCCTGCAGCCTGTCGTCCCGCCGGGCAGGACCACCGGCAGCTCTGCGCGCTGCGCGTCCGTCGCCGACACGGCTCGGCTTGCAGGCACAGCTACTTCTACTTGCACGGCGGCGCTGGCTTGAGTGGTGCTGCTCGCCCCAGCCATCCGCCCTTCGCAGCCGCAGTCGCTTGCAAGAGCTGGCGGGTGCGCAGCCACGTCACTGCCGCTGCTCGCTGCGCTCGCTGTGCTCTGCAGGCATCGTTGTCGCCGGCGCGGTCGCCCTCGCCGCGGTGGGGGGGGCCGCCCTCGTGGCCACCCGCAGGCGCGCCCTCCCCAAGCGCCTCAGCGGCGTGTTTGGCAGGGCCGGCGTGGAGGAGCAGCAGCGGCGGCAGCACAAGCCCGACGTGCCGTTCAGCAGCAGCTCGCAGGGCTTGCCGCCTCACCCGCCACCACACGGCGGCGGCGGCGGCGGCGAAGTCGGCTGGGCCGGGAAGGAGCTGCTCCATGAAGCCGCGGCGATGCACACTCCCGACCTGACACAGGAGCGGGCACCTGCCGCTTCCAAGGTATGGGGTGCCCGCATGGCCCCGACGGCTGTTCATTTTATTTTTCCGTTCACAATTCATAGACACTGATCAGCAGCGTTGTTATTTTTGTCATCAATACGCGCGCGTCCTGCGGGTCTGCAACAAAGGCGACCCCGTCTCCTGCGCCGCATCGCCGGCCGGACACAACCGCGTTTGTCATTGTCAAGAATGTAACAACATTCGAATCCCAAGCTTGCCACACTCGTCTTGCAGGACCCGCTGGCGCATCCCATGCCGGCAGCAGGTGTGGGCACGTTGCCGGCGGCGCCATGCAGCTCCCTGCCTGCCCCCGCCACGCCGCAGAGCAGCGGCGCCCTCGCCCGCAGCGCCAGCAACGTGGCCGGCTCCGAAGGCTCAGCGGCGTCGGCCGCGCACTCCCTGGCCCCGTCCCAGCAGGGCGACGCGGGTACGCCATTGCGTTATGACGACCCCGGCATGACGCCCGTGTTTGAGCCGAACCCCACCGTGCCGGAGGGCCAGCTGGCGGCGTGGCTGCGGCTGTCCCCCGGCGGCTCGGTTGCTGCTGCTGCTGCTGCTGCTGCAGCTGCGGATGGCGGCGGCGACGGCGATGGGGGTGGCGTGCAAGGCATTAGCGGGAGTGGCAGCAGCAGCGGCAGCGGCGCGCCCGAGGCCGCCTTTGCTGAGCAGCTGCGGCGCGAGCTGCACCCGCAGCTGGGCAACCCCAACATCATCGGGTGAGGCGCCCTGACGGCTATGCATGCATGCAGGGCCCACACCGATGAGCTGGGGGGTGGGTGTAGGGTTCAGGGTTCAGGGTTCAGGGTTCAAACCTACTTGGAGCTGGGCTCAGGGTTTTGGACAGCATGTCATTCACGCCCACAACCATGCTGAGCAGCTGCGGCGCGAGCTGCACCCCAGCATCAACGGGTGAGGCGCCCTGACGGTTGTGCCTGCCACCTGCTTCAGTGCCGGCACTGTGCAAGCATGCGAGGACGCGAGCGGTAGGTGCAGAGATTGCCCAGCAGCTTGAGCCATGGCAACTCAGAGGCCGAGCCTCCCGCCTAGCTGCGCATGTGAACCATCGTGTGGTGGCTGCTGCTGCTGCTGCTGCTGCTGCTGCTGCTGCGGCGGCTGCTGCTGCTGCTGTGTTCTTCAAGGTTGTGGACTGGTCAAGGCGGCTGCACTGTCGCGTGCAGATGCTGCTGTGGGTGAGGCGGGCACGGCATCCACCCGATACTGCTCGTAGCGCCAATGCATCTGCTGCCGCCGCTGCTGCTGCTGGCCGCTTCCATCAATGCAGCAACTACACCAACTTCACCCGCGAGGTGGAGCACGGCAGCACCGCGGTCTACTTCTGCGAGGGCATGCACAACAACCGGCAGTTTGCGCTCAAGTTCTACGCGCTGCAGGCCGACTTCACGGCAGAGATGCAGGCGTACAAGGAGCTGGGGGGTGGGTTAGGGTTCAGGGCTACAAGGAGCCGGGGTTCAGGGTTCAGGGTTTAGGGTTTGTTTAGCATGTGCTCATGCCCACACCGCCTTGTTGGCTTTCAATCAGCTGAGAGGCAAGATGGTAGGACGCATACCTCCCAGCTGCCATCGTGCTGGATAGTTTCTTGTATGACGTACTTGCCACCAAGGTCACACACACAGCATCTGTGCCTGCAGCCGGCTGGAGGCTCTAGTCCTTGCAGGGTTGCTTGCAGCACTCAGTCCTGCATGTTACGGCTGCTGCTGCTGCCGCTGCTGCTGCAGGCCCCTCCAGCAAGTTTGTGCCTGTGCTGGAGATGAGCTACCCGGGCGGCGCCGCCTACCCAACGTCAGTGCTGGTCTTCGAGCGCGGCCAGTGCACGCTGGAGACGTTTGCACGCCAGCGGCCCAGCTACTTCCAGCAGGTGATACTCACAAAACAACAAAAAAGCATAAACTTTAAAAACACTTTTCTTTTCAAATTCTTATTGGTTATTAATTTCTTTTTTTATCTATTTAAATTTCTACGCAGGTATCCGTAAAAAAAGCTTAGTTATTTCAACCGATATCGACAAGTCATGACACGATTGGAACATGTGGTCGACCGGCAGACGCACGGACGGCCCAGCTGCTCGAATTCGGCCAGCATGACATCACGTGTATTGGAATGCGGTATCGGCATGCAAAGGCGATCGCCAGTGCAGGGCAGACGCGTGCGTGAACTTGATATGGCGCCCTGGCTTGCACAGCCTGCTGCTGCTGCTGCCGCCGCCGTTGCTGCCACCACATCGCCATGTCCCGCATGCTTCGTTCTCGATAGCAGCACCTGCACTTGCACCTGCTGCAGCTGCACCTGTTTCTGTGGGGCACCGCTGCTGCCGCCACATGGCAAAACATGCCTATCCTATCCTCCTGCTGCCGCCGCTGCTGCTGCCGCTGCTGGCTCCCTGCAGATCGACATCTTCCACCAGCTCGCGTCTGCTGTGCAGCACCTGCACGAGCACGGCCTGGTGCACCGCGACCTCAAGCCCAGCAACGTGGTGCACTTCCCAGGTGGGGTTCTGAAACCCTGCTTAAACCCCTGCTTAAACCCTCACTATTGTCCAGGCACCCTTGTCATAAGCTTTTGTTCTGCTGATTGCATGCACCTGGTCTTGTTACGAGAAGTGCACCGCGGTGTGACCTCGAGCAACCAAGCAACTTGGTGCACCTCCCAGGTGGGGCAAAAACCCAAACCCTACTCCCCCTATCGTCCAGGCAGCCTCTGTTCCAGAGTTCGGGCTTCTCCCTGTTGCTCAGGCACCTTGCTCATGGGCGCCCTTTCCAAGGGCTTTTGTATGCAGCTGATGGCCCGCATGTTATGTATGAGGGTTCGTACGCCTGTTATGCAAGTGGTGCAAGATTTTTTATTTATTTTTTATGATTTGTTCAAGTGGTGCAAGGACTTTGACACCTCCACCACGCTGCAGGCCTCTTGCGTGAGTGAAGCGCACACATGTGGGATGAGAATGCACGCAATGTACAGATTCATATAATGTGAAAGGTTGACAAGATATACAAATACATACAGCTCTGGTTCATGAGGGCAGTCACCCAGCCACCAGGTACCAGCGCTAGCCCTGGAATCTGGACCCGAGCATAAGCCAACAGCACTGCGGGTGTGGGGTGTGGGCCTACTTGAGCGCACACCGGGGTTAATGAGAATGTACGCAATGTATACATTTCTCTATAAAATGCACAAGCTTTACATAGTGTACATACACAGGCAACGCACAATCACGCACTGTGTACGTCTTTTGCCCTGGTGCAGTGTTTTGCTGCTGCTGCTGCTGCTGCTGCTGCTGCTGCTGCTGCTGCTGCTGCTGCTACTTCATGTTCTGCCTACCAACTGTGTTTATCTGGGAGCTGTCCTATTGTTAAGTGCACCTGAGTCGCCTTGGCTGCTTCCACCTTCATTCGCACTAATGCTGTACCTCGCTTCTGCTGCTGCCGCGGCTGCCGCTGCTGCTGCTGCCGTCGTGCCCTTTGCAGAGAAGTTTGCCTGGAAGCTGATCGACCTGGCCACTGTCGCACGCATTGGGGAGCAGACCAAAGTGGTGAGGTGGCAGTGCTGCTGCTGCAGCGGCTGCTGGCACAGGGTTTAGGGCTTGGGTGCCTCCCTGGCAGGCGGGTGAGGCTGCCACTGCGGCTACAGTGCTGCCGGGCCATGTGGCCCTTTTCCAATCCTTTTCTTGCTGTGCGCACAGATCTGTGCCCATGCACACCGCTGGTGGCTGCCAGCTCATCATCATCATCATCATCATCATCATCATCATCATCATCATCATCAACATCATATTACCCATTCAAGCCGCAGCATCAACGCCATCGGCCCCGCGCCCCACCGGGCGGAAAGAGGAGAGAGCACCGCTCCAGAATGTTTGCAAGTATTGGTTGCAAGCTGATGAGACGCCGCAGCAGGCTGAGTGGTCTGCATGGCACACAAAGCCACACGGCACACTTGATGTTTTGTCAAGGGCAGCACCATCGGCAGCGTACGTGAGACTGTTGTGACATGTGCGGCAGGTGGTCTGGTGGTGGTGGTGTTGCCAGGAGTCACAGCATCCGCTGCCTGCTCCTGTTTCACCAGTCATTTGCTGTACGCTGCAGGCCTACACGCGCGAGTATGTGAGCCCAGAAGTGGCTCAGGCGGTGGTCGGCGTCACTCCTGTCGCTGCTCTGCTGCCTGCTGTTGTTACACATTGTGTCATTTTGTTACACGCTGCAGGTCTACACGCGTGAGTATGTGAGCCCTGAGGTGGCTCAGGCGGTGGTTGGCGGTGCCGTCAGCATCGTGGCGGACCCCTCCTGGGACCTCTGGGGCATCGGCATCACCATGTGGGAGATGGCCACAGGTGGGGTGTAGTCGGGGTTTTAGGGTTGCACCGTCCAGGGTTTAGTGGTGTGATGTGTGGCTCAGGCGGTGGTTGACGGTGCCGTCAGCATCGTGGCGCACTCTTCCTGGGACCTCTGGGGCATCGGCATCACCATGTGGGAGATGGCCACAGGTGGGGTTTAGTTAGGGTTATAGGGTTGCACTGTCCAGGGTTTAGTGGTGTGATGTGTGGCTCAGGCATGGTTGGCGGTGCAGTCAGCATCGTGGCGGGCCCTTCCTGGGACCTCTGGGGCATCGGCATCACCATGTGGGAGATGGCCACAGGTGGGGTTCAGGGTTTTAGGGTTGCACTGTCCAGGGTTTTGTGGCCTGATGTGTGATGTCTTCAGGACCTGCAGGGTTTTACGGTACAGGTTATGTTGGCACCAACGAAACGCGAGGAGGCGGCATGTTGGCCTGGGAGGTGGGGCCAGGTCCCAACGGAGGCGGCATGTTGGTGTGGGAGGTGGGGCCAGGTCCCAGCGGACGCTGTCACTCAAGGGCAGTGGGCTGTGTCGCAAGGGCGCCGTCGACCCTCAAAGCAACCTTATGACTCAACAGCTGCCGCCGCTGCTGCTGCTGCTGCTGCTGCTGCACCGCCAGCGTGGTGGATGGTCCTCGGCGGGCGTTTCGCTTAGGCGCCGCTGCTGCTGCCGCTGCTGCTGCCGCTGCTGCTGCCAGGTCATCAAGTGTGAGCTGTTTGACGAGGCCGTTGACCTGACTGTGAAGCGCTACCCCCTCATGCTGCTGGCAGCACCAACGCATGTAACCACCCTGCTGCTGCTGTTGCTGCTGCTGCTGCTGCCGGCGCCAGGTCAGCGCTACTTCCCCACAGACTGGTCGCTTGATGGCGGCCGCCGCATGTGGTCGGCGCTGTGCGGATTTGAGCCGCTGCCTCATGAGTTGCTGGACGCCAGCCAGATCAGGGGCGTGGACCGGGGCGTCATGAAGCTGGTGAGCCGGCTGTTTATGACTGTTACATGACTGTTACATGTGTTACAAACGACTACTGAAGAGATGTGCTGCCCTGGGGCTCCCGCGACTATCTGCTGGTCAGCTGTCCTGTGTGGCTGTTGTGTGTGGTGCCGAGAGCGTCGCAAGAGCGGCGGCGGCGCAGTGTTTGCTGCCTGTTGGCGGGTCGCCCCCTTCCTCAACTTACGCGGGTGGTTAAGTATGGACACACCACGCGTAGCTCAATCATTTCTTCGATGGTGGCGGGTGGCATGGTGCTGCGTGGCTGGCCGCTGCTGCTGCTGCTGCTGCGCTGATGCCGAGGACCCTGCGGCGGCATGTTGGCCGCCGCTGCTGCTGCTGCTGCTGCTGCTGCTGCTGCTGCTGCTGCTGCTGCGCTGATGCCGAGGACCCTGCGGCGGCATGTTGGCATGCGCCACCGCCTTTATCAGATGCCCGTGAGCTGACACGCCTTGTGCTCGCCTGCTGCTGCTGCTGCTGCTGCTGCTGCTGCTGCCACCCTCCAGGTTCGGCGGCTGCTGCAGCGCGACCCTGCGCTGCGGCCCAGCCTCCGGCAGCTGCTCGCCGAGAAGCTGTTCCAGGCACGCGGCGGCACCACCACACAGGTGAGGCGGCTGTCTCTTTCAGGATTGTTCAGGATTAGTCGAGGAACGATCGGGATTTGTACAGGATTCACCGGGATTGTTCATCGCGAGAAGCTGTTCCAGGCCCGGCGGCGGCACCACCACGCAGGTGACCCGACAGGGCACAGCGCGGCCCTCGGGATTGTCCGGGATAAGTTCAGGATTAGTACGCATTTGCACAGGGGAATCCGGCGATCAATCGGGACCTACAAGGATTTCTTCCGGATTATGACGCTGGTGCCATGGGCAGACGCTCGGTGAGCGGCTGTCCCGGGCGTGCAGCGGTGGCACCGCGCATGTGAGCTGACGGCTGGAGGCGCGCCAAGCCGCACAGCCGGCTGGCTTTCAGGATTGTTCGGGATTGGTTGAGGATTGATCGGGGTTTGTGCAGGATTTCCCGGGGTTGTTCATTGGCCCAGCCGAGCGGGCGGCGGAGGGTGCTGCGAGGCAGCAGGCTGTTGTGCGCCGGCACAGCCAGCTGTGAGGCACCAGAATGCGGCACGTGGGCACAGCTGTGTGGTGGGCATGCAGATCCTGATTTCTCTTCCCAAGCACCAGATAACGTGCGCACAGCTGCAGACAAGCCACAACCCTCCTTTTATTTGATATTTGTCTCAACCCTAAAATTGATTTGGGGTCTGCTGCTGCGTGGTGCTGTGCGCTCTGCAGGTGTCCCAAGGCAGCAACATGTCACACGGCAGTGCCGGCAGCGGCTCCCTCAGCGGGCCCTTTCCCGTGGCAGACTAGGCAGCAGCAGCAGCAGCAGCAGCAGCGTAAACAGCAGCATGGGTACAGCGGCTCCCCCAACGGGCCCTTCCCCGCGGCAGACCAGGCAGCAGCAGCAGCAGCAGCAGCAGCAGCAGCAGCAGCAGCATGGGTACAGCGGCTCCGTCAGCAGGCCCTTCCCCGCGGGAGACTAGGCAGGCTGCTGCTGCTGATGATGAGGAGGATGATTGTGAAGAATGAGAAGATGAAAATAAGATTATGATGTCGATGTCGATGATGAAGATGAAGAATCGAGAGAAGACGAGTGTGATGGCAGGCTGTATCCAGAACAGCAACAGCATGGTTGAGTGCATGTGAACCGTGCAGCAGCAGCAGCAGCAGTAGCAGCAGCAGCATCCGTGGGTGGGTTTGACCCGTTCAGCAGCAGCAGCAACAGCAGCAGCATCCTTGGGTGGGGGTGGATCGTGCAGCAGCAGCAGCGGCAGCAGCAGCAGCAGCAGCAGCGCATGCTTGCACCTGCAAATGCATGCAGCAGCAGCGGCAGCAGCGCATGCTTGCACCTGCAAAAGCATGCAGCAGCAGCGGCAGCAGCGCATGTTTGCACCTGCACAAACATGCTGCAGCATCAGTTGAATTTATTGGGTTCATTGGATGATGTGTGTATTATTCAGGCTACAATGGGCATGCAGCAGCAGCAGCTGCTGCTGGTGTTGCTGCTGGGTTGGTTGGTTGGTTGCATACGGTGGGCTGTGCATGTTTGGGCGGGGGGGGGGGGGGGGAGCAACCTTCAGCACATGAACATCTCAACATAATGCATTCGCTGCGTGGCTTACATGATGATTTTTACAAGGATACTAATATAATGAAGTCTTGCTGCGTTGTACTTGCCAACATGCTGTTGCACAAGTTCAAAAAAAATTACACTGTGTGCTGCATGTGTGACGCGTTTCGTGTTTGTGTGCAGTGAGGGCGGCGGCATCCAAGTGCTGCTGCTGCCAGGTACGACACGTGATCACATCATCATGCATGCTGCATGCCGTGCTTGTTCAGGAGGGTGTGAAGAGCGTGCGTCAACATAGCTTAGGCGGGTTAACAAGCTTGTGCGCACCCTTGCAGGAAAGTTTCCTGAGCTGAACCATGTTGTAACGTGGAAGCAGAGCTCTTTAGTTCAAGACAGCCATGGTGGCGGGGGCCCCACTTTAGCATGTGAGTGCCGCATCTGCTGCGTTGAAATGTGTAACATGTCTGCTTGCAATCCTTCTACGTGAGTTTGGCTGCCGACCATTAGTCAGTGGATGATTCACAGCTTGCTGGGACCTGTGGCACCGAGTGGTTGCACGGCCCCCAATGACTGGTTGTTTCTTGCTATGCAGGAGAACAGGGATTTGAGTTTGAGGGCCTGCCCCAGCAGTGCTGAGCAGGGCAGGCAGAGGTCGCTGTGGTTGTGGCAGTTTTGGGCTTTTGTGCTTACGCTACGTAGCGTATACATACCCATATGGGAACGTTGGCAGGCATTCCTGGCTCAATGGTTGGCTTGCATTGCCTTGATGCCTCTGATTTGAGCAATGTACAGAGTGCTTTCCAAGCATGGTTGTACCAGCAGTGGCAGGACTTGGCAGCCAACCCCAGAGTGGCTGGGTCTGATACTGTTATGCACTTTACCTATGAGAGCTGGTTTGCATGCTCCCCTTTGAATGAGCTTGAGTTGACGAAACCATTGAGTTGGTGTCCAGATTATGTGCACAACACAGCTGGCTTAAACAAGATGCACCTGTCATCTTTGATGCGTTTCCGTCTGGGTGCGCATGACTTGCGTGTGGCTACTGGTCTGTGGGAGAGGGCTGATAACTCTCAACTACCCAGGCAACAGCGACTGTGCTCTCGGTGCGGTGCTGGCCAAGTTGAGAATGAGTTCCACTTTGTGTTTGAATGTGACGCATATCAGGTTGTTCGCAATCGCTTCTGGCGGCTATTTGCTGATTTTGGAGGGCGGCAGAGCCCAGCTGCTGCTGCGAGCCCTCTTGGACGGTATCTGGCTGACTCAATGCAGCAGAGGCAGAGTAGTGTTGCTGCTTTCATCTACTATTGTCTCCTGGTTAGAAATGATTCGGCTATGGCGCTTGCTGTGCTCCCAAGTGACGCTAGCGCCTCAGAGACAGAATTTTCAGAACTTGTTGAGGCCTCGAATTAGTTGGTTGGATTGGTACTCCTTGGCTGTTGTGGGACCCCATGAGCCTTGTTTGGCTCCTTAGTGGGTGGGCCTGTGACCCTACTTTATTATTTGGTATTTGGTATTTGGTAATTATCCATCAGGTGACTGAACACACAGCTGCACTTGTAGCACGTTATGATATATTCTATGAGGTCTCCCCCCCCCATGAGCCTCTCGTTGGCTCCTGAATGGGGTTCCCACTCCTTGTTGGGTGGAGCATGTAATGTAATGTAATGTAATGTATGTTATGATGGGAAGGGTAAGTCCTTGACGCTGTGCCGGCGCCCCGCGCATGGTCATCGACAGGTCCCCTGCAAGCCTCGCAACCAAGTCGTGGGGACGCAACATGCTGAGTCAGCAGCTCTACTTTGAACGAAATTGGGGGGGGGGGAGGGGGGAATGGTCCGGTCAACCACACGCTGAGCGGCGGCGCTCTTGGGACGGCACTGCAGCTAGCTGTGCAGCATCGTCTGACTGGACGGAAAACGCCACAGAACGGCTGCCAGCCCTGCTTTGTGAAGACTTACAGGAAACACAGCTCACACTTTTTTGCTTGTCAAAGTCTTGGTCATGAGGTGCAACGTCCACGTGGCGGAGGTTTGGCGAGAGTGCCCACTCAGGCTGCTGGAGATGCGGAAACTGGAATGAAGGCATCTTAGCCGTTGATTCGGCTGTCTTATTGTCACACAACAAATTGTCAGTCCGTCAGCATGGCGATCACGATCACTGCAGTTGAGGTGCTTCGGCACCAGGACGGGCATAGCTCCGGTAACAAAGGCAGGAGAGCACGAGCCATTTATCGTGCGTGATGGCTCGTTAAGGAACACCTTTAGTGCTATTCCCCGGCAGGTCGGCCTGCTGGTCGCAGTCCGGTTACTTTGGCCCCAGCATGCAGCACTGGACGCTGACTCGTGAGCTGATGAGTTCGAGCTTCGCCACCATCAAACCAAAGTAACATGTACAAGAACGTTTTTCAGTGCTTACCAGGGGCTTGCGGTCCCCGCAATTGCTGAAATAGCCGGATCGACCCTTTCAGCCTGACCTAATTAGTAATTAGGACCTAGTTATAACCTCCCAGTAGCTACACTGCAGTTCACGGCGGCCGCCGAGGTGGCCAGGCTACCGTCAGCAGCTGCTTGTTGGGCCACATAGAAGGTCAGCAGCGGAAGGGGGCTGACATCAGTAGTGGTGCTTGGGCACGGATAGCCAGGTGACTTCCAAAACACAAGTCGTATGGTGACTATGCACATTGAACTTCCTGATGGCACTCAGTGGCACGCGGGATGGCCCCGCGACAGCAGGCGGCGTCTGGGCTTGACACCGGCACGTGTCAGATGAGTCATGCATGATGACGTGCTGCAGCAGATCGTAATTTGAACTTGCCGCCCAACATGGCAGCATGTTGATTTGCAGCATTGTTCTGCGTCCAAGCGACCCATCCAGTCTCAGCACCTTGAAACTTCAGGGCTGCAACTGCCATGTTGCAACAGTCAATTGACTCAGCGCAATCCTTGCACTTCAGCTCTGAAATCCAGTAGCGTACATGCTGCCTTGCCCCTGACACGCTCCTGAGCAAGCATACACACAGAAGCCCAGACACCTGTTCCCCCTCAAGTTCACAACAGGCTGCAGCAGCAGTGCACACGTGAGGTCTGCTCGGTGTCAGCGCTGTCACAGCGCTACGCGGTGTAGGGCAAAGCCATCACCCCCTTTCCCCAGGGAAAGACTGGCCAGGGGGGAGAGGCGCGAGCCGACAAGCAAGCATGCAAGCTAGCATGCACGCAAGCGCGATTCAACTCACAGACGCTACGCAAGGCACAGCGCAACTGTCAGTCATCGTGTACAAGATCACCCAAGCAACTGCGTCCATAGAATGTCCCAGTCAAGCCATAGCATCAAGCGACTCCTTCCAGACAGGATGCCCCCATTCCTACTCAGCTGAGATGCATGCGTTCATTGTAGGTGGCCAACGTCAAAAAGATCGCAGACGCCTGTGTGGGGTTCAGGTGCAATCATACTGCTGTTGTCTTTGTCCGAAGGCTGGAGAGGAGACAGCAAACACGTTGCCGCGTCAGCCAGCAGCGCAAGCAACCACCCCAACAGTGTGATGTGCACACGTGGCAGGCAAGGCTGCAGGCAGGCACGCACCAGAGTATGTGTCACTTCAGGAGCTGATCTTGGCATGATAGCACAGCAACCAAGGCAACATCAATCAGGATCAATCAACAACCAAGGCGCAGTGCACAGCCACAGCATGCTGTTGTCTTCTTCCCAGGGATGGAGGGCAAAAGGTAGATCACGTTGCCACGTCAGCCAGCAGCTCAAGCAGCCACCCCAACAGTGTGGTGTGCACACGTGGCTGGTGCGCTGGCTGAAGGCAGGCGCGCATCCAAGTCTGCGTCACTCCAGGAGTTGATATACTAGTCAAACAAACCAAGGCGACCACAGTGAAACTGAATCATCAACCGAGACGCAGTGCACAGCCACAGCATGCTGATCGCACAGCGGCACAACCCCGACGCTACCATCAACACCTGCCACATTCCCTGGGCCTGTGCTTTGTACGCGGCAAACTGTTGTCTTCTTCACGAGGCTGGAGAGCAAGCGAGCGTAAAACAGCCAAGGCAACAACAATAGTATTGATCACACAGCCAGGATACTCTGGCCGCAACAGCAGTACTGCTACTCTGGCCCCATCAGCAATTCACTAGTGTACTGTGGCCGTGTGTGCTGGCTGTAGGCGAGCACACATCTGAGTCTGTGTCACTGCAGGAACACATCAAACAATCAAGGCGCAATGCAGAGCAACAGCACAGCAGCACACACCCAACGCGCCGATCAACACCTGCCATCATCCATGCCCTACACACGCTGCATGTTCTTCATTGCGCAACACCCCTTTGTGAACCTGAGAAAAAAGAGCTTACGGACCCTTATGAAACATGTGAAAATTTGCAAGAAGACACACTTGGCAAAGACAATGCAGCAAATTTGGCACTCACAAACATCATCCCACTGGCAGGTGATGCATGCGCACGTGCGCACGTGTCACTTCGGGAATGTAACAATCAAATACAAGCAAGGCAAACCACAGATTGCACAGCAACAGCACGGTGCTGCAAGCCCCACACTGCCATACGGATGCATTGGGGCCTTGCCGCCTTTGCTGCGCAACACACGTGTACACATGGGTACACCTGTTGTCGTCTTGTACTGCCAACACGCCTTTGTGATGCTGATAAGCCTTTGTGATGCTGATAACGAGGTCCAGGTATCCTGATCCCTGGTGATAAATAACAATCTTGTCAAAGGGATGCGTGCATGCACTCCGAGCAATGCATGCGGCGCAGTCCACGCCGCGCCAGCGGTGCAGCCCACATGCAACCATGGCAGCTGCCACGCACTGCTGAACCGAAACCAAACCAATGGCCCGAGCGATGAACCAAGCAGAGCATGCATGGTTGATGAACGCGGCACACGTGATGCAAACGCAGGGGACGCACGCCGCGCAGCGGCACGAGTCCACTGCTGGTGAGACCAACATGCATGCTGTTGTGCACGTCATGATGCTGCGGGTGGGCCCCAGCCGCATGGAGCCGCCCAGCAGATCGGCGCAGGGTGCTGTTCCCAGGCACAGCAGCCGAAGCACATGACCGCCACAGCACGGAACCGCACACATGCAGGCTGCACACCCAACAGGATGCCCCTCGGCAGACTGCGGGACACACCGAGCCACACCCAGCCGCATCCCTTGCATCCAGAGGCCGTCGCTATCCAACAACACCCGGCGCCGTGCCCTGATGGCCATCAGTCGCAGCACCACACACACGCAGGCTGCAGAGGCAGCAGGGCACGTTATGACACACTGCATGCTGAGGACGCACCCCAGAGCCCCCCACCGCCACCACACGCATGCTGCAAGCTGCTGCTGCTGCTGCTGCTGCTGGTTGCAGGTCACAGCATGATAGCAGCTGCACATTCTTTCCGCAATGAACCCAAGCATTGCCCAGCATTTTTTGAGGATGCGTGGCGCAAGCACAAGCTACGCAGCGCCATGCGTCGTCTACGGCTAGGGCACAGCCTGCAGCTTGTTGCTCAACACGGTTGAGTAGTGTTCCCAGCCATGCCCACCGGCTGCTCGTTCAAGGCCGGTGCTGTCTCCTGAACGGCGCCATGCCGTGTTGCCCATGCCTGCTGCTGCAGCTGCTGCTGCTGGTCGCACATCAGCAAACCACGGTGACAATTGCACTCCCATCACCAGCAGCACCAGCCCCTGCCGCGGGAGCAAGTGCCTGTGCAGTTGCCGCAACAACAGCCACACACTGCTGCTGCTGCCGCTGCTGCTGCTGCCGCTGCTGTGGGGCCATCACCGCACCATCGTGGCCAGTGCAGAGGCGGCCCCAGCCACACACTGCTGCTGCTGCTGCTGCTCCTGCTGCTGCTGCTGCTGTGGGGGCATCATCACCGCACCATCGTGGCCAGTGCAGAGGCGCCCCCAGCCACACACTGCTGCTGCCGCTGCTGCTCCTGCTGCTGCTGCTCCTGCTGTGCGGGCTTCATCACCGCACCATCGTGGCCAGACAGAGGCACCCCCAGCCACAGACTGCTGCTGCTGCTGCTGCTGCTGCTGTGGGGGCATCATCACCGCACCATCGTGGCCAGTGCAGAGGCGCCCCCAGCCACGCCACGCACCAGCAGCACCAGCCCCTGCATCACGCCGCGGGCCTCGGGCGGCAGCGCGGCCCAGCACTCCTCCATGTACCTGCAGGGTTTAGGGTTTAGGATCCACGAGCGGCCAGCAGCAGGGTTTAGGGTTTAGGGTTTGGTTTGGGAGTCGACCAGACTCGCAGCTACACATGTTTATTGGCCAACACCTTTCCATTCATCAGGACAGTGTTCATATGAGCAGCAGTCAAATGACCAGCAGGGTTTGGGCTCTGTACGCTGCAAAACCCTGCCTGCCCAAACCCTGCCAGCCTAAACCGCGTATAAATAACGCACCTGAAGGCGCGTACGGCCTTGAAGCTTGCGTCTGCAGGGCAGACCCGCATCACCAGCTTGCTGTTCACCCACACTGGCTCCACCTGGCCAAACCCTCTTAAACCCTGGCCCGCCTGAACCCCAGCAGCAGCAGCATCACCGCTGCTGCCAGAGCCCGAAGGCAAGCTGCTCACGCAGCTGTGGAAGCTCCCAACACTCTGGCCCGTCGCACTGTGGTTGCCGGCTCCGGTCCCACCGCAAAACCCTGCAACAGAGCTGCGGCTGCTGCCGCACACGCTAAACCCTGA
This sequence comes from Scenedesmus sp. NREL 46B-D3, assembly GCA_014080715.1. Classification (NCBI taxonomy): domain Eukaryota; kingdom Viridiplantae; phylum Chlorophyta; class Chlorophyceae; order Sphaeropleales; family Scenedesmaceae; genus Scenedesmus; species Scenedesmus sp. NREL 46B-D3. The sequence goes on along the minus strand of JACERP010000104.1, from coordinate 227,251 downwards.
TGCCGTCGCCGCAGCCTGCTGCTGCTGCTGCTGCTCAGGGACGAGGCACATGGAGAGGCACACGCTGAGGTTTAGCGGCACTGCGCCCTCCTTGCCCCACAGCCGTTTTGGCGTCACTGCAGACACCAGCTTGCTGCGGCTGGCGGCCGGGTCCCACACAGCACTGACCATCAGCCGGGAGCGGGACCTGCGGACACACGACAGCAGTGGCATGGTTTAGGGTTTAGTGGTGTGGCTTTTCGAAGGTGGCAATGCCGACACCAGCTTGCTGCGGCTGGCGGCCGGGTCCCACACAGCACTGACCATCAGCCGGGAGCGGGACTTGCGGACACACGCGACAGCAGACAGAAATGCGCACGATTCATCAGCAGTACCGTTGCACAGCAGAGGGTTTGGGGTGGCGGCACTGAAGTGCTCGCATTTAGGGTTTAGTGGTTTAAAGTGGTGTAGGGTTCAGTGGTGTAGCTTGCTGCGGCTGGCGGCTGGGTCCCACACAGCACCGGCCATCAGCCGGGAGCGGGACCTGCGGACCTGTGGCCAGAGTCAGCCAGCCGCAGCTGTCGTTATTTCTGTCAACCCGAGTTGCGTGCCAAGACGGACGACAAGTGCAGGCCTGCCTCACCGTTGCTCAGCCATTCATCACCCCCAACGGAAAACCCTGAACCCGCCACTAAACCCCGAGGCACACTAAACCCTGAACCGCGCACCTGCACGTCGGGCCCAACTGCAGGCTCTGCTTGCTGCCGTCGGGCGCCTCCAGCTGCAGGCTGTCGATGCCCGTCTGGTCGGGCAGCGGCTGGCCCTTGGCGTGCATCACCGTCAGCTCAACCAGGTAGCTGCTGCCCTGCCGCAGCAGGAAGACCGGGTCGCCGGCGCCGTCGTCGACCAGGGGGGCGGGGACCTTGTCCACCTGAGGGGGGGGTGAGTTTTAGGGTTTGAGAGTTAGGGTTTTAGGGTTTAGGGCGAGCAGCAGCGGGAGGATTGCCGCGGTTTAGGGTTCATGGTTTAAGTGCGCTGGCAAAAACCAACAAAGGGGTCAAGGTTTCAGTCCCTACATGAACCCCAAACCCTAAACACCACTGATGACTCACCAGACCCAGTGCGCCTGCTTGTCCAATCGTCAGGCCAGCTGCAAGCGCATGGCCCCCATTCGCCCCTGCTGCTGCTCTTGGTCCGCGCTCTTCCAGGGAGTGACGGCTGGCAGCAGCAGCGGCAGCAGCAGCGGCAGCAGCAGCTGCAGGGTTTTGGGGCCGCAGCTCCTGCAGGTTCACTGAGAGGATGAGGCTGTTCACGGTCATCTCCTTGAGGATGTTCTGCACAGCGTGAAACAGGGTGTGGACGTCGGAGCGGACACTGGTCGTGCAGTGTTGAAGCAGCGCGTTGGGTTGCGTGCGCGCGTTGTGCCCTGATGCTCAACACTCCTGACACACTGTCGCCGCGCGGTTTTCCGCTGCGCATCCCGACAAAGTGCTAAACCCTGAGATTCGACGCCATTCTTGAACCCTGGTGCTCACCAGGCCAACTGCCTTGTTCTCGTCCACCGCATCCCCCAGGTGATCCAGCTTGCGCTGCAAGCTCATCATCCTGCGGACCAGGTCGCTGCGCAAGCTGCTCTCCCTCTCCAGCTCTGCAGGATAAAAGTAACAACAAGATAACAACATAAGTAACATGCAGGATGCGAGGCGAATGTTGTGGTGTGTTGGTGGTGTTGGTGGTTGCTGCATGCTCATCGCATGCACGAAAACACCGATGCAACAAGCAAGGACGTTACCAGCGTCACTTACCAGCCTGCTGCACCTCGTGCAGCGGCACGTTGGTCGTGGTGGCGGTGACCGCGCTGAACATGCGAGACGACGCCAGCCGCTCCGCCGTCAGCCGCTGCATGGGGCTGCGCTGCAGCAGCAGCGACACCTGCACACAGCAGCAGCGGCAGCAGCGTCAGCAGCAGCAGCGGCCGTCAGTTGCTGTTGCAGGGTGATCGGTGTGTGCTCTACACCTTGAGCAGCAGCGACACCTGCACACAGCGCATGGCAATGCAGCAGCAGCAGCAGCAGCAGCAGCAGCACTGCTGACACTAGCAGCCGTCACTTGCGGCTGCAGGCTGGTTGGTGTGTCTGCCCTGCACCTCGCATTGCCGGCAGCCGCAGCGACGAATCCCACTCATGCCACCAGTCAACATTAACATCTTTCGACAGAGCAGCAACAGCATTGCTCGCCGCGCTGCGCATTTGAACTTTCTGCACCCAGCGGCGAAATCTGCCACCAGTCGACGCCAATGCGCATACCGCCGCCCTCATGTCTTTCTGCACCTGCTGTTACCTGTATCCACAAGTAAGCACCCGCCGCCTGCCTCTTGAACAACCACCAGCGGGGACGGCCCCAGCAGCTCGGACACAGGGTCTCCACAAGCTTGGCATGTCGACGCAGCATGTGTCACGTGTGAAACACCCACCCTGTTCATGTATGCCTTCTCTCCCGGCGCCGCCCGCCCCTTGAAACACTACCAGCTCGGACGGCAGCGGCGACGGCCCCAGCAGGTCATGTACATACGACCTCCAGAAGGGTTTACAGGTCAAAGTAACATGTTACACGTGTAAAATACCCACCTTCTTCATGTACGCCTTCTCTCCCGCTGCCGCTTGCGCCACGATGTCGGCCCGTTCGGACGGCAGCGGGGACAGCCCCAGCAGGTCGAGTGCATGACCTCCAGGAGAGTTACATGTCACCATAACATGTCACACGCGTAAAAGACCTCCAGAAGAGTAACATGTTACGGTAACACATGACCTATGTGAAAACTCAACCTAAAACCCACCTTCTTCATGTACGCTTTCTCTCCCGGCGCCGCATGCGCCATGATGTCGACCCGTTCGGACGGCAGCGGGGACAGCCCCAGCAGCGCTCGCCAGATGTCCTCGTTGCTCCAGCTTGCCGGATAGAACGGCTGCCCTGCAGCAGCAGCAGCAGCAGCAATAGCAGCAGCAGCGACAGCAGCAGCAGCAGCAGCAGCAGCAGCAGCAGCAGCAGCAGCAGCAGCAGCAGCAGGGCAGTGTGCGGTCATTGTGTGTGGCAAAGTGGTGAGATGCTGTCAAGAGCCCCAGCAGCGCTCGCCGACTGTCCTCCTTTGGGTATTTTTGTGTAGGCTAAAGGGTTGTCTTATGTTTCTGAAACATGTAGGTGCTGTTGCTGCTCGTGACAAAAGCCTTGAACCCCAGCACGCACTGCCGGACGACTCTGGCACGCACCCACCTGTGGCGGTCTGTGGATGCAATCACGCCGACCGCCCACATGTCTGTCGCCCCGCCTTGTCTCTCGTCACGCGCTAAACCCTGTTTGTGACAAAGACCTGAAACCCCAGCACACATCGCCAAATGACTCTGGCACGCACCCACCTGTGGCGAGCTGGTACGCAATCACGCCGACCGCCCACATGTCCGCCGCCCCACATGCCACCATAGCTCTGTCGCCGCCAGCCACTGCCGCTGCCACCTCGGGGGCACAGTACTCCAGGGAAAACACCTGAGGAGACGGAAAATTCCGAACAAACACGCACACAGCAGCAGCAGCAGCAGCAGCAGCAACAGCAAGCAGCAAACAGCTGCGGCCTCAGACAGGAGGCGAGCAGTGGCAGCAGCACTACGCTGTCCAGCTGCCAGTTGGTGTGCTGAAAAGCTCTGCTGTGCGCCAGCGCAGGGGGTCGTCACAAGTTTGCATTGAGCCACGCTAAACCCTTATGACAATGAAGTTGTTAGTAACAAGACTGTTATAACACACACCTCAGGCACCACCATGCAGTTGGCGGTGACGGTCGTGCTGAAGTCGATCAGCTTCCAGGCCAAGCCCTCGCTGCAGAACAGCAGGTGCCTCGGTTGCAGGTCCCTGCAGGGTTCACCCAGCAGGGTTCAGTCAATACAGCAGCAGGGTTTAGTAACCCTGATTCGTCTTGGGCTCCTTGGTTGCCTTGCAGACACCAAAATCGCCCACAAACACAGCCTCGTACATTGCATGCTGCCTGTTGCACATTTACACGTGTCCGACCGAGTTCAGATGTTGCTCCCTGGTTAGGACATCAATCGGAAAGTAGATCAAACTAAATCTGCCTGTGTCTGACACAGTGTGTTTGCCAGAGTGTATGCAATGCGGTAGGGGGTGGGTTTTGTGCGGCACAGAGCCCACGCTGCATTGGAGCATGCACAAGCTGTCACCAGCTGTCACATGAAATAACGCAACGCTCCCTACCTGTGCACCAGGTTGTGACTGTGCATGTGACGCACGTCCAGCACCAACTGGTGGAACATCTCCAGCTGCCAGCACCAGAATGTGAGGTGGCAGCAGCGGCAGCAGCGGCAGCAGCAGCAGCAGCAGCGGCAGCGGCATTCCAATCAGGTTGGTGCTGCATAGGTACTACTCGGCAGAGCAGGTCGGGCTCAGACAGGGCTCGGCAAGCACGGATCTGTAATATACATATAAAATGAAAATAAAGCAAACACCTTGGGAACATGCACACCCAGCTATGGGGGGGCAGGGCTGTGCTCCTCTGCTGCCTGAAATGCCATGAATGCTGCGCTCCCACCCACCCAGCACCAGGATAGACAAACTGCATCAATGTATCTATCAAATCATACATGATTTGTTTCAAATGCGACAAGGCATGTTGTGACACAAGCTGGTAGGCCGGTGCCGCTGCTTCAGCACCTTGCAGGCTACACCAGCACCGCTCTCACACGTCCCGGCTGCGCGGCAGCGCCAACACCAACCAAACCAGCCGCAACCGACACCGTCGAGGCATGCATGTAACACATCATGTAATTTATCGTGTTATAACATGTTATAACACTATGCCGGATGAACTCAACGCACCTTCCTTGGCAGGTCGGTGGGTCGCTGCTGCTGCAGCGTGTCCTGCAAGCTGCGGTCCCCACACTCCAGCACCAGCGCGGAAGCGTAACTGCCGTCGGGCGCGTTGAAGGTGCTCTCAAGGAACGGCAGGTGGCGCGAGGCCATCTGGTAGTAGGCGCTCGTCTCTGCGCCGGCAAGGCAGTGACGGACGCAGCATGTGTAACATGGGTAGATACATACGGATGTGCACATGCCAGGGTTCGAACCCGGGTCAAGGACAGGCAGGTGGCGCGAGGCCATCTGGTAGTAGGCGCTCGTCTCTGCACCAGCAAGGCAGTGACAGACTCATCATGTGTAACATGGGTAACATATGTACGGATGTGCACATGCCAGGGTTTGAACCCGGGTCTCGACCTGTTGCAGGCGCTGTGGGTGGATGCAAAGAGAGAGGCCGCCTGTCGGGGCATCTCTTTGGGTCGCTGATAGCATAATGAGGGCACTCGTCTGATAATAGACACTCGTCTCTCGACCTAGGTCTGTAAATAGGCACTCGTCTCTGCAGCCCCAGGGCAGTGACAGATGTGACAGACGCAACAGATGCAACTGCGCTGGACAGCAACACGAGCAAAATGAATCGTCCAGTGGGCTGTGGGCGGTGCAGAAGATGTTTCTCATCACAGCTGTCAGCTCTGCGACAGCCATGCATGCCGTCTGTCAACTGCTGCTGCGAGGCATGGGCAACCCCGAGCCCACCACACTTGAAAGGGATTAGGGTTGAAGGTTTAGGGTTTGAGGCTTTGGGACGCACCTGCTGCGTAGCCCGGGCTGCGGGGGGTGTAGAACTTGATGGCCGCGCGCTTCAGGTTGTTCTTGTTGCGCGCAGCTAGCACCAGTGTGCTGCGCCGCACCACCGGAGACTGGTGCTCCTCAAAGCAGAAGTTGCTGCCGGGGTTTAGCACCAGGGTTTAGTACCCAGCAGCAGCAGCAGCAGCAGCAGCAGCAGCAAGCGTGCGGAAGAAATAGTAAGTGATGTGCGTCACCGGGTGACGCCCGGATGTGCGTGACGTGGCGTAACCAGCACTTCCGCAAAGAGCACAATTGCTATCCCGAGTGACTTGCTGGTGCAACGGCTGCCGTGGGATTGCTGCAGCGTCTGATGATAAAAACACCTAGGTGCCCAACGACAGACAGACACCATCGGAATGCTCAAGAGCAAAGCAGAGTCGACGCACGAGCCGACTCACTGTGTCACCGGGTGACGCCCGGGGGCGAGGTCCCCCACCACCCAAGGACAGACAAGGACAGACGAATTTTTGAAAAAGGCAACAGCAAAGCAGAGTCAACGCACGAGCCGACTCACTGTGTCACCGGGTGACGCCCGGAGGCGAGGTCCCCCACCACCTGCCGCAACAGCGGCTGCTGCTGCCCTGGACCGCCCGGCCTCAGCGCATCAACCGCCCAGGGACCAAGCCTCGCCACGGCCTCATCAACCCCAAACCCTGCGGCTGAACCCTGAACCCTGTCACTTCTGTCGTCACTTTTGCCGCCCGGCCCTGAACCCTGACCGGGATCTCGCTCCGCCTGATCCCTGGCACCTGCGGCTGCTCCCAGGTCATCCACTGGGGTGAGCGACCCGAACGCCTGCACCTGGGGCTCGCTAAACCCTGGCGCTGCTGAGCCTACACCCTGTGCCTGGCCGTGGAGACTGCCCTGTGCTGAGTCATGCGGCATCACTGTGCTGAGCATCAGCGGTGCCAGCACACGGCCCCCGGGGCACCCCGCTGCTTGCCAGTTTGACAGGAAGGCTCGAAATCTCTGTTCCGACACGACTGGCGCCGGTGCTGCTGCTGCAGCATCAGACAGGCAGCAGACAACGCAGCACGCCAAGGCGGTATTAGTCATGGTACGATGGAACAAACCCGCCCTCGAAAGCTCTGAACTGGCGCTGCAGCAGCAGAAAAGAAGGAGTGAAGCAGGCGCCGTCGTCAGCGCACAGGTTCCGAAGTGCCTTTTAAGTGCCTATTAAGTGCCTAATTGCCTATTAAGTGCCTATTAAGTGCCTATTAAGTGCCTAATTGCCGGCTGATAACGGCAGCTGTGGGTGTCATGCTTGCTGGCCTTGCGTCATTCCTTCGGAGGAGTGAGGCAGGCGGCGGCGTCAGCGAATCGGACGGGGCGCATTGGACAGGTCGTACCGCGCAGGTGCCGCAGTGTCTGATTGCCAGCTGGAAACGGCAGTTTTGGGTGTCCTTTGCGCTGCTGGCGGCACCGCCGACAACAACAAGCTCATGACCTCAGAGCAGCAGGACGGCTTGGCGGGTGGCAGCGGGTGGCAGGCAGGGTTTAGGGTTAGGGTTACATCTGCTGCTGCTGCAGAAGTGCCAAAATACTTGGGAGCCACGTAACAACGCCTGGCTTGGGTGCGTATCTTGTCTTACTGGTCTCATCTGGCTGCAGTAGAACTGCTGTCTGAAATGGCTTGTCACCGCACACAGGGTTTACAACCTCAGGTGCCCAAGGCTGAATTCTGAAGCCCCGACTCCTCACCTGAATCAAACGGCTGCAGCAGACTTCCTGCTATCGACGGGTAGTAGCTTGCGCCTGCAGCGGCGACACTGTCACAGCCGTCCAATGCTGCTGCTGCTGCCGCCATGCCCCACTGCTGCTGCTGCTGCTGCTGCTGCTGCTGCTGCTGCTGCTGGGCGGCTGCGCCTCCCTGCTCGAGGTCGGAGGGTTCAGCGCCACTGCTAAACCCTAAACCCCTGGCCTCATCCTCAAAACCCTTGTGCACTGCACCAGCGAGCTTGTGGCCGTGGCGGTGGCCGTGGGGGCGCCAACGAGTCGCATCCCCGTATCTCACGGCGTCGTCATCGTCCTCGTCACCTGACGAGTCATCGCCGTCGTGACCGTTAGGTAACGGCGCAATGACAGCCGGCTCGGTGCCGCTGCCCACCGCCACCAGCGCCCTGCCGCTGTGCACGACTCCCCCCAAGGCCCCCGGCAGCGGCCCCGCTGCTGCCCCCACCGACACCATCGTCACGACGCCATCCGCGCCGACAGCCGCATCCTTGCCGCCGCCGCCGGCAGACCCCCGGCGTTGGGGTTCAGCCGCACTGCCGGCGCCGCACAACCCTAAACCCAGGCAGCCGCCGCCGCCGGCGGACGCCCGGCGCCGCTGCCAGCGCCGCTGCTGCGCGATCGCAACCAGCAGGTGTGGCGGTGCGCTGTGGACGAGCCAGGGGTCCACGGCTTGCCTCAGCTTGTGCCGGCGCCACATCACCAATGCAAGGCCCGCCGCAGTGGCCAACACCGCCACTGCCACTGAGACGCCGATCACCAAGCCAGTCCTAGCCCCCAGGGACAGTCCAGGCGCTGCTGCAGCACTGCTGGCAGCAGCGGGCGCCGCACCAGCTGCCGCTGCTGCTGCTGCTGCTGCTGCCAGCAGCGGTGCCCAGGCCGCTGCTGTGGGTGGGTCACGAACGCATCCACGCTGTAAATAGCGGTCTTGCCGGCTGTCTGGCCAGGCAGCAGCACGGTGCTGATGCCATTCAGCGTCCAAGACCTGCAGCAGCAGCAGCAGCAGCAGCAGCAGCCGCCATTGTATTTGGCAACTGCTTGGCAGGACTCTGCTAATGCAAACCACGTTGTGTTGTGCGCTCACCGTTTCTGTCACACGTTGACACCGTGCTCATTCGGGGATAAATCGTGGCGCCTGAATGGCGACTGGAGCCACGTGGATCTGATCTCTCTCAAACACGTCACCAACATCAACAAGGCATCCAGGAAACCTCGCACTCACCCGGTGGCCGCGTCCTTCTACACGGTGACTCTCTCGCCCCCCAGCGCCGTGAACTCCGCCCCTCCTCAAACTCCACCACAACAATCAGGCATAAAAAAAAACCTCGCACTCACCCTGTGGCTGCATCTTTGTTCACCGTGATCCTCTCGCCCCCCAGCGCCGTGAACGCCCGCCCCATAAACCAGTTCCCCATCCAACCAATGCATCGCTCATCAAGTATCCCCTGAAAATACTTCCGAAGGCCTAATTACACAAGGGCATTGCCATTGCCACAGCTAATCCAGGAGTCATTCCTTCAGATCTCTCTCAAACACCACAACAATAAGGCATCCAGGAAACCTCACACTCACCTGGTGGCTGCATATTTTTTCACGGTGATCCTCTCGCACCCAAGCGCCGTGAACTCCCGCCCTTCTTTGAACTCCAGAAAACCTCGCACTCACCCGGTGGCCGCGTCCTTCTTCACGGTGACCTTCTTGCCCCCCAGCGCCGTGAACCCCCGCCCCTCCTCAGCACTGCACTTCCACAGCGCATCACGCTGGGGCCAACACAAGGCAAGGATTTTGAGGAACCTCAAGCGCCGCCCTCTCACACCGCGTCACTTTGGGCTGGGCAGTGCGCAGTGCCACCCACCCAGGTCTCTCTCAAACACCACAAGAACAAGGCATCCAAAAAACCTCGCACTCACCCAGTGGCTGCATCTATTTTCACGGTGATCCTCTCGCCCCCAAGCGCCGTGAAACCCCGCCCCTCCTCGAACCCCAGAAAACCTCGCACTCACCCGGTGGCCGCGTCCTTCTTCACGGTGATCTTCTCGCCCCCCAGCGCCGTGAACTCTTGCCCCTCCTCAAACTCCACGCCGCCGGCGGCCACCTGGCTGCCCATCAGCGGCCAGAACAGCGCCAGGTCGGCGGCGAAGGCGTCCAGCAGCTGCTGCCGGCTGGCGCTGCTGTTGGCCGCGCGCAGCAGCGCGTCCAATGCCTGCGGGCGCAACACGGTGCAGCAGGCACAGCCAAAGCACACGCGGAACATCAGCACCAGCAGGGTGGCTGCGCTGCGTTGCCTTACTTCTTGCCGGCTGATCAAGCCCGCTTGGGATGCCTGCTGCTGTGGCCGTGCCGCTGACCCGCCACTGCTTATATCGCTGCTGGTGTTGCTGGGGGTCTGGTGGCCTCTCCAAACTGAAGTCCTTCTGCTGCTGGTCCCTCTGCTGCTGCTGCTGGTGCTGCTGGTGGTGCCGGTTCGTCAACCGTGCAGCAGAGTGTGTTTTCTAGCTTAGCTGTGCTGCTGCTGCTGCTGCTGCTGCTGCGCATGCCTCACCTCATCTGCTGCTGCTGCTGCTGCCGCGCGTGCCTCACCTCATCTGCTGCTGCTGCCGCGCGTGCCTCACCTCATCTGCTGCTGCTGCCGCGTGCCTCACCTCATCTGCTGCTGCTGCTGCTGCGCCGCGCGTGCCTCACCTCATTTGCTGCTGCTGCCGCGCGTGCCTCACCTCATCTGCTGCTGCTGCTGCTGCTGCCGCGCGTGCCTCACCTCATCTGCTGCTGCTGCCGCGCGTGCCTCACCTCATCTGCTGCTGCTGCTGCTGCTGCCGCGCGTGCCTCACCTCATCTGTTGCTGCTGCTGCTGCTGCCACGCATGCCTCACCTCGTCAGCAGGCAGGAAGATCGTGGCTGGCCAGTTTGTGTTCATGATGTTGTCGTTGTACCATGCCGGGTTGCTGGCCTGGCGAGGGCAGCAGCAGCAACAGCAGCAGCAACAGCAGCAGCAGCAGGGTTGCTCAGCACCCCATGCCACTCGCAGCCAGTCGCAGCGCATGGCATGTTTGACCGCACGGCTGCTCAAGAGGGACAACAAGCACATGCAGCAGCAGCAGGAGCAGCAGCAACGGCAGCAGCAGCAGCAGGGTTGCACGGCACCACATGCCAGCCCCAGCAAGTCAAGGCGTGATGGCGTGCTTGACCGCACGGCTGCTCAAGAGGGACAACCAGCGCATGCAGCAACACACTGTGGCACTGTACAGGCACAGGGGCAGACAAAGAAAACAACAAAACAACCCTCGTTCCCAGCCTATGGCGCGACAAGGCAGAGCAGCTCAGGAAGATCAGCAAGCACATGCAGCGCCACACTCCGGCACAGGGTGCGTCCTTAGACAAAAGAATTCACATTCAGCAGATGACGCTACGACGCAATGCGGTGCCTCTGCCCTGCTGCAACAGCAATGTGCAGCAAGCTGCATGCGCAGCAGCGGCAGGGTCCTGGGTATGCTGGCTGGGCGGTCAAACCTTTTTGCTCACCTTCTCCACCAGCGTGGTAGTGTTTGCGAGGAGCTTGCCCACCCCACCCATCCCGAGCATCACAACAAACGGCGTCATGCTGCTGCCGCTGCTGCTGCTGCCGTTGCTGTCTGGCGGTGCTGCTGCCGCTGCTGCCGCCGCTGCCGCTGCTGCTGGGGTGGCCAAGGGACTGCATATGCCTGCAAAAACAAACAGGCACGTGTGTGCAGAGGCAGGCAGTAGGACACGCCACTGGGCGAATTTGTAGGCAGGTGAAGGGAGTGTGGCCCCTAGAGCATCATGTGCAGGGAACCTTGCACAGTGGTGGGTGTTGCAGGCATGTGCGCTTGCGTACGACCACACTGTAACAGTGTCATGCTGATGCTGCTGCAGCTGCTGCTGCTGCCGCTGCTGCGACTGGTGGTGCTGGTAGTGGTGCTGTTGTTGCCCGGTCACCGGGGATGGTATCCTTGCACTGCCTGCTGCTGATGGGTGGTCACACGTTGCACACAGCGATGAAAGGACTATGTACAGCCGGCTGTGCATCCAAGAAACATTGGAAAAAGACAGCACACCCAGGATACCTGCAACCGCCAGGCTCAGCAGCAGCACCCTCACACTCCCAAGGCCCTCCCTCTTCATGCTGCTGCTCCCGGTAGTGCTGCTGCCTCTGCTGCTTGCTGCACTGGCCGTTGTGAGGACCCTGAAAGGGTTATAGGACTCTGTCACAGGTGGGCAGTGGTGATCAAGCGGCAGACGGCTTTCAGCATGTGTCGTGTCAAGTGTAGCAGCTGCTCGAGATCGCAACACTGCCGAGCAAGTACGCACTCGTGGTGTGTTCAGTAGACCGAGTAACTTTGAAGCCAGCGATTTGGATGGGCGACGTGTCCAGGGGCTGCGGCCAATTACACTCCTGCTACGCGACGATGCTGTGCGAGATCGGCTGCCACTCCAGGTGTTTCTCCTGGTAACGCTTGTACGTCAAGTGCTTTGGTACAGGTGCGAGTGCAACGGTGTCTGAAGCGGATGGTGCATGATGCTTCTGTCTCATTAGGCCTACGACCAAGACGACTGCTGTGCCCACACGCGGTTGACTACAGTTGACACGTTCTGGTAACATAGATACTGGAGCTGCCAAATCCGTGCATGCTTGAAGTTCAAACACCCGTCTGAGCAGCACGAGTGACCAGCGTTGTTTAATGATCGCTGTGTGTCGTCCAATAACCCTGCAAGTTTTCGGATCAGTGAACGCTGCAAGGCCCGCGTTGGTTTGTCTGACATCGTTGTCCAGCGGGCCCAAAGTCGATGGTCGCGAGAAGGTCACACAGTAAAGGGTTGCAGAGGGTGACATACCCACTCCTTTGCATGCATGCAGTGCTGTGTCCGGCGACATCTTACTGCAGTCACACCCACACAAGCCCTGCCCTGGTGTGATAAGCAGCAGCACGGTGACCCAGCAGCGGAAAGCCTTGCATAGTTCTAAGGATCCTCCGGAGCCCACCAGGCTGCCCAGCAGACGAGCACCATCATAGCATGCACAAGAAACCTGTGTCAAGGCCACTGGCTTGCACGAAATGTTGTCAAGGTTTGCAGGAAACACACTTTGCAAGGGACAACTGTTGTGTGTTTAGGCAGCAGACATGTCATTACAACGGGTAGAGCCAGCATAGCTCACAGATGCCAGCGCAGCTTTGCATGAGGGTGGTCCGGTGACTCTAGAGATCTGCTTCCGAAGGCTTCCTTCTGGGTTAGAGGGCTGCTGCTTTGCTGCAATCGTTGTGCATAATGCAGCAAACATATGACTCACAATCAATTAAGAGTGCTTCTTCTTCTTGACAATCAGTGCGGTGCAGCAGGCACCCGGACACCCATGCATCTTCATTTTGAAGGTGAATGTGATGAGTCTGAACACAGCGTGTGCAGCACGCGTCAAGCGCCTTCCACAATGACAGAGGATGCCAATCTGCTTGCAAGCCTGTTTGACGTTATAACGCGTCAATGCAAAAGCACCACCCAATCCTCACCCCACAGGCCCAAGGGCCATCACCCCAGGCCCAAGGGCCATCAAGCGACCGCTTAACCAAGTGGCAAGCTTGCCATGACAACAGGCTGCACAGCAGCGGCTGTCCTGCATGCACGCTACGCGAAACAGCCATGGTCACCAATGGCTCCTTAGCTACCCTGGCAACCCCCTTCGCTGGACAGGGTACCCTTGATCCATGACAGTTGGCTCTGCTAAGGGCGTGTTTGCTAAGCCCTGGCAGGCCCTAGCGGGCCGAGGCTTGGTCGCTCGACGTCACCAAGGGTGCCTGGCGCATGGGTAAGACGCCTCAGCAGACCTGGGCCGCAGCCACAGTTTGGATGTTACACGACGGGAACATCGCCCGTTTCCCGAGCCGATGACAGGCTCACAGGGCAACCACTGGATCCATCAAGCTTCAGTCTCAGCAAGATTCGGCCAGTTTGCCACAGGCTCTAGCGCAGCGCCGCGTTGCACTCTGGCAAGTAGCCACGCGCCGTCAGCCGCAGCTGCACCGCCAGCATCTGAGGCCCCAGGAGCCCACAGCTCAATCAATCAGGTTGACGTACACCAGTGATGGAATCCCACTGTTTCTACTACATGCCGGGCAGCACTGCATGCAAAGCGACCCGCTCCCCGCAGACAGCCACCACCCACCCGCACTGCATTATGTGGAGCGCTGGCATATGTGTTGCGCGACACAGCATCGCGCAGAAAGCCACCACCCACCCGAGCAAGCTTAGCTGCAGACAGCCGTGGCTCCCCAGCAGGAACCACGCGCCTTCGGCCACAGCTGCACCGCCAGCATCCGAAGCCCCAGGAGCCCACAGCTCACTGACATTGGGGAAGGGTGATCTTGCACCACAGGGCACATCTCAACATTTCAGCCATGCCACGTTGTTGTGACAACCCAGCAAGGATCTTCCATGTTGATGTTAGCCCAAGAGCAGCTTCATGCATGTGTGAGCTAGCGAAGGAAGACTGCGAACCGACCAGACTGTCGCCAACCAGTGATGGAATCCCTGTTCCCGAAACATGCCGGGCGACACTGCAAAGCGACGCGGCTACCCGCAGAAAGCCACCACCAACCCACCCTAAGCTCAGCTGCAGATATAGCCTTGGCTCCCTAGGCCCTGGCGAGAGCCATGCGTCTTCGGCCGCGGCTGCACCCGCCACCATCTGAGGCCCCAGGAGCACGGCTGCTGATTGACGCCGACCAGCAATGACATCACTGTATCCAATGCGCAAGATGCAAAACAACACAACACAACACACTGCATCTTCAGGGTCAAAACCCGACCTCAGGCGCTAGCCCAGCGAGCCGATACCCCGCTCATGCGGTGACCGTAGTTGTACCCAGTCTCTCCATCGGTGTGTGCGCGATTGAAACCACCCGTGCAAGAAGCATTGGACCGCACCGCATGCGGAGCGCAGGCAGCACAGCGTCCCGCAGACAGCCACCGCCCAGCCGCGAGCAAGCTCAGCCGGCAGCCGCCAGCTGCACCCGACGCCGGACATGTCACATGGCTGACATGGTCGCAGCTGCAGGCCGCTGCAGCACGCACGAGTCGCAGTGCTGCCGCGTATCCCAAGCCAGCCACCGGATGCACCACGCCACGCTGGATGCACCTCAGGCGCCACACCTATGTGTTGTGTGCGGGCCGCACAAAATGCTGCACATACCCCGCTGCTGGCATGGCACGCCTTGCCAAGGCATCCACCACCTACACGCGAGCAAGCACGCTGGATGCACCTCAGGCGTCACACCTGTGTGTTGTGTGCGGGCCGCACAAAATGCCGGCTTGCCAAGCGCGGCTTGCCAAGCGCCGGGTCACGGGCACAAAAAGGCCACCAGCTGTTGTAGGGGCGCGCGCCGTGCTGCCGCTGCTGCTGCCGCCACGCCCACCGTCACCAGCTGGCTGGTGGAGGCCTGCACCAGGCGGGCAGCTGCCTGCAGCGCTGAAGGACCAGCGCTGTGCCGCCTGCAGCTGCACCACATCCGGCGCCTGCAACTGCACACATGCCGCAGCCGCACACATGCATGTGTGGCGTCAGACGCCCCTGGTGGGTTGCATGGCAGAGGGACGCCACACCCTGACACTTTCATTCCCGGGATGAGCCACACCTGGTAGGCTAGCCACCCTGGCGTTCACTCCAGCGTTGGTGCTGTGGGGGCCGCCTGATGCTGCCAGCGGCCCCAGCGTAGTGTACTCACTTACTCACTTCCATGGCTACAGTTGCAAGTGCCGCGTAAAGCTGATCAGCTTGAAGTCTGCTGTCATGCATGTGCTGTATCACGCAGCCAGCGGCCCCAGCACCAGCGCCTGCAGCACAGCATCAGCAGCAGCGGCGGCGGCAGCAGCAGCGGCAGCGACAGTTCAGGTGGCAACTGATTAACGGCTGTGCGTGTCAGTGCACTGCTGCTAGCCGCCGTGTGCCTGTTCATACCGAGCCTCGCCTGCTGCGGTGTCATGGGTCAGGGTTTCATTAGAATCACAAAATCCTGAACCAGCCTCGCCTGCTGCGGTGTCATGGGTCAGGGTTTCATTAGAATCACAAAACCCTAAACCAGCCTCACCTGCTGCGGTGCTGCCAGCAGCATGAGGGGGTAGCGCTTCACAGCCAGGTCAACGGCCTCATCAAACAGCTCGCACTTGATGACCTGGCGGCGGCAGCAGCAGCAGCAGCGGCAGCAGCGGCAGCAGCAGAGTATTAAACCACAAGTTATTCACAAGTAAATCACAAGTAAATCACAAGTATTGAATCACAAGTGCACCGCGCACAAAGGTTGCAAGCGTGGACGTGTAAACGAAGCACACCACAGCACCTCCCACAGCGGTGATAAAAAGGCAAACCAGGTGTCCCTTCTGCGTGCAGCGAAGTGCTCTCCCAGCCGTTGTAGGGGAGGGCTTGGGTCAAACCCTGCTGTGTGCACATGAGCAGTGGGCGGTTCAACGTGCTTACACACATGTGTGCAGCGACACACGCAGAGCATGCAGACAGGCCTGCATGGGCAGGGGCCCGGCGCTGTTGAAGCAGCAGTGCCCATGATGAAGAAGCAGTGGCCAACATTGCGGAGTGCAGCGAACAACCTGCAAACGACGATGTGGTGATTGGGCGGCAGTGGCCAGGCTGAAGCAGATAAAACAAGTAAAAAACATAAAATTGTACACATGCTGACTTGACGAGCCTGGTCGTGCGGCTGCCCACCTGCTCCACCTCGTAGAAGGGGTTCTTCATCACGAAATCGCTGTACAGCTCATAGATCCTGCAGGCAGCAGCAGCAGCAGCAGCAGCGGTTACAGGACTTTGTGGCATTCATATCGCCTGCCTGGAAATTTCTCAAGACTTTGTGGCATTCATATCGCCTGCCTGGAAATTTCTCAAGATGAGCGGTAAAACAGCACCTCGACAGCAGTCGTGCTATGACAAAGGTTTAAAGGGTTGACCACTCCCTCTGCCGACTCCTGACATACCTATCAGCAACACCATTCGCAGCCGCACGCTGCTGCTGCCGCCGCCGCAGCTGCCCCTGCCGCCGCTGCCGGCGCCGCCGCCGCCGCTGCTGCCGCCGCCGCTGCCGCTGCTGCTGCCGTCCTCACCTGCCCAGTAGCGCCGTCACCTGCGGGCACTGCGGCTCCACCATCAGCAGGAACTTGGTGCCGGTGGGCGCCTGCAGCGCATGGCGCGGCGGTGTGCACAAAACTGCTGCCGTAAGTCCCTGTTCCTAATCCAAACAGCGCCGACGTTGGACACGTCAGCAAGCAAGCAGGCGATGTTGGCGGGCAGGCAAGCAAGCAGGCAATGTTGTCGCCGCAGCATGGGCACAGATGGAAGCGTCAGCGCCATCGTCAGCTGCTGCTGCGTGGCAGTAAGGCGGCAGGGAAGGGACGCTGCGATGCTTGCAAGGACTTGGGGCCGGTGGGCGCCTGCATCACATCAGGCAGTGTAAAGGAGCGCCAAGGTGGCAAACACCATCCAGCAGGCAGGCAAGCACTGCTGTTGCTGCAGCGAGTGCACCGACAGAGCCGTCATCATCAGCTGCTGCGGGGCATTGGGGTCGCAAGGAAGGGATGCTGCGGTGGCTGCTTGGAGTCCACATGACGCAACGAGAACGTGACACACACCAGCCAGCCAGCAAGCAAGCCAGCAAGCAAGCAGGCGGGCAGGCAAGCAAGCAAGCACTGCTGTCACGGCAGCGAGGGGCACAGACACAAGCTGCGTCAGCTGCTGCTTATCAATGTGGCGGCAAGGCAGGGGTGCTGCGATGGTCGCTTGGAGTCCAGCCAGCTGAGATCGGTCGATGCCACTGGCAGGGAAGCAGGGCCCGGCAGCGGCCGCAACACACACCGCAGTTCAACGACAGGCCCCTTCCAGTGTGACCGCACTCGCCACTGCATCCTAGAAACACGAGATAACACATAGATGACGGTGACCAGAAACAACATGCTGCTGTCACGGCAGCGCGTGCAAAGGCAGAAGCGTCGTAACTGCACAGCATCGAGGCGGCAATACAGCTAAGGGATGCTGCGGTGGTTGCTTGGGGTTCAGCGCAGCCAGCTGAAACTGCTGGTGCCACTGGCAGGGAAGGAGGGGCCGGGAACGGCCGCACCGCACACCGCAACTCAACGACAGCCCCCGCCACATCAGCGGGCTGCCACAGCAGTACAACAGATGTACATAAGCTTACATCGGACAGCACACAACAATACAGTAGCTAGGCCCGCACGTGCGTTTGCAGGCGGTTGCTGGATGCCCCTGGGATGACCTCACCTTCCTCTGCATTTGAATGAACTAGAAAATATAAAATAACACAAAAAATGACAAATAACAATCAACAACATGAGACACCCACCTGCAGGCAGTGCAGGTCGAAGCTCTCGGCCTGCATCAGCTCGATGCCGCCACAGCCGGGGGCCGGGGACAGCTGCGACGCGATAGCATGCAGCGAGTGCCTGCGCAGGTTGGAACATGCAGCAGCACACAAAGCAGTCAGCAGGTTGGACGCACAGCACCACCACAGACAGCACCACCGCAGGTCAACACACAGAGACAGCTGCGCGGCGATGGCATGCGGCGAGTGCCTGCAGGTTTGAACATGCAGCAGCACACAAAGCAGTCAACACCGCAGGTCAGACAGCGTGAAGAGCAGCGGGCCATGCTGCCATGAGCAGCGTGATGGGCAGTGCCTGCAGAGTTGATTGCAGCAGCACAGCAGGCAGCAGCAGACCGCAGGCAGCAACGTTGCAGGTCGACAGAGACAGAGACAGCTGCGAGGGTATGGCATGCAGCGAGTGCCTGCGCAGGTTGCAAGCCAAGGGTTCAGAAGGAGCAACAGCCAAGGTCCTACTGGCAGTGCCTGCGGGTCGCACACGACACGACACGCGCGACAGCTGCAAGAAACTGCTGCTGCTGCTGCTCCCCCTGCTGTGCTGCTGCCATTCGGACAGCTGACATACATAAGGTTTTAGGAGGGCGACTGCAAGGGTTGTGCTCGCAGTGCCCGCGGATCGCGCTTGACATTGGACGGCTTGCCGCTGCTGCTGGTGATGGTGATGATGGCGCTGCCAGAGAGAAAGCCACGGCATGCAAGCTGCCATGCACAACAGCTGCAAGAGACCGCTGCCACTGCTGCCTCCCCCCCCTGCTGCTGCTGCTGCTGCTGCTGCTGCTGCTGCTGCTGCTGCTGCCATTTAGACGGCTGCTGCATCTATTGTCAGCGTGCCCGCTGCAACTACTGTCGCGGCTGCATATTGCCAACAGCAGGATGTGCTGCCGCTGCTGCTGCTGCTGCAGCAGAGTTAATACCCTGCCATTACCATGTTCCAGGGTAGATGTGTCAGCATTGCTGCAGGGCAACCGCTGCTGTGATCGTCATGCTGCGTTCATCCTGCTGCTGCCGCTGCTGCTGCTGCTGCTGGTGTCACTACCACAACGCGTGTGCACCGCGCACCAAATGCTTGCAGCTGCTGCCGCTGCTGCTGCTGCCGCTGCTCCTGCCGCTGCTGCTGCCGCTGCTGCTGCCGCTACTCCTGCTGCTGCTGCTGCCACCGCTGGTGTCACGACCGCCACGCACCATATGCTGGCCAGGCGCAGCGTGTCGTTCAGGTCCAGCTTGGCGGAGGGCTCAAAGTCCTGCAAGCAACCACCAAGGGTTTTGGGGCGCACAACAGCAGGGGTATTGTTGCGGTGTGCAAGATGAGGGCTGCTGCCTGCCTGGCATGTGACGACGGCGTCATTGGCTGCATCACACTTCAGGCAGGCAGCATGCGGGATGCTGCATCACACTTCAGGCAGGCAGCGTGAGGGCTCCTGCCTGCCCGAAGTGTGGCGACAGCATCATCGTTCCAGGCAGCAGGTGATGCAAAGGTGCAGGAAAAGCATGCAAGGTGACATGAGGTGTGGCCGCCGCCAACCTTTGTTGGTCGGGTGCCTAGCTGCTGACTTTCAAACAACAAAAGGCACCACCGGGACGCATCTGGCAAGGGTGAAGCACTTGCTGGGCAGCTCGTCGGGTTGTGCGGGCTGACGCTGGCCGTCACGAGCTGTCAGACGAGTTCAAAGTGCGCCGTTTGATGCGACGGGCTACAGCTGCCCACTACGGTTCAATTTGATGAACTGTCCGTCGCGGGCTGTCAGTTACACGGCATGCTGCTCGCTTGCAACTGCATGCGCTGTACCCTTCCCAGGTTCGTTTAAACCCACGCCCGCCCCCTTGCCTGACAGAATGGGAGGCACAGCTGTACAGCACCGCATCCGCTTGCAACCGCATGCGCGCAGCCTTCACCAGCCCCGGTTCGTTTCCAGGCCCCCCTTGCTGACAGAACAGGCTGCAGTTACAGCTACAAAGCACCGCACCGCATTCTGCTGACAGAAAAATACTATTGTTGCCAGGGCCCCCCCTTGCTGACAGAACAGGAGGCGGGTACAGCGGCAGGGCACCGCACACGCTTGCAACTGCATGCGCTGTAGCCTTCACCGGCCCTGCTACAGCTACATAGCACCGCACTCGCTTGCAACTGCATAAGCTGTATCCTTCACCGGCCAAAATTCTTTCCAGGCCCCCCTTGCTGACGAAACAGGCTGCAGTTACAGCTACAAAGCACCGCACCGCATTCTGCTGACGACAAAAGTATTGTTGCCAGGGGCCCCCCTTGCTGACAGCACGGGAGGCGGGTACAGCGGCAGGGCACCGCACACGCTTGCAACTGCATGCGCTGTAGCCTTCAACGGCCCCGGTTTGTTTCCAGCCCCCCAAACCCCTTTGCTGACACAACGGGAGGCAGCTACAGCTACATAGCACCGCACTCGCTTGCAACTGCATAAGCTGTATCCTTAACCGGCCCTGGCTTGTTTCCAGCCCCCCCGCCCCTTGCTGACAGAACGGGCTGCCAATATAACTCTAGAGCACGGCACCGCATTCTGCTGACAATCAACATTGTTGCCAGGGGCCCCCTTGATGACAGCACGGGAGGCGGGTGCAGCTACATAGCACCGCATCCGCTTGCAACTGCATGCGCTGTAGCCTTCACCAGGCCCCGGTTTGTCTCCAGGCCCCCCGGCCCCCTTGCCGACAAAACAGGCTGCGGGTGCAACTCTGGAGCACAGCACGCGCTGTGCGCGGTTGCACACCCTGCTGCTGTCGCCAGCCGCATGCTCCTGTTTGACACAGACCAGCCCTCCCGCCTGCCACTTACCCTGCTGTAGATGAGGCCTCCCGACTTGTTGACCACGTAGAGCGAGTAAATGAGCGACATCCAGGCTGCACGTCGCCTTTGACAGCCGGTCCTTGTGTTGCTACTGCGGCGCTATGATGCAGCTGCCAATGGACTGCCTGCTGCTGCTGCTGCTGCTGCTGCTGCTGCTGCTGTTGCATGCATCACAGCCCAGCAGGCAGGCTGCCAAGCATGCGGTGATCGGCTATCAAATCGATGCTGGGGCTCCTCGGTGACACCAGGTTGTTTTGATTGTACGCTGCGATCAAAGAACTTGCTCCTCACGGTAGAACGAGCTCCACACTGCTGAGACAGCAGTGCTGCTGTACAGTGCCGCTGGTATCAGCGTAGCCTGCCGGCTGTGATCTGGTTTCAAGCGTAGCTCGCTGTTAGCTCTGTATCCTGCTGTATGATATGCCAAAGTTTGCGGGGCAAACAATTGAAGTCAGCAGAACATCAAAGCCCGCAAGCGTTGATGGAAACACAGCGTGCTCAAACAACTCCAACGCTCTCCCTGCGCGCATGTCATTTCTGGCTGGTGAAGCGTCGGGTGGGACTGTGATCCTCAACCCTAGCCTCCTGCAGTACACAACGCCAGCTGTATTAAATTACAGTCAGCAGAGCTGCAGAATATTGAGCAAAACTTTGTTGGAAAATACGTGTGCTCAGGCTCAGCAGCAGCTACGTGGCGTGGGGCTGTACTGCACATGTCGCGGAGTGGTACTAGCACTGCACTCAGTGCAGTGACTGCACCGCACTGCACTGCACTGCACTGCACTGCCGCAATACTGCACTGCACTGCCGCGGTACTGCACTGCACTGCCGCAGGACTGCCGCAGTACTGCATCGCACTGCACTGCCCTGCACTGCCGCAGTACTGCACTGCCGCACTAGTGCACTGCCACAGTGAGTGATGGCCTGCGGCACGAAGGGGATGGCCACTGCCCCAGCTACCTGTCCACCCCCAGAGCCTGGCATGTGGCCCGTAGCAAGCCTGATGTCTGCAGCTCTGCAAACGTGTTCAGCACCATAACATACCTTTGGGTGCAGTTCACCTACAACCGTGTCGAGCGTCCTTTTACAAGTGTCATTCACCTTGCGCATTGTACCACTGTGCACGTGCTGCACTAAGACGTACAGCACGTGCTGCACTAAGATGTGATTTACGACTTGTCTCATGTATGTGTGATAGGACACGGCACTTGCATTCAGTACACGCCAAATGCCCACCACCCACCCACATGCATGGAGCAACTGCTGCTGTCGCTGCTGTTGCTGTAGTACGCACGCACTGCTGATCACCCGCTGTGAATGACGCTGATGGCATGTACAGAGCAGCTGTCCAGGATGATGAGCTTCAGGGGCACCGGCCCTGTTGCGTCCAAGCATCAGGTAGAGAGCTGGGCACGTATGCACTTGACAACGCCAAATTATTACCTGAAGCAAGCGAAGAGGATCTGTGCATAGCTGGACGGCATGTCTGGCTATGGTAATGCTTCAGCAGCTCTGTGGCTGGATGAAGCTGGCCGCCAACGGCGTTAGCTGGCGCAGGCCCTGCACAAGCGGCCCAACTTACGTTGCGCAACTTCCATTTACTGTTTCCGTAACCAAACACAGTATGTAGAGCATGTTTTGCACGACCAGCCTGTCAGCACAGCCGCTTATGGGCAGTGGCAGCAATGTTTCACTCACTCAAGTTGGCACTGTTGGCGGCAACACCTCTTCTGACTAAACACTATGCAGGGCTTCTGTGCCCCAGCTACCCAGCCCCAACGCATTATGCTGGTGTGCTACCACGGTGCAAACATTGTGGGTCCGACGACCAGCCGGGGCAGATGCTAGACACCACTGCTGTCAGCAGCAGCAGCAGCAGCAGCAACACGGCATACCATTGTTGCTGTTGTCCCAGGAGCGACATCTGCAACGCTAGCAATGCTACACTCAACATTGTGTTGTCGATATCGTGTTGCTGTCTTTCAGTAACAGCTGCGCAGCTGCGAGCATGCGGCACTTTGTCGTGCTACATGCGAGTTCTTCACAACGACACCCATGCGCAGGGGGGCGCCATGGCTGCGGAAGGCAAGTAAACCTGAGACTGAAAAAAACAATACATCACACGCGATTTCAAGCATCGAGGCTGGCTGGCTGCAGCAGTCAGACAGTAACCACCTGCACGGCACACCTGCGGCGCAGCCTCGGAGGTTGCTGCTCCTGCCATGTTTCGCTAACCTAATGCGCTCTTGCAATAACAGTGAACTTTTTCGAAGCATACATGCAGCCATACACGCTGTTATGGCCTCCGGTTTCCGTCGTAGCAGAAACGGGCGGCACTTTTGATAACGACAACCATGCACACGGGGGTGCCATGGCTGCGGAATGATGTAGCACCTAATGTTAGAAAGCTAAAAACCATTACACGCTAATTTCAAAAATCGTGGCTGGCTGGGGCAGCAGTCAAACAGTAACCAACTGCACGGCACACCTGCGGCGCAGCCTCGGAGGTTGCAGCCCCTGCCCTTTTTCATGCTTTTAGTACTATTCGCCAGCAGACTATTACGAAGCTTACATGCAGCCATGCACGCCGGTATGGCCTGCGGTTTCTGTCGTAGTAGAAACGGGCGTTACTTTTTGCCAGCACAGAACGAGCGCTCTTTTTACGTTTTCATCTGAGTTATCAACGTTATTATTGTGCTATTCCGTGCCTTCGATCGGATCACAGTCATACAGAATTTCGCACAGCAAGCCAAGTGCAACATGCCGGTCATTGTGTTCCGTATAAAAACACAGTTTTGATTCGTCGCTGCTGGGGTGTCATATATATATCTATAGTTCCCTCCATGGCAAAAGGGTGTAGCTGCTGCCACGCTGCAACCCACCAGCTCAGGATTCAGCTGAATCTGATCAGGGGTTTCGAGTATGCATCACAGGGTGTGACTCATCACCTTGATCATCACCCTTGGATGCCATGCACTGTGCATGTGTGGCTGCAGCCTTACAATGGGTTGCATTTGCTGTGCTATTCCGCGGCACATCACAGTTGTGTTGTGCTGAGGGCATGCATGCCTGAATATGTTACAAGGGCTTTGTACAGTATCATTAACACAAGAAGAGAGGACGGTCAGATGTGCGGAGGGGGGGGGGCGGAGCGAGGTAACAATAGGGGACAATGTGCAGCGTGTGTACGTGGAATGTACATGTGCGTTGTTGGCTAGGTTTCAGGGAGTACACGTTGCCATTGAGAGCAGGTGCACAATTGTACATGGTCTTTGTCTGATGGCTTAAGCGCTACCTTTGTAAAAGCAGCAGCAGCAGCAGCAGCAGCAGCAGCAGCAGCAGCGCCTCATTTTTAATGAGCACCATACGTGTGCAGGTCAACCCCAGCGATCAACGCTCATTTCATGCACTTACACCAGGCCCCTAAGCCAGTCAGCCACATCCTATCACAATTTTAAGAGCATGATTAGCACGACCAGAAGCAGCACTATGTCACTCACAATCCTGGTGTCACCTGACACCATCTTCACAGGCAATGGTGACTCAGAGGATATGCCGTGCCAAGTTATCTCGGAAAGCTGACATCAGGATACCCAAATTGCGATCGCTTCGGTTATGCTGCTGATGCTGCTGTGCCAATGGCTTGGGCAGCGCAGATGCGCATGCCAGCCTCTACATATCTGACGTGTAAGCATGCGCAGTGCACCTGCACCTGTGGCTGCTTTTGCAATACTTGCAACATGCATGCTGTTGCGTCCCCACAGCACTTGCGCCCGCACTCATGGCGTGACGTGCGTTGCTGCGTCTCTCGTGTGCACTCGCGCCTTTTGACTTGGCGTTCTGCAGGACGAGAAACAGACGCCCAAGGCCAAGAAGCGAGGCGCCAAGCGTGCGGCACCAGCCAGCAAGGGCAAGGCCACGGGCGGCAAGGGCAGCAGCAAGAAAGCCGCAGCAGCTGACGATGACGACGACGAGGCAGCAGAAGAGGGTGCAGATGGAGCAGACCAGCAGGATGAGGGCACTGCCAGGAAGAAGGCCCGCAAAGCAGCGCCTGCCTCTGCTGGCAAAGGCAACAGGCGCGGCAGCAAGGGCGCTGCTGCTACTGCTGCTGCTGCTGACAAGGGCAAGGGCAAGGGGCGAGGCAAGAAGCACGAGCAGCAGGAGGATGCAGAGATGGCGGAGGCGGAGGCAGCAGCGGAAGACGCGGAGGGTGCAGGTGGGTTGGGTCAAAGCAGGGCGAATCAGCTGCATGGGGCAAGCGCGGTTGGTTGACTGCACCCACATGCAGCAAAGGCATGCATATCTTGGTGCCGTTGGCAGCAGCCTGCAGCAGCATGCCTGGCAGCACAGTGCGCCAATGCAGCCGCCAGACCCATGAGCCCCGCATCCCGCAGGATGAGAAGGAGCCTGAGAAGGCAGCAGCTGAGGAGCCAGCAGCAGCCACAGAAAAGGCTGCCCCTGCCGCAGACGCTGCCGCTGCTGCTCCTGCAGCTGCCGATGCAGCTGCTGCAAAGCAGCAGCAGCCAACAGCAGGTGGTGCCGCGGCTGAGGCAGCAGAGCCTGCAGCTGAGGCAGCAGAGCCTGCAGCTGAGGCAGCAGCTGCAGAGTGAGGCGTGCAAGGGATGTGAGTGGGAAAGTGTTGAATGCTAGGAAACATGAGGTGGGAGCGGGGCCTTGATGAGCGATAGTCTGGCAACTTTTCTACCTTGACTGGCAGCTTGCAGAAGTGCAGCGGCTGCTCTGCTGCGGTTTGGGTAGCCACCGTGCAGGCGACCAAGGTGGGTTTGTCGCCACCTGTTTGGAGTATGGTGTGGTGGTTGGGTTGTCGTTGGCAGGCGCTCCACTGCGTGGTCTGTGTACACGTCAACCGGCACGATAGGGTGATAGACAGTGTCCGGTGTGGTCGATTGCATGCTTTGGCATTGCACTGGCAGCCTGGCACTGTGCAAGCATCACGTTGAGCTTCCTATTATGAGGCAATGGTGAGTGCTGTAGTGGGTACTGGCAACCCTGCCAGCCGGATCGGTTCCATCTCGGTTCTCCGACTGTGCGTCCTGCACCTTCTTCAGTCAGGTGGCAGCATGCAATGGCACAGTATACCCAGGGTTCGGTTATCTTGTTGGGCTATCCTGTGATGCGTCCCAGTAGCACTGCGTATAGAGTTTGCAATTTGGTACCCGGCTCTCACACTAGCTTCACACACTGCTCCTTGAATGCTGGCTTGAACCACCTGAGACGCTTTCTTCGGCTCAGATACATGCGTACGAACTGATTATGGTCATCGCAGGCCAAGCGTACGCGACCTTTTCTGCCAGTGAAGCACCCCAAGCGGGCGCGCTCACACTAACAGAGTGCTGCCGGAGGGCGAACAGCTGGTGTTTTTTTGCTTCAAGTGACTAAATACGTATGTAGAAGCATTAAATCACTGTAATCGTCCCTTTCTGCACCCAGCATCCCTATTTCCTGCTGCTGCTCGTGATGGCAGTCGTACCGCAAAACAGCACAATCTGGATTCTGTGACTATGGTAAGTGCTAGGCTTGGATTGCTGCCTGTATAACTGGAGCATCCCAGCAGCAACAGAGTACAGCTTATGTCTATTGAGGAATACACCAGAAAACTTGTGCACTTGGTCGGTTTGCTGTAACGACTCGACCCCAAAACCGGTTGCCTGGAGAGGGAGTCTCAGGCATATAGACCGTAGCCAGGCGGTGCCCAGTTCGAACCCGGGAGCAATGCTCAACCAAGGCCTAGGACTTAGCGGCCTGCTACACTCCTCCCCACCTTCTTTCGAATTGGTCCTACCAATTCGATCACCGAAAGGAACATTCCGTTCGACTTCCTCGGGAATCGAACCGTGTACCTTTGATCTGCCACCCGCGTACGGTTTAGAGGCATCAGCTCTAACCTTTCCGCTAAGGTGGCCGACCTGTCTCAGCTACCAATGTAACGACTCGACCCCAAAACCGGTTGCCTGGAGAGGGAGTCTCAGGCATATAGACCGTAGCCAGGCGGTGCCCAGTTCGAACCCGGGAGCAATGCTTGTAACCCCTTCTTCTCAAAAAGGGAGCAATGCTCAACCAAGGCCTAGGACTTAGCGGCCTGCTACATTTGCTGTGCGAGATGCTGCGAAACCCAGGCACAGAGCAGGAGCAAG
Organism: Scenedesmus sp. NREL 46B-D3; assembly: GCA_014080715.1. NCBI lineage: Eukaryota > Viridiplantae > Chlorophyta > Chlorophyceae > Sphaeropleales > Scenedesmaceae > Scenedesmus > Scenedesmus sp. NREL 46B-D3. The sequence continues at coordinate 200,453 of JACERP010000104.1, read as the reverse complement.
GCATCCGCACGAAACGTCCCCATCATTAATGTATAATACCCTTACAAATATCTGTGGAGCGCAGGTTCTTCTGTGCTGGCAGAACATGCCGTCCGTTTCTGCTACACTAGAAAGAGCACGCCATACAAGCGTGCATGGCTGGATGCATGCTCCAGCACCTTTAGTTATATGACACGTGCATTTTATGGCAGGAACAGCAACCTCCGAGGTTACGCCGCAGGTGTGCCGTGCAGGTCAGCTAACTTGAAACTGTCTCAGAGACGTTGTTGTTACCGACTGGCTCCTGCAGCCGGCCAGCCACGGCGCCTGAAATCATTTGCAAAGCGTTTCCTTTCATTAGTAGCAGGTATCAACATGCGTCTCGTAGCCAAGGCGTTCCCTTGTGCATGAGGCACTCACCCGCAGCACCCGTGTGCTGGTAATTCACAATTCACCATTCACAGCGGCTATAAATGCCCAAATTCACAGAGTTAGGACACCTGTGCTGCTGGCGTGGCATGCTTCGGAGATGTCTCTTTGGCCTCCTTGACCCATGAGTCAGGCCAGTTGCATGCCGCAATGCAGCGCACTGGACCTTAATGCATGTGCCATGTGTACACGCTTGTAACGTATCTAATATGTTCGGCTAGCCAATCTTCGCACTCCGCATGAATCCCAGGAAGTGAATGATGAAGATGAATGGCATGCGGTGTAGCACATGTGAACAGTACATGCTGCAGAAAATGAGTGGTATGTGGCTTGCCGCAGTATGCTGCAGAAGATGAGTGGTTCAGTGCTGAAAGAGTGTGCTGAAAAAGATGAATGGTTCACTGCTTAGCAAATTGTGTGCTTTGTTGGGTGGAGCATGTAAGGCAAAGTAAAGTAATATAAAGTAAAACAAAGTAAAGCTTTGAATGTTCAATTGTATGCGGCTTGGCACAGTTGTGCTGAAGAGGTTGAGTGGCTTGCTGTTTAGCTCAGTTGGTGAGTTGTCGGAAATGAGTACATGTGTTCTGTGTTGACTAAGTTTGTGTGGGACCGCCTGTCTATGAGCGCAGCAGCCACAATTGTTGGATCAGCCAGTGCTTACTGCAGCTGCAGTGTTGGCAATGTCACCAGCGTTGGATCAGTTTATGGCTCCACCAGTACCAATGCAGCATTGCATGAGGGGGACTGCCGGTTGAGTGCTGCTGTTCATAACAACTACGTCATCTGCCACATACAGGCAACATCACTGGTGCAAGTGCCATTTACATTGGCGATAAATGCAGGTACGGCGTTATCTGGACATATATCGGCATAACAGGGCCAATGCCTACCAAGCATGACCGCTTATCAGGTCACGGCTCACCAGCAAAGGGTTTGACCCATCAACGTGGTAAAGGTACGGTCACGGTCACCCAGGTGGTGAATTTGGGCTCATAACTTTCCGGTCACCAGACAAGCATCCATAATAACCCCCAGAACTTTCCGGTCTTCAACCGACTGGCATCCACATCAACTCCTATCTTTATGGGCCCTGTGTGGACAGTGCAAGCGTGTCAGCTGCAGCTTGGGCACATTGCCTGTTAGATTACAGCTGTTATGCCAGTACAGCAATTTGCCAAGTTAGCATAGCAATTACAGTCTCATGTTATGATTTGCCGAGTCAGCAGCAGTCCGCAAGTTTGAAGACAAAGAACGCATGAAGCGCTTAGGTTTAAGCTTTTGTGCAGCCTCGATGGTGTGGTCAGGTTTACATTACATTGCATTACATGCTCCACCCAACATGACACCACCAGGTGATGCTTGCAGCGCTACATTAACCCAGCACAATACGAACAAGGATGGCCTTGATATTCGTCTAAGTTGGCGGCCGTTATTGTAGCCAATTAGTTATTTGTGACCGCATTACATCACCCAGCATACCACATTCTCATCTGCACCGCTGGCTGTCACAGAACTGTTACAATGTTCTGTTGCCATGAGGATATGAACTGGAAGCAAGGATCAGAGGCACCTCATACTGGCTAAACCATCGAGGGGGGAGGAGGAATACAGGGAGCGCCATACTAACATACACTACTGCTGCTGCTGCTAAGCCACACCATCATACAAGTCTAAGGTGTACCACGGCACGCACACGACAACACTACTGCTGCTGCTGCTAAGCCGCATCATCATACAAGTGCTAAGGTGGCAGATGCTGCACCTCAGTCACCAGCACACTGTGGCACACTGTGGCAGCTGCTGCACCTCAGTCAGCAGTCAGCCGCTGCTGCAGCAGTCAGCAGCTGCTGCACCTCAGTCACCAGCAAATCGTGGCAGCTGCTGCACCTCAGTCACCAGCACACTGTGGCACACTCAGCCAGCAGCTGCTGCACCTCAGTCAGCAGCACACTGTGGCACACTGTGGCAGCTGCTGCAGCAGTCAGCAGCTGCTGCACCTCAGTCACCCACCTCTGACGTCTGCCAGACCAGGGCAGCAGGCCATGCATTACATTACATGGTCCACACCCATCCATGGAGCAGAACACAACGCACATGCAAGACTGAAAACCGACTTAACGCACAGCAGGAAGCCCAGCATTTTGAGTAAACCCAAGGGGAACATTGCGGCACATGCTTGATTGCATGCCAGTGACCAGCTGTAAAAAAATCAGAAGTTGCGCTAGCCAACACGCTTTGCCCTTAACCAACACGCGTCCTCGTTGAAAAAATAAACCGACACAAGCCGCGGTTGCAAGTGCTGCAGATGATGTGCCGCTGTAAGTTTGCTTTATTTCAGTTGTCAAATGATGTTTGCATGCCAGTGACCAGCTGTAAAGAAATCAGAAGTTGCGCTAGCCAACACGCTTTGCCCTTAACCAACACGCGTCGTCGTTGAAAAAAAGATAAGATATGTGTGACGAGCCTGTCCTGAACCTGCTGCACCCCACTGAAGGGTTGCAGAAAAGCACACAGAGCACATGCAACTCAGCCCAAGCCAGCCTCGCTGACCCACTAAAAGTAAGCATGTGTTACCCAACCCTTGACTTCATGCAAAGCGCGCCGGGCAGCATGGAGTGTGTGAAATGAACGAGTACACACAGAGCTGCATGCATTGGTTTGTTACCGGCAGGACACACTCAACTGGGAGCTGCTTGGTCACCAAAACCACTGTGATGATTATGCCGCAAACACTATGTGATGGGAAGCCATGCCTTGCCGGAGCAACAGCAGCTGCACAGGCCGCGCCAGATACAACTGGACCGCCACAAGCCACCGACTGTGCATGTACTGCCATGTGCTACACCCTGTACCGCAACATGCTACAATACCCCACCCCCATCAAAATGACGGATCCGTCAGACTCCGTTGTCTCCAAACAAGTCGCGATTTATGATGTATCAGCCTACAAGGATATCAACTGGCTCAATGCAAATCCATGGCTTGTAGGTGTAACCCACACACATGTGTACACATGGCTTTGAGGTGTAACCCACACACATGGCTTTGAGGTGTAACCCACACACTTGCATTTTTAAGCGGCCAGTATCAAAACTTGACACCGGTGACACCATGCATTGGGTGACATACCAAACCCCCAGTAAACCCGCCGAACCCAAACCAAGAAATAAAGGATTTGGACATGCAGCCAAATCTGCACAAGGTTATTGGCACATGCTGTTGGTGGGGCACCAGCGAAAGCAGGATAGCGACTGCAAATATGCCAGCGCCAAGCACGGTGCTTGCAAGCAAATTGACTACATACATGACACATGTAAAGCTCTGCAGTCGCTCCATTTGTAGGAGGCACCGCAGTCAAGACGAACGAGGCCACAAGAATCAATCAGCGCAAGCAGTGTGTCCACCCACTCACCATGAACCTCCCTCACCGCCTGTCATGTACAGCGGCTGTACACCCGCTCAGCATGCGTTCAAGTAAATATGGATGTGTAGATCAAAGCCGTCGGCCAGCACGCAGCATCATGCAGATGCAGGCACCGTTTAGCCGACAGGCATTGTTTTGGCCTTAGGCAGCTGCCAGTTGACGCCAGACTGCTGAGCATGGAACAGGTCTCTGGATCTGGCCTTGGCTGCACTGCAAACAGGCTGTCCCCGCACTGCTGCACATCTATCATGCCAGTCGCACAAGCACCAGCTCTAACATCAAAACACATGGATTGTTGCTTGTCTCTTGCTGGTACCCTTGCCAAGGTACCGCAGCATGTTCGACGCCATCCAACACATCTGTGCTGCAGCATGTTCCAGGTGGAAGCCATCCAAGGCATCCGTACATCTGTGCTGCAGCATGGCATGTTCTCAAGCATTCTTTGTACGCAGCAAGGAGAGCAAACATGTGCAACATCACATGGACAACCTAAATCTGAAGTGCATCAGCAAACCCCACCTGGAAAAGCTGTTTTAAAAGTGTTTCAGACTGTTTCAAACTGTATCAAACTGCATCAAACTGCATCAAGCAGGAGACAAGTCGCCATGCATGTGAATCCCAGCCCAACTGTACTTCCCAGCGCAACCCCCATGTGATTCCCAGCGCAATCGTACATCCCAGCGCAACCCCCCTGTGAATCCCAGCGGAACTATACATCCCAGCGCAACCCCCATGTGATTCCCAGCGAGCTGTACATCGCAAACCCCCTATCGCGCCCAGCAATTTGGATTCCGCCTTGTGAAGGGGCCATACGGAGTACATGCACCCATACCGTGCCAGCAGACCACTAGCAAATCTGCTCAGCCGGATGTACGATGCAGTTGCAGGTGGTGACTGCGTCACAACTTGCGGTTATGCCCTTCCCATTGCCTGAACACGCTCAGCTGCATCTGTCACATCCAGCAGACGCCAAAGCTGCCAAGTTCAAACTGGCCCGCCGGCGCAACCGTGAGGGGTCATGATCAGCAGACGTTACACGCCTGTACAGCGGCACAGCTGCTGAACAGTGTCACGGCACTCGATCTACAGATCAGCATCAATGCTTGGTAAATGCAGGCCACCAACGCTCACTGGCACAGACACATGCAGCTGCAATTAACTGACCGTGCTTCGGCCTGCACATGCCTTCAAGTCACTCCGTGTCTTGGCTGTTCAGTGTCACCTTGGATGCTCAGCAGCGCTCATCATGCAGCGCCGCCCAAGTTAGCTCCCGTCCCACCTAATGCTTTGGGCACGAACCGCAACTGGCTCCTGCTGGCACGACGTAGTTGCCGCTGTAGGTGCCGCAGGCTGTCACGCCGTTGCCGACGCCGACGTTGCAGTTGCTCTTGGTGCTTTTGAACAGCGCGTTTGCCACCGGGCCAGACATCAGCATCGGGTTCTCGCTGGGTCCAAAAAGCGCGTTCTTGGATTTGTAGGTCGGATCAGACAGAAGGACGTTGACCAGCTGTCCCGGTTTGACCTCGGGCAGCCGCGCGATGCCTCCCTTGGGAACGCCACCTACAGCAGTGTGGGGTGCAGCAGCAGGCAAAGCAGGTAGGTTTTGAATAGCCACAGCGACAGCTGGGCAGTGCCGTACAGAAGGACATGCTGATTCTACGGACCTTCCAAAGCGTGGCAGAGCAGGCTGCTGCATATGGCGCTGCAGTGGCCATATCTATATAACTCTCACTGCGCTGATGTGTGGTGCATAATGATGATGACAACACAAGTTGGAGCAGTCAGGTTGCTCCAGCCTGCTGCAATCCATGCAAGTTGCGGCCGTGGCAATGCCTGGGCATATTTGAATTGCCTGAGCAACATTGTTATCAGCACTGTCATGCACAGCAGGCTGCTCCGTGCAGTGGGTGTGGATGTTGTGGAGACGGTCCTGTACCTGTCTGCTGGCATCTGGGGGTGAGCGATTTTGTCGCGTCTGTGGTAGCGTTGGTGAACAGGAAGATGCGAGACACCGGGGTGTCCTCGCAGTTGCCCCTGCGGAAGGGGCTGTTGAAGTTGACCGTGATGGTCTTGGTCTTGCAGTCGCACTCCCAGGAGAAGGCGTTCTGGAGCTCGCTCTCCACAAGCAGCGGGGATGGGCACTCGTCCACCACACAGGTCTGCAGGAGCATGGCAGCATGCGCGGCAGCAAGGTGGTGAGCAGAGGACACATTACCCCCTTGCAGGCAGCTGGCATTGTGCAGGCAGCTGCCTCATGCAGGCAAGCATGAGCGGCCATACCTGCACGTAAACAAATGACTCCGTGCATTGGCTCCTGATCCGGGTTCCCACTCCTTTGTCGGAAGGAACAGTTGAGAGAAAAAATCAAGGTTAAGGAATAGCTGCACGGCATCAAGATCTAGCCATGCCTCGCAACAGCGAACGGCTGTTGGCGCCAACACAGCACGGGACCAGCGTCGCATTTTGCTGGTTACAGTGTCTCACCCTGCATGTCACAGTGTTGCTGCTGCCTGTCCTTGCGAAGCCCGTGGAGATTGCCGCAGCTGTGTAGGTCAGCGACACTTCAAAGCTGAATGTTGGCCAGCTGTTGCACTGCTCCAGAGTGTTGTCGACAAAAAAGCTGCACTGGACTTCCCCGCCGGGAACCAGCCTGCAGGCATGACAATGCAGCGTATGCGTTGTTGTGCAAGACGGTGTCGCCACGATGGGTTCGGTCATATAAATGACGGCGCAGCAGAATACAGTTAGCATGACGGCTGCCATCCCATCACCCACAGCAGACGTCACAGCACGGCTGCCAGCCCATCACCCACAGCAGACATCGCAGCAGAATCTGGTAGTCATGTAAAAGACCCACAGCATGCCTAGCTCCGGGTGTACGTCACCATTGTGGCGACTGCATGGCACCTTCATGACGTTGTGGCTGATCAGCAGCAAGCTCTGTTTGGTTCAAGAGTGTGTGTAAACGAGCATACACATTTGATCAACTGATCATCATCAACCTGCTAAGCACTTACCCGTTGAGGTTGCTGCAGTCAGCCAGCGTGTATGTGCCAGCTGGCCCAACTCTCCGTAGGTCGACTGCGTCCCACTTGAGCACCACATTGCCGGTGTTTTTCAGTGTGACTGCCACCGTGGACTGCAAGCCTGCAGCATTGGTGAACACAACAGCACAGCAGTGAGAATTTGCAGGACCTGCACAAGCCACACACAACACAGACGCACAAGAATCCGACAGTCGCAGGTTATGCACGACACATGATGGGTTCAGCAGGCAAGGCAGCAAACAAGCAAGACTCCACATTGAAACAGAAGTTGTGGTGAGTGCGGTCACCAGCGACCCTGCTGGCGCTGGACAGCAGCCTCAATGTATTTATTCTTTGATGATAATTTGTTTATTATTTCTATTTTTATTATTATTATTGCAAGTTTAGACACTCCCAAATTGTGCAAGGATTGGGGCATGAACCGGCTACCTCCCCTACTAACTGCCCTGTGCAAGGTATGGCTCTCACTCTTATCGTTATTCAAAAGAGTGAGACGCGATGCCAGTTCACCATCTAGGTTGGCGCTGCATCTTGCGGTGCCGTCGCAGCGTGCCACCTCACCTGACGACGGCAAGAGAGTAGCTGGGGTCGCCACCACACCCACATCCAGGCTGTGGTTGACGACAAGTGCGATTTCATTATCGTCGTTGGCACTGACAGAGATGTCCTGGCCCATGACAGTGGCCGCCACTTCAACTCGTACGTCCTTCACGGGGCTGCTGTCTGCTGCGGTGTCAAAATCAGCCTGGGCAATGGGGACCCGGACTTCGCACTGATATGAAGTGACGGGCAACAGCGTAGCTGTCAAAGAACACCTGGACACGTCAGCACCCGTCGCGCTGGTGAAGTCCAAGTCGACCAGCCGCCAGTTGCCGTTGTTTGTCACTGTTGCTGTGCACTGCGCTGTGCCAGCTGCATGGGCAACAGATTGCGGCACAAAAACTGAACCTCAGCACTCCATGTGCAAGCACTGGTGCATGGTCAGGGGCCGATAAAACGCTTGCAAAGGATCGCCATGCACAACAATGCCGCACCCAACCATTAAACCTTGCTGGCGCCACGGCGTCTGCAATCAGCGCCACTCAGCATACTGCCTGTGCCCGAAACCCTCAACCCTGAACGCTGCTGTCGCCACGGTGTCTGCGATCATCAATCCTGCCAACATGGTCGACAGGGCACAGAGTTGCGGCACGATTGGTGGCGGTCGCGCACCCAGCATGCTGACTCAGCAGCTGCTCATTTCACGGCACTCACGGCCAGATGCGAGCCCGCAAGCGCTGAGAGCCAGCGTCATGCTTGGACTGGGGCTTGCTGCCAGCGTGAAGGTCTCTGGGGCCTTGGTGTAGTTCTTCACCTGGTCGCCGTTAGTGTACGTCCCACTGAGCTCGGCCTGGTGAGCGATGCCCGCCTCAAAAGCCGCTTGGTCTGGGATGGTCACATTGTACTGGCAGACAACAGACTCCTGCAATCGGAACAGGCACGCTCTCATAGCTTAGGGCGCACCACTGGCCGGCCTGTGCAGGGTTGTTACGGGGTTGTGTGTTGTATGGTCACCTTGAGTCTCGTCCGCTGTTTGGTATGGTCCCCCGCAACCTCACGCTCAATTGCACTGATTGACGGTCACAAGCTGATTATCATTACGGCTGGCTGCATGCAGAGGACAGAGCCTAAGCACCCGCTGCTTCCAGCAGAGCAGCAGCAAAAGCCATCAGCAAGTGCTGCCTTTCATGCAAAGCCTGTTGGTGTGTTGGTGTGTGCAGAGTGCTTGACTTTGCACAATGAAGTACTATTGCACAGCCATGACAAGCTGATCTGTTCCACTGAATGCTGCTCTGGTACGATGCCGAGATGCCGTGTTACAATAACCTTCCTGTTCTGTAACACGTGCTAGGCTAAGCATGCTCAGCACCAGATGTGATGCGCTGTGTGCTGTTACATGCAGGCCAGATGAGACCCATGAAGTGCCCCCATGTCAAAGCATATGCCGCCATCGGATGGCGTGTCCACCTTACCTGTGGATCGAGGGTTACAGCAGGTTCTGTGCTGCACTTTGTAGTTGTGTCAGTTACGGCTGAGCCCACGAAGTCGGCAATCCGGACGTTTCCGTGGTTCTTGAAGTTCACGGTCAATGTGACTGTGGTTGTATCTGCACAAGTTGCAGCACAGCACAACATCCATCACGCTCCAGCTCACCCATAACCTTCAGCGCCTGCAACTGGTGCTGCCATTGCAACTGGTACTGCCAGTGCAACTGGTACTGCCAATGCAACTGGTACTGCCAATGCAACTGGTACTGCCAGTGCAACTGGTACTGCCAAAGCTACAGCCTGACGACACCGCCGACGCTCAACCTGCAAGCTGCGACTCTGCCAGGGCACGGCTGAGGGCACGGCAGTGACCCTGCCAGGGTAAGGCAGTGACCCTGCCAGGGTAAGGCAGTGACCCTGCCAGGGCATGGCCAACGCTCAACCTGCAAGCTGTCACCTTACCAGGGCAAAACCCAGCCCTACCAGGGCAACACCCAGTCACTGGTCGTCAATACAGCTCCAGACAACTCCCGCCCTGGTTGACTGTGCTGGCTACTGCAAAGCATGTTCAACAATGGGCTGCAGCATCAGCTCACCACGGGTCAGCGTTGCCGGATCGGCAGTCTGCCGGATGACCACCAGTGGGACCTGATCCGCGGCCACCTCAGCAAACTGATCCGTTGCCACAGAGAACGCCAGCCGTGGTTCCCGCCAATCTGTGCCATCAGGGTTGTACTCCCATGGAGCCTGCACGTCCAGAATGACAAAAGCCTTGAAGTAGCCTCTGTCGAGGTCATCCTGGGTGATGCTGTGCGTTGCCACACAGCCGGCGCAAGACCCTTCTGGAGCGACCGGCTCAGTTGGAGCAGAGCATATGACCGTGTTTTGGGTGTCGTGACTGTACCTGACGCTGATTGTGTTGACCTTCATGGTGAGTTTTCCTGCGTTCTCACAGCCCAGACTGAACTTGACTTCACCGCCTGCACAGTACGCAGCAGCAGCAGCGGCAGCAAGCATACTGAGTGAGCAATCCACGGCGTAGGAAGGATAAGCTTCCTGCACGTACGGGGCTCGTCCTAGCATCCAGTAGGAGCGCGTCTTGTGACAGCTGGCAACTGACTGGCAACCAACATCAGCCGAACACTTGTAAAACTGACGACTTTGATTGTTTCAATACGTGTGTGAACAGTTGTGTGGTTGCTTCAATCTGCTGACATGCTGAGGACACCATCCATTACCGCGCACAGCAGTCGCCTCACCAACGTCGCTGAAGGCTGTCTGGGTGACTTGAGTGATGGTCGGAAGCACGTTCACGGTCGCAACGGCGTCATACCTCACGACCTCCGTGAGAACTGCAGGGCAGACAGCAGCCACATGTCGCAACGACCCAGCTGTTTGCGGGCAATCGTGGGCAAGGCGCCCACTGGCTTTGGGTACTGGTGCGGCGGCAAATCTAGCTGGGCTGAGCTGCTACACCATCGAATCCACAAATATCTTGGTGATGGTTGCAACCAAGGATGCCAGCCCCATGCCGCAGCACACCGTGCAGCATGATGATCCATACCAGCTGTGCCACACCAGGACGTGCTAGATGCAGGTGCGCAGCAGTCAAGTATATTTCTGTCACACTGGCCACGCCAGTCAATGCTGGAGATCCTTACCTGAGGGGCTCTTGTCCTGAACATTAGGCGTGCCCGTGAACTGCAGGTAACGGGTGATACTTCCATAGTCCAGGTGACCCTGGTGAGCGGTGATGGTCAGAGAGCACGTGAATTGTCCACCAGGTGGCACGGCAGCGGTTGCAGCTGGGGTGCAGGTCATCTCGTCGCCGTACTGATCACTGGCACCTGCCACAGCAGCGATCTTCAGGAGGGTGTTGCCAGTGTTCGTCAACACCGCTGTGACCGTCACCGTGTCTGCAAGAGCAGCAATGCGCAGGCAGCCGCACAACGGATCAGCCTGGTGTCAAGTGGTGCAGGCCGACCTTCAGAACACCATGGATCATGCTTGCATCAGTGCAGGCTGCAGTACTTTGCAGGTACAACAAGGTGAGGGCGGCAGCAGCAGCAACACGAACAGCTGGGCGACACAGAGTTTGGCAGCAAGGTGAACGCAGCAGCAAGGTGAGGGCAGTGACAACTGGCACGGCGCCAATGTCAGAGCAGCGACAACAAGGGCAGCAGCAAGGGAAGGGCAGCAGCACGGTGAGGGCAACAGCAAGGGGAGGGTGCACCGCAACTGATGCGACACCCAGCAATGCCATGCTCCCAAATCCGAGTAAACAAGATAAATGCCTTGTCTGCCGTGCAAGCCTTCACTCACCACCTGGGCTGGAGTATGTTGGAGTCGCCAGTGGAGACGTCCTTGCTCAGCCCAACAACCTTCTCAAGCCCTACGCTTTGGCTGCCGGAATGCGTCACTGGCTGCCTGCATTCCGTCGTCTGTGCAGGGCACGTGTAGTAGAACTTGGTGAACTCGACATTTGCCGTCAGATCGGCCGAGGACTCAATGTCATCCTGAGTGATTGTGTAGTCGAACGCGCACTCCAACTGTGCGTCTTGGCCGATGGCAAGTATGTTTAATGGGTACTTGTTGCAATCACCTGGACCAAGTGTCACAGCACCTGTGGAACCGACTGTGACTGAGAGGTTTCTGCTGTAGCCTGACGTTGCCGCTGTTCTTCACTGTGAACCTGACTGGCACCTTATCACCTGCAGTCCAGCCGAGACAGAATGCAAGATAATGTTCAGTACTACAGGGTGCCGCCAGCTTCGAGTGTGTACTACTCATGAAAACGTGAGGAAGTTCTTGTGCATGACCGACAGGTTCCAATTGGCAGGAATCCCATCGCTTGCTGGGGCAAATTTGCAACGCATGGATACTGGCCCGACTGCTGAGACGGTGCAGCACGGTACATCACGTGATACGTCACTCAGTGGTATACAGCTGCGTGGCTTATTCGTGAATTCAGTGCTGGTTGCTGGTTGCTGTGTCACTTGTGAGGAGCCATAGCACGCTAGGTGTGCAACTAGTCATCTTCTCGCTGGCAGTGCTACAACTCACCAGCCTGCGGTACCGCCTAACCACCAGCGGGTTGACAGTGACTTCCATGTGATGTGATTGCGACGCTTGTATGGTCCACGTGTCTGCAGCCAACTGACTTCCTGTCAGGGTGTTGAGCTTTTGCGGCCCCGTGGCGACCACCACCGGCGTGACGGAGATGGCCTCGTTCACATCAAGGGAGTCTTGCCGGATGACGAACTGCACCCGGTACACCATGTACTGCCCTGGTGCCAGGAGGATGGGATATGAAGCATTGTCATTGAGCACCAGTGGCAGTGCTGGTGCTGAGCGCAGGTTCCTGTTACGGGGAGGGGCACGAACGATGCGGGGCTTGCGGGGGACCTTCTTGGCGCAGCAGCAGCAGCTCCCGCGAGCGGCGGGTAGATCACTGCGTTTGTGGTGAACAAGGCAGATCAACGTCTGCGCTGATGTGCAGGGCGACGCTGTCCACGTTGACGGTCGCTTCTCCCTCGTTCTTGACCCAAAAGTTGGCGGTCACCGGCCCTGCGGGAAGCAGCAGCCACCAGACAACACATGCCCTGTCGTGTGCGCACTCACGAGTGTGATCTGCAACCAATGACAGTCTCGCGTGCAGGCAGCATTCAGTGAACCCTGAAACCCTGCAGTGCTACTGTGCCACATACTACCAGCGGCTGGGTGGTCAAACGCAAACAGCACACCTACATGCCTGCTGCTTGCATACCATCACAATCGCCGGCATCGGGGCGCCACGCGGTCACAAGTCGGCTTGCAGAAGGCACGTACCTAGGGAAACAAAATGCGCACTACCCCCTGCACATTACCTAGGAACAGGATTGGGCGTCCCCATTTCCTGGGGATTCCTGGGGGATTTCAGACATGCTGTGACCGAAGTGCGTCGTGGGCCTCTACCTCACACCATGGACCGGGGTTTCTCTAAAGGCAACAGCTCACCTTGCTGTGCATAGGTAGCTTGGGGGCTTCCGTTCAGAAAGAACGTGGGTCGTAGAGACAAGGGCTTCAACACAGCCTTGCCCGTTCCTGCATCCGAGGTGATGCCATCTACGTATGTTGCAGACACTGCAGCTGTATTTCCACAAACTTGGGTTGACGTCGTCTTGAGTGATCGTGTGAGTTCCTTGGCACATCATTGTAGCAGAAGGCGCCAGGATTGACTGGGGGTTTCGGATGACCCCCCTGCAGTGCAAATGAGGCTGCCTGTCACTGTTTGCAGGCTGTTGGTCACCGTCACGCTCCTCAGCGAGATGCCGCCGGTGTTTGTCACTGTAATGGTGAACTTGAGGAGCTCCCCTGCATGCAGATGCGTGGGCGGAGAGGGGGGAAGGCAGCGTGTTGCGCGCAGTGACATTGACAAGTGTGCTGCATGCCCTGGGCGACATCATCGTGTGCGTCTTCCAACGCAAACACAGCTTGGCGGGCAGCTGTCAGCAACGAAGCACATACAAAGATCATGTGTGTGCAACCGTTGCGCACACATACCCTGCTCACATGATGTGGTGATGATGGGAACGCAGCACAGCACGTACGTGCCTTTTGTTCCCATTGATGAGCATACCAAGCATATCAAGTATCAAGCAGTGTCCACAATAGACACCTCACAACACGCTGCCTGCTGCGTGCACACTAGGCGGCTGCACGTACCCGTTTCTGAAAGACGGATGAATCCAGAGCCTGGTGAAGAGACAGGCTGCGCCTGCTGTCGAAAATGAATGTCCTTGGCGTTGCAGTCACTTCTGCTGCTATGTTGGGGGTCGAGGCTATCTGCCCTGCGTGCAGTGGGATCCAGTTTCCAGACGCATAAGGGGCAAATATCTTTGATCCAGCTTCCAGGTCGGCCAGCGTCAGCTTGTACTGAAAACTCACTGTAAAGCGGCACCTTTCGCAACTTCTGTCGGGGCCGGGGTGGTTGTAGCAGTGGCACCGGCAAGCGTGACAGCGATGCCTTGGACGTTGACATTGCCCTTGTTCTCCACTTTTACTGTCAAGGTGATAACTTGGTCTGCAGAGGCAGCAGCGGGAGCAGCAGGACGAACAGCATGTCGGGGCAGCTCAGTATGCTGCTGATGCGGCTTCCCTGTTGTTGCTGCATGGGCGCAGCAGATGCCGGGACTGAAATACTTCACAGCATGTTGCTGTTGATGCATGAGCCACAGCACACTGCAGGTCCGTCTTCAACAAACGTGAGAGCTCAGCAGCGCTGTGCTAGCACCACACATCTTAGCCAAAGAGTTGGTTGGCTGGTACAGGCTGCTACTGATGTGCTTGCCGACGCAACCATGCTGATTGATCCGTTGCTGATCTTCAGTCCAGATGAACGCAAATGAGCATAGCACTTGCTGGCTTGCGCGGCTGGTGTGCAGCCACGCCTGTGACTGTGCAGAATGGGAGGCCTGTTGGCGGGAAATGGGCTTTGTGGCAGGCCGACTGGACCAGAGCATGCACTCACCAGGAGCATCCGCTCACACGAGGCACGCTAACAACCACCAGCATGCAGTCACCAGAGGCACACTCACGAACGCCAGCATGCAATCACGCATCTCAACCTGGCATATCTGGTGCTGGTTGTGGCTAGGCATGGACTAAGGCGCATTTCAACTACACTGACAGGTAATCACCGCGCAAAACTGCCAGTCCAATGAGGCATCACTTGTTCACCCCTCCCCTGCGGAACCGTGCAGCTGCTGGGCAAACTTTCAAGATACTGAGCACTTCCAAGCTGCCTGGGTGGGTGCCCCTGACACACTGCTGCAATATGCTACCTCAAAAAAGCATGTTGTTGAGGTAACCAGTTGTGCAATCAGGCGTGCCTGCTACCAGTGAAGGCTGAGTTCACCAAGCTGTGCCGAGAACTTGCTATGAGTGTTTGGTTCTGAGAGCTAAAAAAGTACTATCTTGCGGTGGCTGCGTACCTTCAGAGTATGTTGCTGCAGATGGCCCGTCCGTCACGGTGACCTCCAGTTTTGGTGACGCGGCCGTGACAGTGACGCCAGCAAAGGCAGCTGCAACGCAAAGAAATGCAGCAGCAAGCAGTAAGATTCCACCTCCAGTGAAGCTGCAGCTGTTCTGCTACAGCTTCAGCTGTTTTGCCCTGCCCATGGGTATGCACTGTAGCGGTCTGATCATCAGCGATGTAGTCACGCGCTATCAGCTACTGCAGGCTTGCTGTTCAATCAAGCATGCTCAGATGTGTTGTTGCTAATGATGAGAAGCATACAAAGTACCAAGCAACACTGTTTCTAAAACCACATGGCTGCTGCTTAGTGTTGCGCTCTGTACATGATGCGGCACTGTCCAATGTGCTGTGATGCACCATCCAAGGGAAGCAATGTTGATACAAAAGACTGCGTGGTGTGGTGTGGTGTGCCCTGTGATGAAACCCTAAATCCTGTTTTTCCTTTTCTTTATCTTCTTTACCATTCAAGGTAAGCAGTGGCTAGAAACACTGTGAGGCAGGTAGTGTGGCGTGGTGTGCACTGTGAGGCAATCAGCCCACCCGCTGTGCCAGCGCATGCATGTGTGACAACATGTGAGCCTGCTGTGCTCTGATTGTACAGGGCGAGGCAGGCAATAAGCCGCAAAGTGCAGCCAGATCAGACACGCGGCGCCGTCTGGCACTCACCGCTGCCACAGTAGCATCGGGCGTTGGTGGCAGAAGTGAAGGGACCAACACTGGGGCAGGCCTGGGTTGCTGTGTAGTATGTGACACACCAGGGCACCAACAGGTTGTTGGCGTTGTTGGCTAGGCAAGGCACCGTGATCGTAGCAGGTGTCGAGCACACCACTTGGTGGTTGCTTTGGCCATTTGGTGCTGAGAGGTCCCGCACTGGTCGCGGCACCACCGGCGTTGCTGTAGCAGCTTGCTGTGGGCCCGTCTGTGGAAGTGGTAGGCCAAGGAGTGCGCAGTCGCTTCCAGCAAAAGAAGGGGAGCGGCTGTTTGTGGACAGCCACACACCCTGCGCAGCGGCAACACAAAAGCCCGCTTCAACACAAACACAAGCGCTGACGCACTCCTTGGTGATTTTGTTGCAACAACGGGTTGCGCGATTATCGAAGGAGATGCTGGCTTGAGGCGGCATTGGTGCAACTCTGTTGTGACGCATAAGGGTCCAATAGAGACTGAGGTGCCACCCTTGAGCAGCCATGTATGAGAAGCCGTCCCTTGTGATGCGGGGCAGACTGATGTTCATTGGCAAGAATGTTTGGCTGTTCGTTGGCCTTTTGGTGTTTGCATCTGACCCTGACAGGCTGTTGCAAATACACATATCTGCACTGCCACGGTATAAAATGCACTGCTGTGGCAGTTGGTGCAGCACGTGGCAAGCCCTGCTGCACTTCAGTCACATGCGGATGCTGCACTCATCGAAACAGCACTGTTTGCATTTTGCAATTTGCGCACTCTGCAGCTGCAAGGTGCTGCCTACCATTCACATTGACATAACCCTGGGGTAACACTGTTACTGGCAGCTGCAGCAACACAGCGTGCACCGACATGTTGGTGAAAGGCCATGCAACGCCGCTGTAAAAAGCAGTTTGCTGCAGCATTCATCATGCTTACCATGTTGTGCTCTGTAGCAGTGTTGTTGGCTGTGACAGCCAATGGCGTCCCCTGGTTGATTGCAAAGATGTCGTCTGGGGAAGAGCAGCTCCCCGTCACTGCAATGCACGGGAATCAGGCATGTGTCAACGTGAAGCTGTCCACCATGTGTAACGATATGCGCATGTGTTGCTTCAGCTTGGCAGTCACCATAAGTGCATATGGAGTCAGCAATGTTCGGACACTAACAAGGAAGAAAGAAAAAAAACAAGTAAATGCAGGAGGTTACAAGTTGTTTTGGTTGTGTGTGGAGCACATGTCTCAGCAGATGCGTTCTGTACTTAGGTGCTTGGCAGCCACCATACATATATTAGTAGCATGCCCCAAGGGCTGTTCGGGTGCAACGCGTTGCGATGCCACACGCATCCTGAAGGCGAAACTCTCAAGGGCGCAGGTACCTTACGTGGGCGCAAATGCAACATGTAAGCCAGACTGTTGCTTCCTAGACTGTACCAATACAAGCGTTGCTCGTAGGCATGCCATGCCTGCAGTGTGCATGCTGTGAAGCTGCACTCACCAGTAGGTGTGCCAGCCAGCGATATGCGTGGACTGGAGGCGTGTCACACTGCACATTTACGTTGGTGTTGGCAATGCAACTGAAAGTTCCACGAAGAGCGCTGCTCCTGCAAGCTTGCACGTTGTTGACACAGTTAGACTGCAGCAGCATCCTCTTGGCCGCGGCATGTGGGTTGTGATGGCTGGTCATGGCCCCGCTGTCAGCCTGCCATCCTGTCCAGGCTGCTGCCGGTGACAGCAGCACCAGCAGCAGCGCTATGGAAGCCAGGGCTTGATGATGCACGCGCATTGTGAGCGGTGTTCCAGCAAGGGTGATGGCTGTCACATCCACTGAGCTCGCACCTGATGAAGCGCCAGAGCAGAAGAGCAGCAGGCGCCATGGCAGGGCAGGTGTGAGATAAGGTTAATGAAGTAGCACAGCAATACTGATGTTAACTACTGCGAGGCAGCCGGGCTACGCTGCACATGTAGGTGTTCCGTCCTGGTGCCATACGACCCACGATACGACTGATTGGCCAGGGTGGGGTATATGAACATCTGAGAGCGTCCATCGGCAAATGCCACGTTGAAATGCTGATAAGACTATTCTGAGCAGCAGGGGCAGGAACCACGCAAGTTGCAGGGCACTGTGGGCAGGACAACGCAAGCTGCGACGCAAGTTTGCCTGCACACGAGACGGAAATGCGTCTCGCTGATGCATGATCGTGGCTACAGGAGCCCTCACCCCAAAGAACTGCCCACACCGAATGATCCGGGAGTGACCTTCAGGCAGGAGCACGAGCACCTGCAGCAGGCATTATAAACGGCGGTCCATAACAGTACTGCAATTTCAGCGTTGTTTCCAACCATAACTTGCCATAACCATGTTAACCAACATGGTGCACGAGCGCTGGGCCAAAGATATCAGGCAAAGGTGGTAGAAGGCTGCGCACACCAAGAGACTCATGAAGCAAGACTCCCATGACAGCAAGGCGAACGTGCGTTGGGTCCCTTTTATGATCGGGAGCTTTTGGTGCTTACCTTTGACGGCGATTGGAGTTCTCACAGGTTGTGCCGTAGAACGTGCAATCAATTCATCATCGTCATAAGATACACGGTAAACACCTGCCTGTGGCTTTACAGAGTACCTACCTTACGGGCAACTAAAGATAACAGCGTACGTATCATGAGTTGGCAGCGAGCTGTATGAATGGCCGGATAATCGGGGCAGCCCGTGTATGAAGCCCAAAAGTGGGTTTTGCTAATTATCGTACAGACAATTGACGAAATGCTGCGCGGAGGAGACTTGCTGAGGGCTCGGGCACTGGACTAAACTCTGTTACCATTCCGACAAGAATGCCACTCTTTATGTAGGCTCAGTTGGCCGACTATGCAACAATCTCCGTAATACTTTGATCATAACAAACTATACGATCAGTTCAGCAAGGCACCTGCCACATGCACAAACCTGCCGTGGTTACAGACCGTCGAGTTCAGACCGTCGGGCGCAAATAGATACGACAGAACTCGTCATTCGAAGCTTAAACATGTGTTGTTACATATGTCTAATACATTCAGGGACACAAAGGCGACGATGAGGGCGCTTCACAGACCTGCCGTGGATTCGCATAGACGATACCAGAGCAAGCCAGAACGCCTTCGAAGGAAGTTATATGTAAATTAAATACTAATTAAGCAGCTACGCTGCCAGCTAGTGCCAAGCAAAACACGAGTGTTGTTTCAGTGACAAACAGAGTCCTACGCACTCGTTGCTATTTAAATACCCTTTAAAGACATTTGATTGAACGTGTCATTTACGTACGTTTGGTTGCTTTGAGCAAGGGCGGGGGACTGAGCAGTTTCAGAGCACATGATCGCAGCTGGCACCTGGGCAGTCACAGCCAGTTACCACAGTGATGACAGTTGCACGGCACCACGAGTCCTTGAACAAAGACTTGGTTGAATTACCAACACACTGCCATACCAAGTGCCCACCACACTGCACTACCTGACCCAGCCTGACTGCGCACGCGCATGCGCATGCAGCCTGTCACACCCTGCACAAGACGACACAAGCACAACAGGATGCGCAGCACGAAAGCACACGTGCCGAAAGTGATGCTTTCAACTTGCAGCAGCTGCAGTCAGCAGTCACACAGATCACTTGCCAGCCAGGGGCAACTATTTGGTGGTGGTCTTGTGCCGCTTCTGCTTGCGTGCCTGCCCTTTCTGCAGTGGTGCTGCAGCTGGCAGCGCAACAGCAGCAGCAGCAGCAGCAGCAGCAGTCAGACCCTCTCCCAAAACAACACTCCCCTGCATACGCTCCGCCTTGCTGCGCACCATGGGGTAGCTGCGCTTGCCTGTGCGTGAATTATAATTCCCGCCCTCAAGCATGCCCTCAAGCATGCCCACGTAAGTTGTTTTAGGGCGCCCAGATGCCTGCACCACCGGCAGGACCCCCTCGACCGAAACCAACACTGCATGCTTGTTCAGTGTCAACAACTTCTGCTTAATGCTCTTAGCCTGGCTTGCAACAATAGCCTTGCCCATTATAGCCTTGGCCTTCAAGCTCTTCGTGATGGCCTTGCGTGCAGCTGACAACGGTCGCACAACCTTTTGATTATGCTGCCGGAACCACTGTGATGTACGTGCATCCAATGCTTTGCTGGTGATGGGAAGTGCAACATCACCCGCAGCAGTCTTAGCTTCCAATGTAAGGCTCTCAAACTTCAGCAAAAAGCTGTGTTGCTGTGCTTTCGGCATCTGCCTCAAACATTGTGAGAACTGCTGCCATGTGCGCCCTGCAGCTGCACAAGCAGTGGACGCAGCAGCATTGTGAGCAACAACACTGTTGGGAACAAGCTGCTCGGAACGCTCTTGCTGCTGTGACAGTCCGCTCCACACTTCCTCAGTGAGGGGCTCGATGGGAGGGTGCGCAGCAACTGCCGATGGTATAACGCTGACCAGTGCATCCTCAGACAACCTATGAACCAAATGCCCGTCTCTTGCAATGTAACGACATATGGTGCAAACAGTTGCTGCAGTCCTTGCTGGTACAGCTGTGCAGAACAGGCTCCAGCTGTACGCCCATCTGCATGCGCCGCCGTACATCAGCAGACGAAGCAGCAGTGGTGTCTGGCACCTGGCCTGCTAGAATCAGTGGATCAATCTTCACCTTGTTGTCTACACCAGCAGATGAGGTGCTGTAGCCAACACCAGTCAAGGACGGCACGTCACTAGCTGTGATGCGGCACACCCTATGGCTGTGCCAGGCCAGTGAACGCTGAGGCACACACATCTCGCCTTTGCTATGGGACAGGTCAAGTGCTGCAAGCTTGTCAGCATCTGACATGATACGAATCTTGGACAAGCTGACCTTCAGGGAAGGGAGTGGAACTTGGTGGCTGCTAGGCAAGGGTGGGTTGCGGCGAGGATCGTCGCCGTCACCGCCAGCGCCTCCCACATTGCTGGCTGGCGGTCTGCTGCTGCTGCCGATGCCAGTGCCAGCAGCACTACTGCCTGCTGTTGCGGCTGACGAGCTCCCCTGATGCGTGCTGCTAGCGGAAGGGGTGGCTGTGTTGCCAGGAGCATGTGCATGATGTGAACCTGCAGTAGCATGTGGCAGCATACTGCACAGTTACACAGCATACTAGAGAGCAGGCCAGCAGCCGCTGCTCGCATGCGGGCACTTGTACTATGCAACCACTGCATTTGAAGTGCAGTTGTCGTAACGCCAGCTACAGGTAGACCCGGCACTCTCTGACATTTGCAGGGCACAGCTGCTGTCATGCACGCACACCCATTCATTGCAGAGACTGTTCTTCAGAGTCATCTGCCTGCAATACCAGCAGTATAGCAGCGCACCTGTTTCTGTTGCAGCTGCGCTCCCCTCCACAGCTGGCGTGTCCAGGCTGACACTGATTGCTGCAACGCGCCTCATGTCAAACGGGTTCATTGCTTGGGCCTGCTGAGAAGGCGTCGTCATGACGAGCATGCCATGAATTGTTGTGCCAGGTGGCTGCAAAGCCAGAGCACGAGCTGCTGCATCATGCATTGCAGCATGGTCTCTGTGGATGGTTGCCTGCATAAGTCCAGTTGCAGGAGCCCACCACAGCTGTCAGCACAACCAACTCCTTACACCGCCACACAAAAACAGCACAAGATCGTGCACACAGCACCTACCTGGGCACGCCACATCGTCTCGAGCCAGGTGTTGATACGTGGCCACCAGGATAAAAGCCTGTTCAGCAGTGCATGCACATTTCCCAGGTACAGCAGCAGCGGGCCCAGTGCATCATCTGCCCATGCCCCTGCTGGCTAACTCCCCAAGGTGCAGAGTATACTACCCTGCGTGATTTAGGTGCATCTGGCTGTTTTGGCTTGTCCAGATAGCGCAGAGCAAACGGACAGGAGTAATTTGGTCTCTTGGCAGTTGTTGACTTGCATTCAGCAGGCACATGCGGCGGTGCCACGGGGTCTGAAGCGAAAAACAGCGTACTGCTATTTGGTTTAATAAAGTTTTGTTGATCGACGTGGCTGGCGTGCGCAGCACTGGGCACACCAGCACCCCACACAAACAAAGCAACAGGAGCGCCCTCATCGTCGTCTTCGTGTCCCTGATATGTATTAGACATATGTATAAACAAACAATTAAGCTTCGAATGACGAGTTCTGTCGTTTTTATTTGCGCCCGACGGTCTGAATTCGACGGTCTGAATCCACGGCAGGTCTGTGCATGTGGCAGGTGCAATGGGCAACCCACTGTACATCCGCTGTGTGTTTTCAGACGATCCTAAAGATCGAGTGACCATTCAGATAGTCAAAGAAAGTCTCGATGCTCAGCGGATGGTCAGCCATGTGGTTGATGAGCTCAAATCCAAGCGAGACAAGGAAGAGGACCCGCAGTTCTGGATAGATGGACTAGATGACGATGATTATGGCATAGAGGTGCAGGTAGAGCAGATCATGGCAACAGTGTACTCCGGTACAGTGGCCAAGCACTTCCCTGTAAATTATAGTGAGAAGACAGCAGCGTCTGGGCCCTTCACGCTGCTGACATTCAATGTGACCTGGAAAGAGGTCAAGCCCAAGAAGAAGGTGAGTACGGCAGCAGCAGGAGCAGGAGCAGGCTGCCGCATTGCGGCAGCAGGAGCAGGAGCAGGCTGCCGCATTGCGGCAGCAGCAGCAGCAGCAGCAGCAGCAGGCTGCCGCATTGCGGCAGCAGCAGCAGGCTTCCACACCGCAGCAGCAGCAGCAGCAGCAACAGGCTGCTTCACTGGCAGCAGCAGCAGCAGCAGCAGCAGCAGCAGCAGCAGCAGCAGCAGCAGCAGCAGCAGAGCGAAGGAGAGTTTGAGGACGAGGTGACGACCTGGTTGACCACAAGAAGCGTGCTGCACTGATCCTGCTCAACAGCGGTGACCTCAGCGGTGCCGCAGCACTGCTGTCCGAGGCAGCTGGAGAGCAGCCATCAGACCAGCGGCAGCAGTTGCAGAAGCTAGATCTGCTTGCAGCTGCAGGTGCTAAAGTAGCAGCCCTGGTGAGCAACAGGCACTGTAGTCTGGGCAACACCGCCATATAGCTAGAGTGATGTATGTGATGAGATGGGCTTCTCCAGTCTGCAGTCTCAGTGCACCACTACGGTTGTTTGGTTGTATGTTTCACCCAGCACTTCATCACGCACTTGCATAACGCATGACGGTGCCGAACTCGTGCCTTCAGATTGTACTGCAGCACTGACACCATGTATTGCCCTACTCGTGTATCTTGCTGCCGCTGCTATTTTCGCTGCTTCTCGGTGCTGCAGGCAGACAAGAAGAGAAAGCGCGAGACGCCCCCAACCATGGCGAAGCTGCAATGCTGAGCAATGCTAGCAAGACAGGACGCAAGCTTTTCAAGCCGCCACGCATCGGCAAGGCAGCTGCCACAGATGATACTGCTGCTGCTGCTGCTGCTGCTGCTGCTGTGCCATGCAGTGGGCTCAGCACAAGGGGGCGTCAGTGCAAAGCATCCCAGAAGGCAGCAGCTGGTGCAGAGTGTGGTGCCCTGCTTGATGATTATGAACTTGCTGGGACAGCTGCAGCAGCAGGAGCGACAGCGAAGTAGAGGACAATGGTGACACAGACAGCGACGCCTGATGTGCTCTCCCTGCACTTTTGCCAGCCTGCAGCTGCAGGTGCATCAGCTGTTTAGACGCTAAGACATCTTTTTTTTTGCGAGCGACATAGGGTTGTTTGCAAGGCCTGCTGCAGTTCTGTAGTTTGCAATTCCTATGCCATACACAGGTTGAGGGCGGGCTGGGTTCACAGTGTACTGCATGCTAGTGCCACTATCTTTCACTGCTTGAACCTCGCGGTGTTAGGTGATGCAGCTGTGGCTATGCATGCCTCATGGCTTTTAGGGCGGCATAACACACATATTGTTCTACATAACACACGCATCATGTCATGCTGTTCCGCCTGCGTATGTACTAAGCATATTTTTGAAGTACATAGGCAGGCTGTCCTTGCATCGTGCATTCAGTGCTGCACTATATAGTGGTATATATGTGGTGGCAACATCCTGCAAGCCGGCAGTGTCCAACTGGTACAGGTGTACATGTGCATACAAAGACGCGCGTCTTGGTTGCCGCATTTATTGTTTCATTTCGGTTCTCCCTGCAGACGACACTGGGAAGGTGGCGCTGTGAGGTTGGTGCAGCTGTTCCCGTTTTCATGCAGTACAACATGTAAAAGAACGGATTTAACGGCTCCTGGGCTCCATGCACTCCTGCTGCTCTCCTGCAGGACGCAGTGCGTTGCAGACTGATGCCCGTGATGTTGCCGACTCCACCGACAACACCGACATACATATATTAATAGATAATCAAAATAAACGCATAATAATATTATGCGTTTCCGTCATGTGTGCGTGTATTTTGTGCTGTTTAAAGTGTGTTGTATGTAACGAGCGGATTCAGAACGTAACAACTGGCTGCAGAGTGACTGCAGAGCCTGCAGAATGTCTGCAGAATATTTGCAGATATGTGCAATTGCACTCTGCAGAATGGCATGCAGAGTGGCTGCAGACAGGCTGCAGAGTGGCTGCAGAGCCGCTCTGCAGCCACTTTGGTCTGCGTTGGTCAGAGTGTAACCACCTGCACGGCACACCTGCGGCGCAGCCTCGGAGGTTGCAGCCCCTGCCCTTTTTCATGCTTTTAGTACTATTTGACTATGCCAGCAGACTATTCCGAAGCTTACATGCAGCCATGCACGCCGGTATGGCCTGCGGTTTCTGTCGTAGTAGAAACGGGCGTTATTTGTTGCCAGCACAAAACGAGCGCTCCTTTTACGTTTTAATCTGAATTATTAACATTAGTACTGTGCTATTCCGTGCAAATGTCGTGGCTTCGATCAGATCAGGGTCATACAGAATCTCGCACAGCAAGCCGACCTCTGACGTCTGCCAGACCTGGGAGCCGACCACGCCTTGCATTACATGCTCCACACCCATCCATGGAGCAGAAACCAACGCACATGCAAGACTGAAAACCGAATCAACGGGCAGCAGGAAGCCCAGCATTTTGAGTAAAACCAATGCAAACATTGCGGCACATGCTTGATGAAATTACGTGTGGCGACCCTGTCTTGAACCTGCTGCACCACAATGAAGGGTTGCAGAAAAGCACACACAAAGCACATGCAAGACAGCGCAAACCAGCCTCGCTGACCCGCTAAAAGTAAGCATGTGTTACCCAACCCTATTGCCTGGCGGTCTTGACTTTATGCAAAGCACGCCGGGTAGCATGGAGTGTGTGGATTCAACGAGTACAAACAAAGCTGCATGCATTGGTTTATTGCCAGCAGGACACACTCGACTGGGAGCTTCTTGTTCACCAATACCACTGTGATGATCATGTCGCAAACAGTATGTGGTAGGACGCCCCGCCTTGCCGCAGCAATAGCAGCTGCAAAGGCCACAACAAATACAACTGTACTGCCACAAGCCACCGGCTGCACATGTACTGCCATGTGCTACACCCTGTACCGCAACGTGCTACAAACACCCCACAGCCATGACATGACAGAGTCTCCAAACAAAACACTGTTTATGATGTATCAGCCTACAAGGACTTCAACTAGCCCAAGGCAACTCGATGGCTTTGAGGTGTAACCCACACACTTGCATTTTTTAGCGGCCAGTAACTAAAACTGACACCGGTGACACCATGCATTGGGTGACATACCAAACCCCCACTAAACCTGCCATACCCAAACCCAAAACACAAAGGATTTGGACATGCGGCCAAATCTGCACAAGGTTATTGGCATATGCTGTTGGTGGGGCACCAGCAAAACCAGGATAGCGATTGCAAATATGCCAGCGCCAAGCACAGTAGTTGCAAGCAAATTTACTACATACATGACACATGTAAAACTCTGCAGTCGCTCCATAAAACTTTGTAGGAGGCACCGCAGCCAAGACGAACAAGGCCACAAGAACAAATTAGCGCAAGCAGTGTGTACCCCCACTCCATGAACCTCCCTCACCGCCTGTCATGTACAGTGGCTATACACCAGCTCAGCATGCGTTCAAGTTAATATGGATGTGTAGATCAAAGCCGTCAGCCAGCACGCAGCATCATGCAGATGCAGGCACCGTTTAGCCGACAGGCATTGTTTTGGCCTCAGGCAGCTGCCAATTGATGCCAGACTGCTGTGCATGGAACAGGTCTCTGGATTTGGCCTTGGCTGCACTGCGCACAGGCTGTCCCCGCCCTGCTGCACAACCACCATGCCAGTCGCAGCAGCACCAGCTCTAACATCAAAACACATGGTTTGTTGCTTGTCTCTTGCTGGTACCCTTGCCAAGGTACCGCAGCATGTTCGACGCCACCCAACACATTTATGCTGCAGCATGTTCCAGGTGGAAGCCATCCGAGGCATTCGTGCTGCAGCATGGCAAATTCTCAAGCATTCTTTGTACGCAGCAAGGAGAGCAAAAACATGCAATATCACATGAACGACCTAAAGCTGAAATGCATCAGCAAACCCCGCTTAGAAAAACTGCATCAAACTGTTTCAAACTGTAACAAACTGTATGCCAGGAGGAGACAAGTCGCCATGCATGTGAATCCCAGCGCAACTATACATCGCAAGCCTGTCACGCCCAGCAATTTGGGGTCCGTCCTCTGAAGGGGCCATACTGTGTGCACCCGCCCAAAATCATGCAAGCAGACCACTATCAAACCTGCCCAGTCGGATGTGCAATGCAGGTTCAGGTGATGACTGCGCCGCAACTTGCACTTATTCCTTTTCCTGATCCCAATCAGCTACACCTGTGACGTCCAGCAGACGCCAAACCTGCCAACTTCAGACTGGCCCGCCGGCGCGACCGCAGACGCTACACGCCTGTACAGCGGCACAGCTCCTGAACAGTATCACGGCACTCGATTTACAGATCAGCATCAATGCTTGGTAATGCAGGCCACCAACGCTCTCTGACACAGACACATGCAGCTGCAATTCACTGACCGTGATTCGGCCTGCACATGTCTTCACCTCACTCCATGTCTTGGCTGTTCAGTGTCACCTATATGCTCAAAAGTGCTCATCATGCAACGCCAGCCTAACGCCCAAGTTAGCTCCCGTGCAACCTAACGCCTTGGGCACGAACCGCAGCTGGCTCCTGCTGGCACGACGTAGCTGCTGGTGTAGGTGCCGCAGGCTGTCACGCCGTTGCCGACGCCGACGTTGCAGTTGCTCTTGGTGCTTTTGAACAGCGCGTTTGCCGTCGGGCCCGACATCAGCATCAGATTCTCGCTGGGTCCAAACAGCGCGTTCTTTGACTTGTAGGTCGGGTCAGACAGAAGGACGCTGACCAGCTGTCCTGGCTTGACCTCTGGCAGCCGCGCAATGCCTCCCTTGGAAACGCCACCTACAGGTGCCACAGCAGTGCGGCGGTGCAGCAGCAGCAGGCAGGTAGGTTTCAGATGGTCACAAGTGACAGCTGGGCAGTGCCGTACAGAAGGACATGCCGATTCTACGGACCTTCAAAACGTGGCAGAGCAGGCTCCTGCATATGGCGCTGCAGTGGCCACATCCACATAACTCTCACTGCACTGATTTGATGTGCATAATGATGATGACAACACAGTTCGGAGTTTTTGGGTTGCTCCAGCCTGCTGCAATCCATGCAAGTTGCGGCCGTGGCAATGCCTGGGCAAATTTGAATTGCCTGAGCAACATTGTTATAAGCGCTGTCATGCACAGCAGGCTGCTCCGTGCAGCGGGTGGATGTTGCGGAGACGGTCCTGTACCTGTCTGCTGGCATCTGGGGGCGAGCGATTTTGCCGCGTCTGTGACAGCGTCGGTGAACAGGAAGATGCGGGACACCGGGGTGTCCTCGCAGTTGCCCCTGCGGAAGGGGCTGTTGAAGTTGACCGTGATGGTCTTGGTCTTGCAGTCGCACTCCCAAGAGAAGGCCTTCTTGAGCTCGCTCTCCACGAGCAGCGGGGACGGGCACTCGTTCACCACGCAGGTCTGCAGGAGCATGGCAGCATGCGCGGCAGCAAGGGGGTGAGCAGAGGACACATTACCCCCATGGCATTGTGCAGGCAGCTGCCTCATGCAGGCAAGCATGAGCGGCCATATCTACACGTCAACATGTGACTCCGTGCATTGGCTCCTGATTCGGCTTCCCACTCCTTTGTCGGAAGGAACAGTTGAGAGAAAAAAATAAGGTTAAGGAATAGCTGCACGGCATCAACATCTAGCCATGCATCGCAACAGCGAACGGATGTTGGCGCCAACACAGCACGGGACCAGCGTCGCATTTTGCTGGTGACAGTGTCTCACCTTGCATGTCACAGTGTTGCTGCTGCCTGTCCTTGCGAAGCCTGTGGAGATTGCCGCAGCTGTGTAGGTCAGCGACACTTCAAAGCTGAATGTTGGCCAGCTGTTGCGCTGCTCCAGAGTGTTGTCGTCAACAAAGCTGCACTGGACTTCCCCGCCGGGAACCAGCCTGCAGGCATGACAATGCAGCGTATGCGTTGTTGCGCAACAAAGAGGCAAGAAGGTGTTGTCGAGATGATTTTGGTCATGTAAATGACGGCGCAACAAAATCGTATGAGCTTCACGGCTGCTATTTTGTCACCCATCCCATCACCCACAGCAGACATCGCAGCAGAATCTGGTAGTCATGTAAAAGACCCACAGCATGCCTAGCTCCGGGTGTACTTCACCATTGTGGCGACTGCATGGCAACTCCATGACGTTGTGGCTGATCAGCAGCGAAGTCTGTGTGGATTGATCGTGTGTGTACATGAGCACATGCATTTGATCATGATCATCATCAACCTGCTGAGCGCTTACCCGTTGGGCTTGCTGCAGTCAGCCAGCGGGTATGTGCCAGCTGTCCCAACTTTCCGTAGGTTGACTGCGTCCCACTTTAGCACCACGTTACCGGTGTTCTTCAGTGTTACTGCCACCGTGGACTTCAGGCCTGCAGAAATCGTGAGCACACCACCACACAGTGGACCATCAGCTGCGGTGAGATTGCACGAAGTGAAGATGCAGGACTAGGCAGGGCAATTCACGCTCGACAGACCCGGCAGGTGACAGCTGCCCACCACAGACCTACACGCATTGGCAGATGCAGGTTGTGCAAACTACTTGACTACACGCATTGGAGAGCAACTGCAGGATCATCATGTACAGTGCAGCCGGCCCTGGCTGATCAGGAGAGCAATGCTCGTATGCCGTCATTGCCTCGTATGCCGCCCTTGCCTTGCCTGAACCACTGTGCCAATGCATCTTGCATAGACTGCAGCGCAGCGCCTCACCTGACATCGGCAAGAGAGTAGCTGGCGTCGCCGCCACAACCACATCCAGGCTGTGGTTGACGACAAGTGCGACTGCGTCAGAGTCGTCGCCAGTGACAGGCCCAGAGTTTTGGCCCATGACGTCTGCAGATACTGCAACTCGTACTTCCTTCGTGCCGCTGATGTCTGTTGCTGTGTCGAGGTCAGCCTGGGCAATGGCGACTTCAACATCGCATTGACGTGAATCGCCAGGCGACAGCTCGGCTGTTGAACAGCTGGACACGTCAGCATCCGTACTGCTGCTGAAGACCAGGTTGTTCAGGCGCCAGTTGCCGGTGTTTACCACCGTTGCTGTGCATGTTGCTGTGCCAGCTGCATAAGCAACAGAATGCGGCGCAATATCTGACCCTGAGTATTCTATCTGCTTGCAATGATGCATGCTGATGTCCTGTATGGCGCTTAGCAATGCAATGCTCGACATTGCCACACGCGAGTGCAATCACAGGGATTCTTTGAAGTAAGATTATAGGTGCCATCAGCACCACTCAGTGTACTCGACAGGGCATCGAGCTGCGTCACTGGTTGTTCACTCAGCATGCTGACTCAGCAGCTGTTCTCGAGTCTGCGGTACTCACGGGCAGATGCAGTTTCGCAAGTAGTCAGATCCAAACTAACTTTGGGATCGGGAGTTGCCGTCAGTGTGAACGGCTCTGGGCCTTTGGTGTAGGCTATGTCATCCCCATCTTTGGAGTACTTGCCACTGAGCTGTGCCTGATGCAAAATGCCAGTCTCAAATGCAGCTTGATCTGTGATGTCCACAGTGTATATGCATTCAGCAACTTCCTGCAGGCAGAACAGCAGAACTCCAGAGCTTAGCGTACACACAAAGAGTACTTGCCACTGCACTAACCCCCAAACCCCGAGCTTAGAGTGCACCAGATTTGTGTCAACAGGGATTTTCAAAAGTCACCTTGAAGGTGACGTCTGCTGTCTAGCATGGTTGGTCACCTGCAACCGCATGCGCTGATGCACCAGTCGATAGGTCAAAACCCCTATTGTTGTATCGGCGGCAAGCAGCTGACTGGTAATGTGGGCGCTTGCCCAAGACGCTTGTTCATAAGCTGGCTCAAGAGCATTGGCAGAGGGTGCCACTGACCAGTTCACTTCACGGTATGCCCGTATGTTGGTGTACATAGTGTTTGATCATACACCTCAACTTACAATTACAGTGCCATGGCAGGCAGAGATCGCCAACTGAATTGCTGCTCTGAGGCTGCCTTTCTACTCAAACCTGCATGGACTGTGACATGCTAGGCTAAGCGTCAGCACCCTCGAACCCCAACCTTCATTCGTCTGCTGTTTCGTGCAGGCTAAGAGCACCTCATGGAGCACATGCCCCATACCAAAGCGTGTGCTTGTACTGGAACGGCATGTGCAGCTCACCTCAGAGGCAAGGGCTGTAGGTGGTCCTGTGCTGCATCGCTGGGTTTCACCAGTCTTGGCCAGACCGACAAAATCGGCCAGCCCAACGTTGCCTGTGTTCACAAACTTCACGCTCACTGTCACGGAGGCAGTTGCTGCACGGTTCACAGCGCAGGGCAGCAGCGGTCACGCGCGGTCATGCGCCAATTCCCACGTAACCGACAGCCTACAACTGACACAGTCACATGGAACAGCTTGATCCGTGCGAGCTGGGACCCCTTCACAAGAGATAAACAAGAGATAAACAAGGCGGAACGTGTCACTTGTGGGCAGCACTGCTCTAGACAACACGCTTGTGCTGGCCAAGCATATGTACTATCAAAAAACCTGCAGCATTTGCTCACCCAAGGTCAGCGTTGCCGGGCTGGACGTCTGCCAGATCTCCACCAGTGGCTGCTGATCTGCTGCCACTGCAGCAGATTTGTCCGTTGCAGGAGAGAAAGCCAGCGTGCTCTTCCAATCTGTGACGGTCATGTATTCCCATGGAGCCTGCACATCCAGCCTGACGTACGCTCTGACAGAACCCCTGTCGAGGTCTGCCTGGGTGATTGTGTAGGTTGCTTCGCAGTCGGCGCAGCTCTGTTCCGGTGCAACTATGGCTGGGTCAGTGCAAACCTGCGTGACCGCTGTGCCGCTGTTGTACACCACACCGATGCTGCTGACCTGCATGTTCAGGTTTCCGTCGTTGTCACAGCCCAGCTTGAACTTGACCACGTCACCTGCACAGTGCGCAGCAGCAGCAGCAGCAGCAGCAGCAGCAGCAGCAGCAGCAGCAGCAAGCACACTAAGCGCGCAGACCGAAGGTGGTGCAGACCAGCCCTTGCACATGGGGGGCTTGCCCTAGCCTACTTCATGCGAGGCTGTAGCTCATGTGAGGGTGTAGCGCAGCTTGTTGCAGTTGGCAACTATCGTCAGCCTAAGGCTGGCGTGTTGGAAAACGTGTTGTTTGAAGGAGTGTGCAGCACTTGTGTCAGCACTGTTGCCACTGTGGGGTTGCTGAAACTGGCACGCCCACAACTCATCCAGAAGCACGCACGGCAGTTGTCTTACCGACACTCTTGAAGGCGTCAGTGGTGATTGGGGTGATGGTCGGAAGCACATTCACAAATGCACGGGCGTCATATCTCACGTCCTTTGCATCAAAGACAACTGCATGGCAGACAGCAGCTACATGTTGGCTTAGGCATAGCTCAGCTTCCTGCGAGCAAGGTGTCTGATGGCTTGCAAAACAAAAAATTTCAGGCGAGGGTGCTGGAGCAAAGGCAAGGATAAGTTACCATCCCTGCTATGGCAAGAATGGCAATAAACATATAACCAAGCTGATGTTACAAGCTGAAAAGCCACAAGTAGCTGCATATGCTATTCGTGCTGGGCATTCGCATGGTTATTAGAACAGTTACGCCTGACCAGCACTGCGTCTCAACATGTATGGGTTCAGAGTGGATTCAGAATCGCAGCTGTTCCAGTATTCTCGCCGCCACTGGCCAGTGGTGGATGATACATGAATATCACTCACCGTTGCCAGGGCTGATGCTCTGAGCAGCAGTGCCCGTGAAGTGTAGGGATCGGGTTATGCTTCCATGGTCCAGGTCAGCCTGGGCGGTGGTGATGGTCAAAGTGCACGTGGACCATGAACCGGGTGCCACCAAAGTGGATGGATCGCAGACCACAGCAGTGTCATCCGCCCTCGCAGTGAACGTCAGGCGGGTGTTGCCTTCATTCTTCAACACAACTGTAATTTCCTTTGATTCTGCATCACAATCAATGCAGGACCAGCAACAAAACCAGTCAGCCTAGTTTAAGAGATAAGCCCGGCATGAGTGCAAAAGCACAGGGTTTGCATCAGTGCATCAACATTATGCAAGTCAAAAACCGGTCAGCATTAAGGGCGGCAGCAACATGGGCAGAACAGCAAGGGCAGCAGCAAGGTGAAGACAGCGGCAGAACAAGGGCAGCAGCAAGGTGAGGGCAGCAGCAGCAAGGGCAGTGACAACAAGGGCAGCAGCAACGTGAGGGCAGCAGCAGCAACAAGGGCAGCGGCGACAAGGGCAGCAGCAAGGTGACGGCACACCAAGAACGATGTGACAGCTGGCAATGCTTATTTTCATTTTACGCAAAATTAATGCCATGCTGCCACATCCTAGCAAAAAAAGGAGAGACAGCCTTGTTTGCCGTGCAAGCCCCAACTCACCACCTGGCCTGGAGTAGGTTGAGAAGGCAGCAGCAAGGGAAGGGCAGCAGCACGGTTTAGGCAACAGCAAGGGAAGGGTGCACCAAAGCTGATGCGACACCCGGCAATGCCATGCTACCATATCTTTTTTGAACAAGTATAGATAGCCTTGTCTGTCGTGCAAGCCTCTACTCACCACCTGGGCTGGAGTATGTTGGGTCGCCCGTGGTGACCTCCTTGCTCAACCGAACAACCTTCTCAAGCCATACGCTCTTGCTGTCGGAATGCGTCACTGGCTGCCTGCATGCCGTCGTCTGCGCAGGGCACGTGTAGTAGAACCTGGTGACCGCCACAGTCGCCGTCAGATCGGCCGAGGACTCAATATCGTCCTGAGTGATTGTGTGGTCGAACGCGCACTCCAACTGTGCGTCTTGGCCGATGGCAAGGATACTTGACGGGGACTTGTTCTTGCAATCACCTGGACCAAGTGTCACAGCACCTGTGGAACCGACTGTGACTGAAAATGTGCCGTGCTGTAGCCTGACGTTGCCGCTGTTCTTCACTGTGAACCTGACTGGCACCTCATCACCTGCAGTCAAGCCGAGACAGAAATGCAAGATGATGATTCAGTACTACAGGGTGCCGCCAGCTCAGAGTTTGTACTCCCCATGCTAACATGAGGGCAATCTTGTGCATCACCGACAGCTTCAACATCGGCAGGCAACCCATTGCTTGCTGGGGCAAAATTGCAACGCATGCCGACTGGCCCGACTGCCTGAGACGGTGCAGCATGGTACATCACGAGCATACGTCACTCAGTGTACAGTTTTTATGGCTGCCTCGTCATTACGTGCTGGTTGCTGCTTGCTGTGTCACTTGTGAGGAGCCAAAACACGCTGTGGTGCGCAACTAGTTATCATTCTAGCTAGCAGTGCTGCAACTTACCAGCCTGCGGTGGAATCCCAACCACCAGTGGGACGACAGTGACCGCCAGCGCATGCTGCTGCGACGCTTGGAGTGTCCATGTGTCTGTAGACAATTGGTTTCCTGT
This sequence comes from Scenedesmus sp. NREL 46B-D3, assembly GCA_014080715.1. Lineage (NCBI taxonomy): Eukaryota > Viridiplantae > Chlorophyta > Chlorophyceae > Sphaeropleales > Scenedesmaceae > Scenedesmus > Scenedesmus sp. NREL 46B-D3. Next base: position 166,895 of record JACERP010000104.1, on the reverse strand, counting down.
CAGGGTGTCGTAGTCCAGCGGGCCCTTTGCAACCACCTCTGGTGTGATGGAGATGACCTCATTCACATCCAGAGAGTCTTGCACGATGGTGAACTGCACTGTGTACACGATGAACTGCTGGGGTTGCAGCAGGGTGGGAACAGCGTCTGTGAGCGCCAAAGGTGGTGTTGCTGCTGAGCGCAGGTTCCTTTGGCGGGGAGGGGCACGTACGATGCGCGGTTTGCGAGCAACCTTCTTGGATGCAGCAGCAGCAGCAGCAGCAGCAGCAGCAGCCGTCGCTGCTTGTGGGTAGATCAGCGCATTGGTGCTGAGCACGCCACCAGCAACATCCGAGCTGATCTTCAAGGTGATCGTGTGCACTTTGACGGCTGCCTTTCCAGTATTTCTTACCCAGACCTGTGCATTCACTGGTCCTGCAAACAGCAGCAGCCACCAAACAGCATCTTATTACTTGCGCACTTGCAAATGAGCCACATCCAGATGAATCTGGCGCATGCAATGAGCGCACGTGATAACTGCACGATGTAGGGGCAGCAGCGAGCATGGCAATGGCATCTGTGCCACATTCTATCAGCGACTGGCTGGTGAAGCGCAAGCGTATACACTTCCAATCTGCTGCTGCCACACATTCCATTGCCCGGTGTAGGGAGCAAACGAGGTCACAAGCCTGACCTGCACAAGGCAGATACCCAAGGAGACGACACGCTCTGTACCCCTGTACATTACCCAGGAACAGGTTTAGCAACAACCTTGGGGCATGTGAGCTGCAACTGAAGTGCATCATTAGCCTCTGACCTCACATCGTGGAACGTGTGAGCAACTAGCGGCAGCAGCTCACCTGGTGCTGCATAGGTGGCAAGTGGGTTTGCGCCACCTTGGTGGAAGGTCGCCTGCAGCGCCAGGGCCTCCAGAACAGCCTGGAGGGTGTCTGCAGGCGGGGTGTCTGCAGGGGCTAGGCCTGTTGCAGAGACCGAAGCTGTGTTCTGCACAAAGCCTCTGGTGATGTCTGCTGCAGTGACCGTGTGGGTGCCTGTGCAAATCACCTTGGCGTTCGGGGCCAGGATTGACACGGGGTGGCCCAGCGAGGAACCCGTTGTTTCTGCCGTGCAATCAAGGCTGCTGCCCACTGTTTGCAGGCTGTTGTCTACCATCACGCGTTTCAGAGAGATGCCGCCCGTGTTCATCACTGTGATGATGAACGTGCGTGTTTCTCCTGCAGGCAACATGGAACAGTGGGTGGAGAGGGGGGAGCAGCCGTGTTGTACGCAGCAGCTTTTCGGTGTGCTGCATGCACTGTGAGACCATCCAGCTGATGCATACAACGCAAATGAAGCATTGCGGTGCAGTTGTCAGCAAGGGACAAACACATAAATGCTCAAGCACATGACTCCAAGTCGCATATCATGGCTGATGATATTGCAACGCAGCATGCTGTTTGTTGCCATATTAAGACACCCAAAAGCTGTTGGAAATCAAAGTTGCTGAGCACACCAAGCATGACAGCACTAGGCAGCACTCCAGTTGTGACGGTACAATGCCCTGCCTGCTGCATGCACACTAGGCTGCTGCTGCACGTACCTGTTTCTGAAAAGACGGTCTTGTCCAGTTTTTGAAGCAGGGACAGCCCCCGCGTGGTGTCAAACGCGATAGTCGCCGCCACTGGAGTCACAACTGCTGGCGTGCTGGGGTTCACGGCTCGCAGCCCTGCGTGCACTGGGGTCCATGTCCCAGAGGCTGCAGGGGTGAAGGTCTTGGTTCCAGCTTCCAGGGCTGCCAGCGTCAGCTTGTACTTGAAGACCACTTCCTCGGTTTCACCCTTTTTCACAGCAAATGGCTGCACGACGGCCGCAGGCACAGCTTCCGAAAGCGTGACAGTGTCGACTGTGACCATCACGTTGCCTGTGTTGTGTAGCCTGACGATGAGAACGGCTTCCTCATCTGCGCATGCAGCAGCGGGAGTAGCAGGTTGAGACAGCATGCGGAGCAGCAGCACAGACAGCACGTCGGGCAGCTCGGTGTAATGCTGATGCCTCGTCTCGTGTTGGTGTTGTTGTTTCATGGTTACAATACATGCTGCTGTGCAGTGCTTCGGAGCAGTTGTTGGCTGATGCACGTGCCACGCCACATTGCAAATGGTCCCCAACATTTGCAAATGGTCCTCAACATGGTAAAAAAACAGTGCCACCCAAGATATGACCAAACAGCATCTCTGATGACTGCCAATCGATGGGCTTGCCAACACATTCTGGCATAAAGGGCACAACATCGCTGATGCAGAAACAAATCGAGTGCACACTGAGCACAGCATTTGCTGGCTTGCTCAATTGGCGGATCAGCCAACTTGGACACGCATGCTGGTGAAGACAATTCATATGGCTAGGCAGAAGTTGAGGCTGTTTGAAAGTGCCTGGGCATTGTGGCAGGCCTCCAGGACCTCCAGGGCTTCAGCATGCACTCACCAGGATCTTGCTGACATTCACCAACATGTGATATTGTGAATCCCGTTAATCAAGCATCCTAGCTGTGCATGCACGCATTCCTTCTACCACGGAAGGCTAAGCCTGAACCCATAAACAAGTAAATTTGGCAGCCTAGAAAAGGGAATCCTAAGTTCACCCCAGCCGTGTCCTGACACGCATACAGTTTTCTGGTTAAGGGTTGTGTTACTACCCGAGTAGGTGCATCACTGGCACACCATCAGTATGTGCGTGTGTTCATTGCGTACCTTCAGAATACGTTCTCACAGGGGGCTGAGCCACGGTGACCGTGAGTGCTGGTGCCGCCGCCAATACAGAGACGGCATCAAAGACAGCTGCAAAGCAAAGAGTGTGCAGCAGCAAGCAGTGAGGTGAACAGCTCCATCGCAGCGAATTGCTCTGCTTTGGCTACAGCTGTTTTGCTCTGACAACGCGCGCATTGATGCAGCCTGCACAGTTAATGAGAACGCAACCTCTCGCGCTAGTAGCTGAAGGAGCCGCATCTGCAGACAAGTGATGACATTCCCTGCATGCTTACTGTTTTTCAACCACGACCAGTGTGCTGCTGTTGCTGATGATGAGAAGCATGGCTGGCACCACGCAAAAAAGGTTTACCAGCAACTGCTGAGTGTGGTTCAAACGCACTGTGCAATGTGCAGACAGTCAACCACTTTCAAGAGCGGTGGTGAAAAATCAACAAATGTGTGGTACGGTGTGCGCTGTGAGTTGTTCGCCACGCGCTGCGCCAGCACATGCGCGTGTACAGAGTTGAGCAGTGCTGGCACGACAGCCATGCGTCATATCTACCGCTGGCTACAATGGGTGGCGACGCAGGGGCGACAAGTCGCAGGGAGTGCAGCAAAGTCAGATGTAAGCTCAATCCAACTCACCATCTTCACAGTAGCATTGATTGGAAGTAGCGGTGGTAGTGAAGGGGCCAACAAGCTGGCAGCTAGCCTGGCTCAACGAGTACGTGACACACCAAGGCACCTGCAGCTTCCCGAAGTTGCTGGCCAGGCAAGGCACAACAACCGTTTCAGGTGTTGCGCACACCACCTCAACATCGCCTTTCCCACTGACATCACTGCATTTGTCACCACCAGCGTTGCTGTAGCAAGCACCGTTGGTTGGGAGACCAAACAGCGCACAACTGGATGAAGGAGATGAAGGAGAGACACCATTCTTGGACAGCCACACACCCTGCACAGCGTGAAATAAACAGGCAGGCTTAGCACATCAACACAGTTCGTGGATGGCAAGCTCTGCAGCACAATGACGCAATACCTCTGCACATGGAATGGAGCTCTTGGAAACAAATTGCATGGCTTAGGATGTCTGCGTTGTGCAGGATGTTATCACGTTGCCGCTGTGAGTAACTGCGGCAATGCATTTATAGGCCGTCTTTGGCAGTGGTAGGCACAGCTGATGTCGTTTATGGCAGTGTAATGCGTTTGGGCTTGGCCCCAAGGTACATGTTTGTTCTGACATTGACATCTGTTGCATTTGTGCACAAGGTACTGCTGTGGTACATGTGCACTGCTGCGGCAGTTGTTGCAGCACATGGAAGGCTCCTAGACAGTTTCACTTCATATGCGACTGCTGCATTCGTTGAAGCTGCACTGTTTTCATCTTTCTTAATTTTTGCGCTGTGCAGCTGCAAGGTGCTGCCTGCCATTGCAACAGCATAACAAATGGGTGACAGCTGCCAGAGCTGCTCAGCGTGTCGCAGTGGTTAGCACAAAAGCCGTGCAACGCCGGTGTAAGGAACAGTTTGCTGTGTTGTCCATTAAACTCACCATGTTGTACTCTGTGGTACTGCCTAGGGTAGCAAAGGTTGCTTTGACACTCATTTTCCTGCCATTGGGGATGGCTATAGTGTCATCTGGAGATAAGCAGATCCCGGTCACTGCAATGCACAGAAGCAACCATGGTTCAGTGGCAAAACATGCACCATGTGCAATTTATTGATGTGAGGCTTTTGCATGAGCATGGCATCATCATCAGCGCATGTGTGCTCGCACAGTGCTGTACACTAGCCAAATCAGGGCAGTAAATGACAGGTTTATTATACTGAGTATGCAGACCTTGCATGGGCGGCAACTGCAGGATGCAAGCCGGTCTGTTGGTTCGCAGACTGCATGTTGGTTCGCAGAGGTGCAGTGTGCATGCTGTGAAGCTGCACTAACCAAAAGATGTGCCAGTCAGCGATATGGCGTGGACTGGAGACGTGGCACATCCCACATTTTCGTTGGTGTTGGCAATGCAACTGTAAGTTCCACGAAGAGCGCTGCTGCTGCAAGCTTGCACGTTGTTGAGACAGTTATTAGACTGCAGCAGCATCCTCTTGGCCACGGCATGTGGGTTGTGCTGGCTGGCCATGGCCCCGCTGTCAGCCTGCCATCCTGTCCAGGCTGCTGCCGGTGACAGCAGCACCAGCAGCAGCGCTATGAAAGCTAGGGCCTGATGATGCCCGCGCATTGTGACCGGTTTTCCAACAAGGGTGATGGCTGTCACATCCACGGAGCTCGCACCTGATGAAGCGCCAGAGCAGAAGAGCAGCAGGCGCCATGGCAGGGCAGGTGTGAGATAAGGTTAATGAAGTAGCACAGCAATACTGATGTTAACTACTGCGAGGCAGCCGGGCTACGCTGCACATGTAGGTGTTCCGTCCGGACGGATCCTGGTGCCATACGATCTAGCCATACGATACGACTGCTTGGCCAGGGTGGGGTATATAGGCATCTGAGAGCGTCCATCGGCAAATACCGCGTTGAAATGCTGATAAGACTGCAATTATGAGCAGCAGAAGCAGGAACCACGCAAGTTGCAGGGCACAGTGGGCAGGACAACGCAAGCTGCGACGCAAGTATGCCTGCACACGAGACGGAAATGCGTCTTGCTGATGCATGATCGTGGCTACAGGAGCACTCACCCCAAGGAACTGCCCACACCAAATGATTTGGGAGTGACCTTCAGGCAGGAGCACGAGCACCTGCAGCAGGCATTCAAAATGGCGGTCCATAACAGTACTGCATTTCAGCGTTGGTTCCGACCAGGACTTGCCATTTCCATGATAATCAACATGGTGCACGAGCGCTGGCCCAAAGATATCAGGCAAAGGTGTCAGAAGGCTACATGCATGGCCTGCGCACACGAAGAGACTCATGAAGCAAGACTCCCATGACAGCAAGGCGAACGTGCGTTGGGTCCCTTTTATGATCGATCATGATCGATATCCATCGGGATTGATATATATCGGGAGCTTTTGGTGCTTACCTTTGACGGCGATTATTGTTCTCACAGGTTGTGCCGTAGAACGTGCAATCAATTCATCATCGTCATAAGATACAAGGTAACCACCTGCCTGTCGCCTTTATAGAGTACCTACCAGACGGGCAACTAAAGATAACAGCGTACGGGTTGTTGTTATAATCATACGATACAGCTTGAGGTTGAGTTTCCACACCAGGAGGCCTGCAAAACTATTTACATGGTTGATGGCAACAATGAAACCCAAGCATTGGTGATAGGTAAGCTGACGCATGTACATCAGAGAGTATACATGAACATGCTGCGAGCCCAAGCTGAAGACATACCGCTCTACACTGCGCTCCTAATAAACAATTATGTTGTGAAAATTTTTACATCAGTCTGCGGACATTGCCGTTGCGTTGCATGCGGTGCATCGCTGTACAACTGCGACCAAGCTGAATTTCATCTCGCCGGATTGAAAGCTAACGGGAACCCTGATAATACTAGTCTGATTTCTAGCCATTTCAGCATACGATAAAGGAGGGCGTTGTCTTGGTGCTGTCACTTGCTGATCATCAGTCATCAGTTATAGGCACGAGTTATTCAGTGATAAGTGGCTGGTGTGACAAGGCACAAGGCAGCATTTCAGGAGTTGTCCGAAAACATTCGAGGACGTTGCTGCCAGCAGCTTGGATGCCTAACCGTGCATCACGTTTCCCTGCTTTGTTTCCGTGCTAGGTCATGCATGATACCACCGTGCTGCAGCTTGTTACAGTGCATGCTAGCTGCTGTAACCAGGGTTTAGCTTTGGAACATATTTTGTTCTGGAAGGCTGTTTGCAAGGTTTGGGGGTGAAGTTTGGGTACAGTTGTGTCGTGGCGCATGTGATACTGTTATTTTGTGTTCGAGTGGTGGCAAGGGTCCTGGAAAGCCGCAGAGAACGGTAACTAGTGTTTTATCATTTTCTGGTGTTGTTATGTTGTTTTGCATGCTGACTTACAGTGGTCAGCGAGCTTGCTGTTGTGCGTGTTGCTACTTGGTGCAGCATCGACGGGCTGGGAAGAGCAGAACAATGAACAACAGGTACAGACATTGTTGAGGCGAGGAATCAGGCGCGTGAACCAGCGGATCGGGTGAGTGGCGCAGCGAACGCGCAGCTGACCGACGTGGTCAGTTGCAAGTTCGCTAGCGAACTTGCTCCACAGCGCTGTGATGCAGAACCGTGGCTGACAGCAGAACATATGCTTGCGGTCAAATGGTTGGCCTTCAGGGGCCAGCCTGGAAGACTGAGGGCTGTGAAGATTTTGGATCTGCAAGCTTGTATCTTAAGAAACAAAGGGGGCTCTGACTCCCCTTAGATCCTGTCACACCCCTTGTAGCAGAGGGGTAAATGATGGAAGTTAGGGAGTGTAAAACGACAGAAATGTTTCTACATGCCTCAGAGGGATGTCTATGTCCTAACTTCCACTAACTCCCAACATGTTGCAGAAAGGGTGGGAAATCAGCGGAAGTTGGGAGTTAAATTTCAGTGGGCAGGGTTGAAACCGGGGAAGTTGGGAGCTAGTGGGATTAAGTGGTAAGGCAAAAGCAGGAAGTTAAAGCAAACAGCCACGGACTTGGGGGAGTCAGCTGCTCAAGACATGGATTGGGCACCTGCAACTGCCAGAGGTCCCATGGGCCCCTCCTTGGGGTGTCTGCATGGTGTACTGTGGCTTGGAATGATGTCAGATAACACTAGTGGCTTGGCAACTACTAACTTCCTGGCTTGTGTCACTAACTTCCCCTAAATTCCTGAAATGAGGGTTTCAGCAGGAAGTCAGGAGGTAAAATCACCTGGGAGAGCCCAAAATTATGGAAGTTGGGAGTTGGCAGAAGTTTATATTTCCACTATGTTGATTTGGCCCCTTTAGACCACGTACAACACATCTGTGCAAGCAGAATCACTAACTTCCACCGTTTACCCCTCCGCTTCAAGGGGTGTGACAGGAGTTAAGGGGAGTCAACAGGCCCTTGAGAAACAGCTCGTTTCTGAGTAGTGACTGCTTGCAGGGCCAGGCAGCACTAGTGCTGAACAGTACTGTTCAATTGCACAGCCAGTGAGCCAGTGGTGGTTGCAACCCGCAGCAGCTTACAGGCTGCAGCATGCCACAGTGGCAGCATTGTCACAGTGTGCCACCTGGATAAAACTACTACATTCGTGTTGGTCAAGAACCACGTACGATGTGTTTGTAGTATTTGGTGCGCTTTTAGTACAATTGGTACGTAGTTGGCGCGAGAGTTAAAGATCCAAATTGGAGTGCGCTGCTGGTGCTGGTGCCGCTCGTGCAGGTGTTGGGGCTGGTGCTGGTGCTGGTGTTGGTGCTGGTGCTGGTGCTGGTGCTGGTGCTGATGCTGGTGCTGGTGCCGCTCATGCGGGTGCTGGTGCTGGTGCTGGTCACGGTGCTGGTGCTGGTGCACAGTACTATGGAGAGGCTCGCTGGCCAGGTCTTTTGACCAGTGTGTCGCGGTGGCCGTGTGCATTGCTCAAGCTTGTTTTTGATGTTGTCGATCATCTTGTCTTTGGCACCTGCCGCCCCCCTCCCGCCCCCCCATCAGAGGTTCCATTGGCTGCTGATGGGGGGTCCCATTCCTTTGTGGAGCATGTCATGAAACGTGATGTATGCTTGAAGACTTTGTGCCTGCATGCTTCACCTGCAGGCGGCTGATCTTCAATGACCGCTAGATTGACAGACCCAGCAGGCTGGTTCTGCCATGCAAATACCTTGTGCCCTGTTCGCATGTGTTGGTGTCTGCTGCACAGTGTGGTGGATGCCAGCGGCAGGCTGTCCAGTACAGCTGCCGCCAATTGCGTAGTGTGGCACAGGCGCCCGCGCACTGTACGACGGTTGCACCATACGCTAGTGCGCCTCTCGTAACTGTCACAGCTGAGTCAGCAGTTGAGTCAGCAATGCACTTGTGGTAGGCTGCACTTGCAACAGGCTGCTGCAGGGATTGCAGTTCAAGTGCAACAGCTGATAGCTGTTGTGCTGCCCAGCAGTTGAGCAGGGATGGCATTTTGTGCTGCCCAGCAGCTGAGCAAAGGAGTCGGTCACTGGCAATTGATCCTACTTGCACATTCTTGGCGTCATGCTAGGTTTTAACATTGCACTTCGATGCAAGTCATGTGCGTTGCTGCTCTAGCACAGCGTTGTCACAAGCACGGTACAGTGGGTGGTCCGCGTTACATGCATGAGCAGCAGCAGTCAATGGCTTTCATGCGGGGGGTTGGGTGGGCTGCCAGTGTACTTGATTCTAGTGCCGTGTCCTGTCACAAGCACGGTGCCATCTTCTTTTACGGTGCATACGTTCATGTCCCACTTGATTTCAGCACTGGAAAGGCATATGTAGACACGCATTCATCATCATCATATTACCCATTCAAGCCATAGCATCAGCGCCATCGGCCCCGCGCCCCACCGGGGCGGAAAGAGGAGGGAGCACTGCTCCAGATTGTTTGCATCATGCATGATGCATTGCGCACATCCCAAGACTTGACAAGAAAAGCAGCAATACACGGTGACACCATCCGACATCTTCCAGAACTGCTTAGATACGAAACGCAACACCTTAATTGACGAATCAGCCGTGGACAAAACGCTGCGCAACTTTTCAGCGCAACCAGGCAGGGATCTGATCTCAGCAAACATACCATCCCTCTGAGCAGAAGTAGTAGGGCAATCAAACATGAAGTGTGACAAAGACTCAACTTCTGCACCACAACAAGGACAGTCTGAAGTGGAGCTAGCTCTGCAACCCCCAAACTGACTAGTACGCTCATGTACACACAGACAACCCATACGAACACGCAAAAGCAATTCAATACCACGTGGAATTGCCACTGAACGCAAGTACGGCCTAGGCCTCCTGAAACCCATAGCATCAACATGAGTGGGATGCACATGAGCCACATACCGACTCAGAGTGGAGTGTTCCAACGTTTCACATGCAATCCTTTCAGCATGTAGTGTCCTGACCTGCTTGTTTACATGGCTCTTGCACGCACTGGCTCTGCCTTCCGCGGTCACAACATTCATAGACACGCATTGTGGGTTGCATCAGCAGTACTAATTAATCTCAGATGCTGTTGGGTGCTTGTGCTGTTGGGTTTGAGTGGGGCTAGGCATGCAGCAGCTACAGCGCAGTCTGAGCAAGATTCACTGCGAGCACGCGGTACACGGGCATGCATGCTGTTTACAGTGAGCACGCGGTACACGGGCATGCATGCTGTATACAGTGAGCACGCGGTACACGGGCATGCATGCTGTATACAGTGAGCACGCGGTACACGGGCATGCATGCTGTATACAGTGAGATACGTACCACGTATGTGGTTGGTGCTGCCGTCCCCACCGGCGGCAGGCACCTGAGCTTCAACGTCAACCAATGCGGGCCAAAAGAGTTGATGCTATGGCTTAAAATGGTTAACATGATAATGTTGTAATCCTCATGAGGAGGAGGATGAATGCGGGCATGCGCTCTGCGCATGCGCAATTGTGTACCTTTACTAATGCATTTCAGTTATATGAGTGCCTGTGCTGGTCAAGCACAAGCTCACGCCTGTGATGTTTTATGAGTGCCTGTGCTGGTCAAGCACAAGCTTAGGCCCTGTGATGTTATATGAGTGCCGGTGCTGGTCAAGCACAAGCTCAGGCCCTGTGATGTTATATGAGTGCCTGTGCTGGTCAAGCACAAGCTCAGGCCCAATGATGTTATATGAGTGCCTGTGCTGGTCAAGCACTAGCTCAGGCCCAATGATTGCTGCAGCTGCTGGCGAAGAGACTAACATCATTGCAAGGTAGGGTGTGAGGCACTTCCTTGCATGCATGCAGTGCTATGCCCTGGTACATCATTGCAAACGCAGTTGTACAGAGTTGCAGTAAAAACACGTTGGAGAGCACAACATACAGAGCACAGTGCAGCAGTTGGTAGTGACGTACCTGCCGCCCTGTTCAAGGCTTTGCTCATCCGCTCGTGAGATGCTCGTCACAAGCCACACACTCGTCACAAGCCACCCACGCACGCACGCACGCACGCACGCACGCACAAAGCTGCAATGCGGATCACTTGCACACTGAGTTGCACTTTGGCTGTCACACAAATACGCCGCAGGAGCAAGACAGTGCCTCGGTGCACGAGCTGCAGGCACACCGGCCGCCGCTGTTGCAGCAGCGCTACAACTGCTGCATACCATTGCATTCAATGCGGGGAAGTTACCCCAACGCGCTGGCAACTCCCGGCAATCCTAAGGCACTGCGACAACTGCTGGCACGCTCGTCAGTACCGCTGCAGGTGCAGAAAGCTGACGTCAGCTCCACTGCAACAGCATCACAGACAACACCACACGGGAAAGCATGCCTGCTGCACTGCCAGGGCTGCTAGCTCGCGTGCCGCTACTGCTGCAGGTCTGCACGCGGACCCCAGCTCCTGCCACTGCAGCAGCCAAACAACGCGACTCCGAGCAGCAGCCGCTGCAAACCGCGGGTGCGTCACTGCCGTGGCTGCCAGCGCGCTGGGCGCCGCTGCTGCCAGTGCTGGGACCCATCCCCTCAGCTCCACTGCAGCAGCAGCACGATGACGGTCACGTCGTCCATGGTGCCGCGCCCCATGCTCTCCGCCACAGACTGCTGCAGACAATCGCATCCTTGAAGGAGCTGGCAAGCCCCGGCAATGCGGCACTGCAACAACTGCCAGCATCTTGCCGCCGCCGCGGCAGGCGCAAGGGTTGGTTGCAGCTTGAGCGCAGCAGCACCGGACTGTTGCGTCATCCATGCCTGCTGCACTGCCATGGCTGCTAGCTCCACTGCAGCAGCAGCACGATGACGGTCACGTTGTCCATGGTGCCACGCCGCATGCTCTCCGCCAGCAGCGCCTCGGCAGCGGCAGTGGCGGCGGCGTCGCTGAACACCAGGCTGCCCGGCAGCTCGGCAGAGCCCAGGCCCGCAAAAGCTGCAAGCAGCAGCAGCAGCAGCAGCAGCAGCAGCAGCAGCAGGCGATAATCACGACAGCTGTGCGACCAATACTGGGGCAGCATGCATGTGATGCCCTGGCAGCAGCAGCAGCAGCAGCATCGGCATCTGGACTCTAAGCTGCCTGGCAGCTCTGCAGAGCCCAGGTCCGCTGATGCCGCACAGAGCTGGACAAAGCGGCAATGCTGGCAGCCGTTGGCACATAGTCAGAAGCGGAGCAACACCCGCAGCAGCAGCAGCAGCAGCAGCACTGGAGACCAGATCAAGGCTTGCATAAAAAGCGACATGTGCCAACAGCCCGCCATCTATTCCGACACCTACCAAGTACAAGAAGCGCACCTGAGCCCCCCAGCCTTGGTGCTCAGTACCCACGAGACCACCTAGCCAGCCCAACACCTAGCCAGCCCAGCACCTAGCTAGCCCAACGCACGCAACAGACAACCTGGGCGCGTCTGCAATACTGTGGTGCCGCAGCTGCTCCCAAGCCCGCTCCCAGCAGTTGCTCACTCCTGCCGACCCCCGAGAAATGCTGCCTCGTCAATCGGCCACTCGCGCACATGCACATACAAACGCACATGCTGGCACGCAGCAAACCCGACCAGCCTGCACCGCAGCACCAGCACAAGAACAAGAACATGACGCAACCTACCTGCCGTGCGCATGCGCGCTGCCGCTGTGCTGCCAACAGTACCCAGCAGTTGCTCACTCCTGCTGACCCCCAAAAAATGCTCTCCAGCGCGGCTGCCGCTGGCGTCCATCGTCAATCGCCCACTCGCACACGCGCACAGACACAGACGCTCGCACATGCTGGCACACAGCAAACCCGGCCAGCCTGCACTGCAGCACACGAACCAGAACAGGACGCAACCTACCTGCCGTGCCGCGCGCATGCGCGCTGCCGCTGTGCTGGCCCGGCTTGTGGCGTGGCCAGCCCGAGTGCAGCGCGAGGCCAGCGGGGATGCTGCTGTTGCTTCCGGCAGCGGCACTTGCCGCTGAGGGGCTGCCAGATGCGTTGCTGCTGCTGTGGTTTGCGGTGTACGCCTGCAGGCATGAGTACACCAGGTAGAACGGAGCAAAGAAGCAGTCAGGGAGTCAGCACTTGCCAGCAGCTATAGACGTAGTTGCTATGACTGGCCTGTTGCTGTGGTTTGCGGTGTATGCCTGCGGGCATGAGTACACCAGTTTGTATAGCAGACGGAGCAGCCAAACAGGGAGTCGGCAGAGCAGGTGACAGCGACTGCTGTCAGTGCCAGCGGCAGCCTATAGACAACATAACATATAGCTGGCCTCCTGCTGCTGCTGCTGCTGCTGTGGTGTCCGGTGGTGTGCAGCGCAGGAGTGCGGGTTGTGTTAGGCAGCAGAGTTGTCTGCTGCTTGCCTGCCATGCAGCCGCTTCAACGTATCCACAGTGACAGGAGCTGCATAGTGCTGCGGTGGACGCAAAACAGCAGTATGCGACAACACGCAGATGGTAGGAGATCAAAAACTTGCATGCAGTGAGCGCTGCCATGCCGTCATCACTGCATCCGAGCACGCCCACAGCGCATCACCACCCAAAATAAAAACAGGCATAGGAAAGGAATAGCGCAACCGGGGAATCCACAGCGGCAGAGGGCACCCGTTGCCGGCCTTCCCCTGCCCAAAACCTCGAGTGCAGGTGCTGCCGTGATGACCGCGTCTGTGCTGCCCGTCCACGCCCACGGCCCGCCACAGCCACTGCGCCAGTGGCTGTCTGACAGGCTGAGGCCTCACTTGAAACCTATTCCTGCCAGTACTGTTTAGTTGCGCCTGACGGCAGATGCTTGTGTTGCGCTAGTGCTGTCCACACAGCAGCCCCTCCCCTGCACCCTGCTGGCCGTGAAGTGTTGAAGCTGCCGTGATGCTTATGCCTCGTCCCTATGCGTCACATGCCACAGCCCGTCGCTGCCGAGCACCACCAACGCGCACACGAGAAACCAACCGTGCGCCCCCGCCGCGTGCATCTGGCGTGCAGCCCGACACACACCGCCGCGCACCTTGAGAACCGCTGCCGCCGTGATGACAGCGTCTGCGTCGCTGAGCACGTCCCACAGCCAAACAACACAAAATAAAGCTGCCGATGCGGCTGCTGCGCATTGCCTTTCGCCCCTCGCCTACCCTGCACCCTGCAAGCCTTGAAGTGCTGCAGCTGCCGTGGTGCCCGTGCCTGTGCCACATGCCACAGCCCTCCGCTGCCCAGCACCAGGAACAAGCACAGGAGCAGCGTACCGAGTGCCCACTGCGCGTGCATCTGGCGTGCAGCGCAACACACACCGCCACGCACCTTGGGGCCGCTGCCGCCGTGATGACGGCGTCCGTGTCGCTGAGCAGCATACAGTACGCCCCCCCAGCATCTGGCATGCAGCCCAACACACGCGCACCTTGCGCGCCGAAGCGGCCGTGATGACGGCGTCCGTGTCGCTGAGCACGTCCCACAGCCCGTCGCTGCCAAACAACACGAAAAAGCTGTTGATGCAGCTGCGCACACCAACCAGGCCCTCGCCTACCCTGCAACCCGCAGCTTTTGAGGTGTTGATGCTGCCAGATACCCTACATCCCCTACGCATGCATCTGGCATGCACATGCGTCAATGCACACCTTGAGCGCCGAAGCGACCGTGACGACGGCGTCCGTGTCGCTGAGCACGTCCCACAGCCCGTCGCTGCCCAGCACCACAAACGTGTCGCGCCGCGGCTGCAGCGCCAGGCGCGTCACATCCGGCTCGCACTCCACGTAGCGGTAGGGCTCCTTGAAGTCAAGATCTCCCAGAGACCTGCGCGCACCACACAAAACAAGTCGCATGACCGCAGCGGCTGCAAGATGTTGCAGCCACGGAGGTCCTTCAGCTGTTGGAAGCCAGACACCCAGAACTCGAAAAGCAGGAGGCAGAACACAGGTAGGTTTGGCGGCAGCAGGGTTGAGGAGTGGCTGCAGTGGCGGGCACGTCAAAACCGGCTCATACTCTGAGTAGCGGTGGGGCTCCTTGAAATCATCTTCCAGAGACCTGCAGGCAAGAAGCACACCAGGTACAAAGACGCAACGGCTGAAGGATTCGCTTTGCACTCAAGCGTTACGGCTCCTTAAAAAAAAAGCACGTCCAAAGTCTGAAACGCAGGAGGCAGAACACAGTGTAGGTTTGGCGACAGCAGAGTCAGGGAGCGGCTGCAGTGGTGCGCACGTCGAAACCGGTTTGCATTCCACACAGTAGTAGGGATGGTTGAACTCCAAGTCCGGCAGCCGGCTGCCCAGCTCTACCTGCTGACCGCCAGCCAGCTGCTTGGCCCTAATCGCTGAGAGCCTGCTTGTTGACCGCTCACCTGCTGACCGGCCATACCTGCTAACCGCCTCTTTGCTGAACGCCAGCCCGCTGCCCTGCCGTGCTCGCTGACCGCCTGCTTGCTGACCGCCCACCTGCTGACCGCCAGCCCGCTGCCGGGGCGCCCGTCCCTCGGCTCCACCACCACGCGCCAGCAGCGCTGGAAGTCCACGCGCCCGCCGGCCTCCTCGATCCTGGCGCGCTCGTGCGGCAGGTGCGGCTTGTGGTCCTCCGTGAGCCGGTAGGCAGCTGCATCGCGGCACAGCACGGCGCGGCTGTCGCCTGCGCGGGCAAAAACCGCATACAGCAACACCCGCAGTCATAATCAGGCGGCTGGCATACGCCGTGAGCCGGTAGGCAGCTGCATCGCGGCACAGCACGGCGCGGCTGTCGCCTGCGCGGGCGAAAACCGCATACAGCAACACCCGAAGTCATAATCAGGCGGCTGGCATACGCCGTGAGGCCGGTGCGCGGCCGCGTCGCGGCACAGCACGGCGCGGCTGTCGCCTGCGCGGGCGAAAACCGCATACAGCAACACCCGCAGTCATAATCAGGCGGCTGGCATACGCCGTGAGCCGGTAGGCAGCTGCATCGCGGCACAGCACGGCGCGGCTGTCGCCTGCGCGGGCGAAAACCGCATACAGCAACACCCGAAGTCATAATCAGGCGGCTGGCATACGCCGTGAGGCGGTGCGCGGCCGCGTCGCGGCACAGCACGGCGCGGCTGTCGCACTGCGCGGGCGACAGACACACAAGGTGCAACACTCGAACGTTTGAGGCACACCACACACACAGAGTGCAGCACCGCGCAGTCAGGCGCCCGGCATACGCCACATGCTCATGTCAGACCCTGGCATTCGACTCTGGCGCATTTGACTCGGGCGCGGCCTGATGAGACGGGTGGCGTGTGCAAGCAAGGGGCGGGGGGAGGAGCCATGAAGCACGCTCGCGCGCCCCGCGCCAGCACAGCCTCCGCATGCACACATGACAACATGCACGTGCTGTGAGGCGTCGCGGCTGTCGCCTGCGCAGGCAAACACTAACACAGCAACACCTGAAGCCATGATCAGGCGCCTGCCATATGCCTCGCCGGTGGCTTGGCTTGATCAGAGGGCGATGTATGTTGTTTAAATGGGCAGGGGGTGGCCTGGCGAGGTGCCGCTTCCTATGCAACGAGCCAGGTGATGCGTGGCGGCATCGCGGCGTAGCACGGCTTGGCTGCCACGCAAATGGGCAAATGCACGCAATTGGGCAAATGCTTGGCTGCCACGCAAATGGGCAAATGGGCAACAGCAGAAAGTATGCTGCGCGGCATGCAGCCAGCCGAACTTACGAATACGTGTTCCGGCAGTGAAGCGCACGCACGCAGGCCGGCATGCACACTATAGCAACGCTCCACGCGCATGCACGCACGCAGTGTGCATGCACATCAATCCTGGCAATACATGGCATATGCACACGTGCTCCAAAGCTCCGCGCGCTGCAGGACATGCACACCCCCCAGCACGCGTCCAGTTATCAAGACTGAAAGTACACTGACACTGAAAGCACACGAACAGCAGAGCACACCCACATACATGTGGGTTGAAGCATATCCTCCATAAGAATGCATCCTCACAGCACAGGCACATGCTCGAACACACACACCAGACGCCATAGCCCAGCACGTACAACATACACACCCGACTGCCCAATCGCATACTTCACCACACACTAGCATGCGCTGGAGTATGCAGTCGCATGCATGCACTCCACATGCAGGCGCTCACGTGCATGTGCTTACATATGCACAAGCAGTCACCTTGAAACAATGGACGAGAGCGCACACCCAAGCACACCCCCCATGACGTGCATGCACACGCACATGTGCATGCACGGCAGAGCAATGTGCAGGTTATTGAACAGCATACACAACATATTAACACGGCGAAGCGCGTGCGGGAACGCATGAAAGCTACATGTTTACACGCACACGCGCGCCGCAAAGCAGGCACGTCGCATGCAAGCATACACGCACCTGCGCACGTCTCTGCGCAAGAGTGCCAAGAACATGTAGAATGTGCGCGCGCGGCCCCCAAGCGAATTGCGCCACATGCAAAAGTCAACGAGTATGCGGCATATGCCTGGACGTACGTGCGGCAGCTCAATCAGCACGCACACACGTGCAGAAACAGGTATTGTTGGCACGCACGCCTGCACGCGCGTGCCACACGCAGTGTATGCACGCCAGACACAACACATGCCCATGTGCAACTGTGCCCACGCATCACCATGGTCAACATGACGCACACATGCCTGCAAGTGCGTGCCACAGAGCGCGCAAGACAGAGACAAGCCCACACACATACAACGCGCGCGCAGCAAGACAAGCTGCGTACACACACGCCTACAGGCGCGGGCTGTAAAGCAGGCACGCCAGACGTAAGCACACACGCACATGTGCGCGCACGCGCGTGCTGCAAGACAGCCTGCGTACACTGTACATGCCTGTATGTGCAATCCTATATGTGCATTCATCACGCACGCGGAGCAAAAGCGCACGCCCGCGCGCGCGTGCACGCACACCCACACCCACATGTGCGTGCACGCGCGCGCAGCCAGACAACCTGCATACACACATCAATGCACGCGCATGCCATCAAGCACGCACGCCAAGCGAAAGCACTTTTGCACTTGTGCATGCACGCGCGCACAGCCAGGCAACCTGTGCTACACTCACGCCTACACGCGCGTGCCATTCAGCATGCACGCCATACAAAAGCACACGCGCACAAGTACATGTACACGCGCGCAGCAAGGCAAGCTGCGTACACCCACACCTACCTGTGCGTGCTGAATGGCATGCACACCAACGCAAAGCACACACGCACATGTGCATGCACCTGCGCGCAGCAAGGCAAGCTGCGGACACGTATGCCTACATGAGCGTCCGCAGAGCATGCACGCTAAACACATCATACACATACAAGCATGTATGGACGCACGCACAGCTAGACAACCTGTGCATACACATGCCCGCATGCGCGCGCCATTCAGCACACCAAGCGTAAGCACACACGCACATGTGCATGCACGTGCGCGCTGCTAGACGACCTGCATGCATACGCGCCTACACGCGCGCGCCATTCAGCACGCACGCCAAGCGAAACCACACACGCACAAAAATGCGCGCGCAGCAAGTCAACCTGCATACACACATGCCCGACACACGCATGCCATTTTGCACACAAGCCAAACAAAAACACACACGCACATGTGTACGCACGCGCGTGATGTGCAAGACAACCTGCTTACACACACGCCCTACACACACGCGCCATTCAGCACGCAAGCCAAACAAACACACACGCGCACATCGTGATGTGCCAGACAACCTGCTTACACACACGCCCTACACGCGCGTGCCATTCAGCACGCAAGCCAAACAAAAACACACACATGCGCGGATGTGCACGCACGCACGTGATGCGCAATATAACCTGCTTACACACACGCTCCACACGCACGTGCCATTCAGGACGCAAGCCGAACAAACACACACACGCGCGTGTGCACGCACGCGCGTGATGTGCAAGACTACCTGCTTACACACACGCCCTACAAACGCGCGCCATTCAGCACGCATGCCAAACAAAAAAAAACACGCGCGCATGCGCACGCACGCGCGTGATGTGCAAGACAACCTGCGTACACACTCGCCCTACACGCGCGTGCCATTCAGCACGCAAGCCAAACAAAAACACACGCACATGGGCACGCACGCGCGTGATGTGCCAGACAACCTGCTTACACACACGCCCTACACGAGCATGCCATGCAGCACGCAAGCCAAACAGAAACACATGCGCGCATGTGCACGCACGCGCGTGATGTGCAAGACAACCTGCTTACACACACGCCCTACACACGCGCGCCATTCAGCACGCAAGCCAAAGAAAAAAAAAACACGCGCGCATGCGCACGCACGCGCGCGCCCGACCAGACAACCTGCGTACACACACGCCCTATACGTGCGTGCCATTCAGCACGCAAGCCAAAAAAAAAAAAAAACACGCGTGCATGCGCACGCACGCGCGTGATGTGCAAGACAACCTGCGTACGCACTCGCCCTACACGCGCGTGCCATTCAGCACGCAAGCCAAACAAAAACACACGCACATGGGCACGCACGAGCGTGATGTGCCAGACAACCTGCTTACACACACGCCCTACACGAGCGTGCCATGCAGCACGCAAGCCAAACAAACACAAACGCGCGCATGTGCACGCACGCGCGTGATGTGCCAGACAACCTGCTTCCACTCATGCTCTACACGCGCGTGCCATTCAGCACGCAAGCCAAACAAACACAAACGCGCGCATGTGCACGCACGCGCGTGATGTGCAAGACAACCTGCTTCCACACACGCCCTACACACGCGCGCCATTCAGCACGCAAGAAAAACAAAAACACATGCGCATGCGCACGCACGCGCGAGCCTTGCGAGACAACCAGCGTACACACACACCCTACACGCGCGTGCCATTCAGCACGCAAGTCAAACAAAAACACACACGCGCACATGCGCATGCACGTGCGCGCCTTGCCAGACAACCTGCTTACATAAACGCCCTACACGCGCGTGCCATTGAGCACGCAAACCAAACAAAAACACACACGCGCGCATGCGCACGCACGCGCGTAATGTGCAAGACAACTTGCTTACACACACACCCTACACACGCGTGCCATTCAGCACGCAAGCCAAACAAAAACACACGCACATGTGCACGCACGAGCGTGATGTGCCAAACAACCTGCTCACACACACGCCCTACACGCGCGTGCCATTGAGCACGCAAACCAAACAAACACACACGCGCGCATGTGCACGGACGCGCGTGATGTGCAAGACAACTTGCTTACACACACACCCCACACACGCGTGCCATTCAGCACGCAAGCCAAACGAAAACACACACGCGCGCATGTGCACGCACGCGCCTGATGTGCAAGACAACCTGCTTACACACACGATTTACATGCGCGTGCCATTCAGTACGCAAGCCAAACAAAAACACACGCACATGGGCACGCGCGAGCATGATGTGCCAGACAACCTGCTTACACACACGCCCTACACGAGCGTGCCATGCAGCACGCAAGCCAAACAAAAACACACATGCATGCGCACGCACGCGCGAGCATTGCCAGACAACCTGCGTACACACACGCCCTACACGCGCGTGCCATTCAGCACGCAAGTCAAAACAAAAACACACACGCGCACATGCGCACGCACGCGCGCGCCTTGCCAGACAACCTGCTTACATAAACGCCCTACACGTGCATGCCATTCAGCACGCAAGCGAAAAAAAAACACACACGCATGCGCACGCACGCGCGAGCCTTGCCAGACAATCTGCGTACACACACGCCTTACACGCGCGTGCCATTCAGCACGCAAGTCAAACATAAACACACACGCATGCGCACGCACGCGCGAGCCTTGCCAGACAATCTGCGTACACACACGCCCTACACGCGCGTGCCATTCAGCACGCAAGTCAAACAAAAACACACACGCGCACATGCGGACGCACGCGCGCGCCTTGCCAGACAACCTGCTTACACACACGCCCTACACACGCGCGCCATTCAGCACGCAAGCCAAAGAAAAACACACACGCGCGCATGCGCACGCACGCGCGCGCCCTGCCTGACAACCTGCGTACACACACGCCCTATACGTGCGTGCCATTCAGCACACAAGCCAAACAACAACACACACGCGCGCATGCGCACGCACGCGTGTGATGTGTAAGACAATCTGCGTACACACTCGCCCTACGCGCGTGCCATTCAGCACGCAAGCCAAACGAAAACACACACGCGCGCATGTGCACGCACGCGCGTGATGTGCATGGTAAACTGCTTACACACATGCTTTACACGCGCGTGCCATTCAGGACGCAAGCGAAACAAAAATACACGCGCGCATGTGCACGCCCGCGCGTGATGTGCAAGACAACCTGCTTACACACACGCCCTACACGCACGTGCCATTCAGCACGCACGCCAAACAAACACAAACGCGCGCATGTGCACGCACGCGCGTGATGTGCAAGACAACCTGCTTCCACACACGCCCTACACGCGCGTGCCATTCAGCACGCAAGCCAAACAAACACAAACGCGCGCATGTGCACGCACGCGCGTGATGTGCAAGACAACCTGCTTCCACACACGCCCTACACACGCGCGCCATTCAGCACGCAAGCCAAACCAAAACACACGCACATGTGCACGCACGCGCGTGATGTGCAAGACAACCTGCGTACACACACGCCCTACACGCGCGTGCCATTGAGCACGCAAACCAAACAAAAACACACGCGCGCATGTGCACGCACGCGCGTGATGTGCAAGACAACTTGCTTACACACACACCCTACACACGCGTGCCATTCAGCACGCAAGCCAACCAAAAAAACACGCACATGTGCACGCACGCGCGTGATGTGCAAGACAACCTGCTTACACACACGCCCTACACACGCGTGCCATTCAGCACGCAAGCCAAACAAACACAAACGCGCGCATGTGCATGCACGCGCGTGATGTGCAAGACAACCTGATTCCACACACGCCCTACACACGCGCGCCATTCAGCACGCAAGCCAAACAAAATCACACGCACATGTGCACGCACGAGCGTGATGTGCCAGACAACCTGCTTACACACACGCCCTACACGCGCGTGCCATTGAGCACGCAAACCAAACAAAAACACACACGCGCGCATGCGCACGCACGCGCGTGATGTGCAAGACAACTTGCTTACACACACACCCTACACACGCGTGCCATTCAGCACGCAAGCCAAACGAAAACACACACGCGCGCATGTGCACGCACGCGCGTGATGTGCAAGACAACCTGCTTACACACACGCTTTACACGCGCGTGCCATTCAGAACGCAAGCCAAACAAAAACACACGCACATGGGCACGCACGAGCGTGATGTGCCAGACAACCTGCTTACACACACGCCCTACACGAGCGTGCCATGCAGCACGCAAGCCAAACAAAAACACACACGCATGCGCACGCACGCGCGCGCCCTGCCAGACAACCTGCGTACACACACGCCCTACACGCGCGTGCCATTCAGCACGCAAGTCAAAAAAAAAAAACACGCGCACATGCGCACGCACGCGCGCGCCTTGCCAGACAACCTGCTTACATGAACGCCCTACACGCGCGTGCCATTGAGCACGCAAACCAAACAAAAACACACACGCGCGCATGTGCACGCACGCGCGTGATGTGCAAGACAACTTGCTTACACACACACACCCTACACACGCGCGCCATTCAGCACGTAAGCCAAACAAAAACACACACGCGCATGTGCACGCACGGGCGTGATGTGCAAGACAACCTGCTTACACACACGCCCTACACACGCGCGCCATTCAGCACGCAAGCCAAAGGAAAACACACACACGCGCATGCGCACGCACGCGCGCGCCCGACCAGACAACCTGCGTACAAACACGCCCTATACGTGCGTGCCATTCAGCACGCAAGCCAAAAAAAAAAAAAAACACGCGTGCATGCGCACGCACGCGCGTGATGTGCAAGACAACCTGCGTACACACTCGCCCTACACGCGCAGCCATTCAGCACGCAAGCCAAACAAAAACACACGCACATGGGCACGCACGAGCGTGATGTGCCAGACAACCTGCTTACACACACGCCCTACACGAGCGTGCCATGCAGCACGCAAGCCAAACAAAAACACATGCGCGCATGTGCACGCACGCGCGCGCCTTGCCAGACAACCTGCAAACACACACACCCTACACGCGCGTACCACTTAGCACGCAGGCGAAACAAAAACACATGCGCACATGTGCACGCACGCGTGCGTCGCAACGCGACCTGCATGCACATACGCCTACATGTGCGTGCTGAATGGCACGCACGCCAAGCGAAAGCACACACACACACACACACACACACACACACACACACACACACACACACACACACACACACTCATGTGCATGCACGCGCGTGCAGCATGACAACCTGCGTACACACATCAATACACGCGGTGCCATCAGCAGGCACGCCAAGCGAAGCCATGCGCACATGTGCATGCGCGCGTGCAGCAAGACAGCTGGGGTTCACACATGCCCTACATGCGCGTGCCGTCTAGAATGCATGCCAGACGTAAGCACAACGCACTTGTGCATGCACGCGCGCGCAACAACAAGACCTGCATGCACAATGCCTACACAAGTGTGCCATTCAGCATGCACGCCAGAGGTAAGCACAGACGCAAACATGTGTGTGTGGATGCCGTCGCAGCGACGCCACCTGCATGCACACACGCCTACATGGCGTGTCGTATAGCGCGCCCGTCATGCAACAACACAAACGCACACAAGCGCGCATCAGCTCAACCAACATGCACACATGCCTGCATGCGCATGCCGTGAATCACGTACTTTGAGCTTGCACACCGATTGCAAGAACACTTGCACATGTGCAGTCACGCGCGCGCATAAACACCAACTCATGCCTGCATGCGCATCACGTAGTTTGAGCTTGCACACCGATTGCAAGAACACTTGCACATGTGCAGGCACAAGCGCGCATAACCTCAACCTACATTCACACATGCCTACATGCGCGTGCCGTGAAGCACGTACGTGAGCCGTAAGCACACTCCCACATGTGCAAGCACGCACGCGCAGGAATGCGAACTACACGCACACACAGCTACACACAGGCGCGATAGCGAGCACGCCAAACGTAAGCACATACACATAAACGCGCATGTGCACGGTGTGCGGGCAGCAACAGAACCTGCATACATACACGCCCTACATGCGCGTGCCATAGCACACATTGACCAAATGCCAGCACGCACGTGCGCGCAACAGATGTACGTGCACGTGCGCAAGTGGACATGCACGAGTGCACCATGGCAACATGCGCCAGATCATCCAGTTCGTCCTCCAGCACCTTCTTGCGCGACATGCTCTCGTCATACCTGCAGGCGCGGGCGACAGCACACGGCCAGCAACAGCATGGCGGCTGCCAGCAAGGTTCAGAGCGGACAGCTGCAGCATGCATGCGTTAGCATCAGACGCTGACACACAAACGTATGCTGAAGGAGGAGGAGGCCATATTCATACACGCGTCAAAACACACGGGCACGCCCCACGCTGTGCACCACACGCCAGCACGCACGAGGATGTGCACGCCCATGCACGTATAAACGTGAGCTTCATGCTCACACCGACCACAAGCACGCAAGCGGCCCCACCGCACTCATGCCACCTGCAAACGTGCATGCACAAGTGCACACGTACGTGCGCACGCGCCAAGCAGCACACAACGTACAACCGCACACACCTACACACGCGCATGCTCAAAAGCATTGATCAACATGCACGCAGTAGCGCGCGCACACGACACGCTCACCCCTGCACTGCCCCATAGCGGGCATGCAACATGCGAGGGTGCACGCACGCATGCGCGCACAAGCACGCGACCAACATGCGCACGCGCACACAAACAAACACATGCCTGAACCACAGAATGCATATGCAAGCACGCACATGCATGTGCACGCGCAAGCAGGCAAGTTAGGTGCCCGCACGCCTAGTCACATGGCCGCGCGCGCCAAAGCAAGCACGCCGCATGGAAGCATACATGCACACAACTTACAACCGCACACGCCGTCACACATGCGCGTGCTCAAGCAAATGAGCCCTACATGCACGTACTCGTGCGCGCACGCAACCTGGATGCACCTACATACTCACATCTGCAGCGCCTTAAAGCAGGCACGCACTAAGCAAGGAAGCACGCGCGCATGGCGCGCAAATACGCATCCTTCATGCGCACGATGAAACAAGCACGCAAGGTAGGTGCCAACACGCCCAGTCACGTAAGCGCGCACCCCATAGCAGGCACGCCATGTGGAAGCACACACGCACATGTGCACACACGCTCACCAAACGCTCAGGCGCACACAGCCGACAAGCACACATCGACACAAGCGCACTATACAAAGCACGCCCTCCACACTGGGCATCGGCAGGTGCACGTGCACAGCACTGCAAACGCAAGCATGCACACGCATGCGCTCGTCCACAACGCGTGCGCAAGCACGCAACATACAAAACGACATGTCTGCAGACGCGTGCGCGTACCAGAGCACGCATACACAAGCAAGCACACTCAACAATGCGCGGGACACATATATGCCGGTTGCAGTCACCCGTGCAAGTTGAGTCCCTGATGCACCCATGATTGAGTATGGACATGCACACCTCACACACAACCATGACGCATGCATTTATCCATGCATTTATCACACACACACACCCCTGACGCATGCATTTACCCATGCATTCATCATGCATTTATCTATGTCCATTTATCTATGTCTGATGCGTTATGCATTCATCCATGCCTTGATGCGTTTGGCGCTCACCTGCATGTGCTGAGTAGAGTACATTGCCGAGCCGCAGCAGCACCAGCGCCGTGGCACCGTCCCGGGTCCCCTCATGCCGCGCCGTTGAGAGGACCATGTCGTCCACCTGGCACAAATGTCGCGTGGATAAATGCATGGATAAATGCATGGATAAAATGCATGGATAAATGCATGGATAAAATGCATGGATAAATGCATGGATAAATGCATGGATACTTGCATCGATAAATGCATGAATAAATGCATGCGTCAGTGGACGCAGCAGCGCAGCGCATCGTCAGCGAGGACGCAACAGAGCAGAGTGCATGTGGGGCAGGAAGGCGTGTGGCTGGATGTGGTCGCCGTGCCATATGCACCTGGAGCAGATGCATGCGGGCGGACGACGCGGTGTGCCTGTTGAAGGACGCCAGTGCAATGCAGCCAGCGCGGCACAAACACAGCATTCCACCACTGTGAATGTAACGTACAGACACGCGCGCATGGACGCAGCCAGACGCATCCACGCATGCACGCACGTGCACACATGCGCGCATGCACACACACATGCACGGCTGCCCTCCATACAGCCTTCTTTACCAAGCAAGAGGTTTCTACAAAACATGACATACCGACGGTTGCCCACATCACAGCCCTTGCTATGCGCACCTGCCGGAATGCCTGCTTGAGCGCTGAGCCCACTGCTGCTTCCTCCTGCTTCACCACGGCCGGCGGCCCAGTCTCCCCGCGGTACAGCCGCAGAGCTGGGTGAGAGGCCAGCAGCAGGTGAAGCTTGCGCGCTTCACGGCAACACAAACAGCAGCAGGGACGATAAAACCATGGCAGACAGCAGACAACAAAGGCAAGGTTGGAGTTCGGACGCAGAGCTGGGTGGGGGGCCAGCAGCAGGTGAAGGTTGCGCGGCGTAGGGCAATTAAAGGACAGCACGAAGAATGTGACGGCAGACAGCACAGAGCAGAGCACCGTTGGGGTTTGGCCACAGAGCTGTGTAATAGGCCAGCAGCAGCTACAGCTTGCGCGGTGCAGGCCAATCAAGGACAGCAGGAAGAATGTGACGGCAGACAGCACAGAGCAGAGCACGGAGGGGTTTGGCCACAGAGCTGGGTGAGAGCCACAGAGCTGGGTGAGAGGCCAGCAGCAGGTGAAGCTTGCGCGCTGCAGGGCAGATGAGAGGGCAGCAGGAAGAACAACTGCAGCCGGCACACAGCAGAGTGAGGTTGGGGCTCGGCCGCAAAGCTGGGTGGGAGGCCAGCCGCAGGTGAAGGTTGCGTGGTGTACGGCAACTTAAAAGGACAGCAGGAAGAATGCGGAGGGAGCCCGACAGCAGCGAGCTTAAACGCGGCAGGGCAAGGGCAGCGGAAGGGGCAGGAGAGCCATCACAAAAGGTGACGCTGTAAAAGGAAGCGACGCACAACCTGGGCAGCACGGCAGAACATCACACACACACACACACACACACACAAACACACCATCATCTACATCTCCTGCAAAGGGCAATACCACACGGCAGTGATTCACCTGCCGTCTCTGCCGCGCCTGCCCCGTTGTGCCCATCAAAGATGGCCGCGTAGCTGCGCCCCACGCCGTCATGCGCCACACTTGCATGCTGCTGCTGCCGGCCACTGCCGTTGGCTGCCGTCGCTGAGTCATCGCCTGCTGCTGCTGCTGCTGCTGCTGCTGCTTGCGGGCGCTCTGCCGCCTCCAGTGCGGCTGCTGCCTGCTGCGCTGTCGCGGGGTTCAGGGCTGTGATGATCGTGTGGCGGTCCTCCATGTAGGGCCTGTGGCCGCGCGCCTGCAGCAGCCAAGCAGCAGCATGCGACACACCACAACACATCAACAGATGGGTAAGGCGCGTTGCCATTGCCGCAAAGGTATGGCTTACAAGAAAGGGAGCACAGGAAAACACATAATTGTCGCCCTCACAGGTCACGCAACGCATCAGGTGTAACCACAACGTGGAAGGCGGCACTGCAGCAGCATGCATGCCAAGCGCGACAGGCCCCTACCCAGGGCTACCCAGGGCTTCCTAGCCATGCGCCTCAACAAACAGGCTTCCTGCCAGGGCCAGTGCTCAACTGCCTGCTGCCCGGCTACCCTGGCGCCTCACCGCAGGGCGCCCGCATGCACCGCAACCGCTGCCCCCGCCGCAACTGCGACTTGAAGCCAACGCAATCAGCAGCCGCCACACCAACTTGCAGCACGTTCCTGAGCAGCACGACCGGCACGGCATTTCTAGCACCGGCAGCAGGAGCACCAGCCGCGAATCCGCCGAGACCGCCCCGCTGACGAGAGCGCCCCTTCTCCGCTGCTCACCGTCGCAAAGCCAAAGTGGATCTGGCTGAGCCCCGCTGCTGCCGCCGCCCTTGCAGCAGCCCGTGGGTCCTCATCCTCGTCTACTAGCAAGGCGCCGGCCGCCCCTGCAGCGCCGCCGCCAGCAGCGCCGCCCGCTGCGCTCCCACTGGGCCTGAACATGGTGCGTGCCGCTGCAGCGGCCTGCGCCGTGGCCTCCTGTGCGAAGCGATTCGCCGTCGCCCGCGCGATGCTGCCGTGCGCCTGCTTGGCGGCCAGCTGCTGCTCTTGGCTGCTGCTGTCGGCTGCTGCTGCTGCTGCTGCTGGGTAAGGTGCTGCCGCCGCCTCATCGGCGTCCATCTCTTCTGTGAAGCTCAGGAGCTGCTTGGGCTGCAGCACAGGCGTAAGACGGGGCAGTGCACCAGGCAGCGCAGAAGCAACGCAAGGGTGACTCGGCGGACGACATGAAACATGTTACATGTTCAACACGCGAACGAGGCAGCCAGCACAGCAGCCCACCTCACAGAGCGCTGAGGCAGCGCGTCCACAGTGTTGCAAGCGTGAAAGGCGAAGCAGCAGGCAGCAAGGTGATACTGCTGTTGGTAGCTGAAGGCTGGCGCTCAGCAGTGGGTGCCGTAGGCGCAGCTGCTCATGCATCCTAGTCGGTCTGTGCTGAGGTACGCTGGCTGGTGCTGCAAGCCTACGCGTTTGCTGGCAGATCGCGTTTCCAGCCTGAAGTTCGGCAGATGGAGACTCAACAACTGCAGCCAACCACTGGATCAATGCAGCAGCGCCCACCCCTGCGCCAAACAGAGAACCCACACACCTGGCCTTTGCTGCGCTTATGGTGCTGCGGCTGCCTGCCCTGCTGCTGCGGGCTTCCTGTGGGCACTGCTGCTGCTGCTGCTGAAACACCCGAAGGTTCGATTTCCAGCGAGCCCGGCGCTGTTGGATTTTGTAGACCATATTCGTCATCCCCATCTACTGCATGGTGCTGCCGAATGTGCGAACGGTCCGGAGGGTGCTGCTTGTGCGCCTGCTGCTCTGGTGCTGCTGCTGGTGCTGCTGCTGGCTTGCGGCGCTTCACTGCGTGCATAGTCTCTGTCTGATCATCTTCTTCTATGTCCGCTGCTGTTCCTGCTTCTGCTGCTGGTTCGTTGGCTGCCTGCTGTGAGTGGTTGCTGTCTGCTGAAGGGCGTTTGGCCACCCTGCGTTGCTGCTTCTGCTTGGGGCTACTGGCAGTGGGGCTGCTTGCAGGAACTCCCTGCGCTGCCTTCTGCTGCGGGGTGCCAGAGCTCTTGTTCTGCTGCTCATCAGCAGCAAAGGGGCTGTGCAATCCATTCACTTTGCCCTCATTGTTGCTTGCAGCAACCTCTACTGCCAGTACATGACCAGACGCAGCAATGCCATCTGCGCTGTTGCAGTTGGCGGTTGCAGGTGGGGCGCCCTGTGGGCTTTCTGGCCGCTGCAGCGCTGCTGCAACGGTCTGGCCCGCCCTTTCAGCGGCCATGAGGCAGTACGGTGGCTGTTGCAAGGTTAGCTCGCCAATACTGCCTGTGCTGGGTGGAAGGTGACACTGCCTATGAAGGAGGCTGCTGTTGGTCAGAACCACGTTCACGCTGCAGCTCCTGCATCCGCTGAGCAATTTATTCTTAACCAGCAAATAACACGCGACCTGGTAAAAGCTGCGTCAAAGGGCGACTGAGTTCAAGACAGTTTCGATCCTTTACGTGGAGCCGTGAAGCGTCTTGACGTTCAGAGGATCCGCTGATGGTGAGAAAAGCAAACAGCTCGCAGACAAGTGAGGGTAGCGACAGCCGAGAAAGGGAGCCAGGTTTACAATGGGAAGCGAAGTGCTCAGCAGGCAGCGGTTGCATGCATGATGACACGCACAACACAACAATCCTTCAGGGCAATGATCATGGTTGTTGCTGGCAGTGTAATAGGGGAATGCAGGGGTTTTGACATGATGGTGGTCGTCTCATTCTGTTGGAGCTGACACCGGCAGGCCGGCAGTGCATATGCGTAATGAATCGTGTATCTGTGCATCCGTGACTGAGAATAAGCGTCAGACTATGCTCAGCAATGTGCGACCGCCGGCAACAAGTGTCACTGCATTGTACTGCATGGTACTGCTTATGCAAACGTCAATGTTTCATTACCATGTTCTGCTGTCTGCAGCTTCGTCACTTGAACAGCCAACTGGCACAAAACACCTGATGAAGCACGTCAAATGTGAGGAACAGCAAAGATGATGCATGGCACACCATTTCTGTTCATCCACCAATGACTCTACATCCTTCATCTGGACAGAAACAAGTAGCACATTTCCACACAAACATACCTGTTCAGGAAAGTCACTGCAACCCTCATGAGGCAGCTATATTTGAGTGGTTATGGAAGCACCAGCATGCCGAGCATCAGCGCTGATCAAGTTGGTGGTCACCGCCAGCAGAGTCTAGGTACAGATGTTTGAATCTGGACAGCTGCTGTCTACATGTGATAAGGATTGCAAGAAGACATGTTGCACATTTCAATGCAGCAAATGCGGCACTCACATGCTAAAGTGTACATGTCATCAGTGGCGCAGGCATTGTTTACAGTGGGTGTCCGCATTGCATGCATGAGCAGCAGCAGTTATGCGCTTTCATGCAAGGGGTTGGGTGGGCTGCCAGTGTACTGCATGCTAGTGCCGTATCCTCTCACATCCAAACATATTTACCTAGAATCTGCTGGCGGTGACCACCAACTTGACACAGTGGTAGTAACTGGTGACTCACAAGTGTGCACATGTGCATGCGTTGAGGTCCGACGGAATGGGTGGGCCGGTTGTTTCCGGTGTTATGCGTGCTGGTGTGATGCTAGTGAGAGGACACGGCACTAGCATGCAGTACACTGGCAGCCCACCCTAGTGTTATGCATGCTAGCCATGTTCTTAGTTTAACTTGAATTTGAGTAACCACTACGCCTACCCTCTTGCATGGCGTGTTCAACAGCCAACAACCTCTTGGCCCCAGGTTCTAGGCGACATTGCATGCATGCATGTAACAATAACGACCGACGGGCGGCGTTCCCGCCGTGTAACTTCCAAACTGTGATTGAGATAACCCAACAAAATCACCCGCACGTCGCATTTGCCTGCGTAACACAATAATGTTGTAATTGGTAGTGTTCACCGCATCCACCTTTCTCCTTGGCTATCTGGCAGGGCAAGGTCACCAAATACATTGACAACCCAATCAAACTCCATCAATCACCTAGCTGCAAGTGTCCACCACATCCACCACTCCGCCTGGCCAATCTTGCAGAGCGTGATTTTGCAGCCAAGAACCTCTTGGCCATAGGTTCTAGGAGACATTGCACGCATGCATGTAAAGATTAAGAAAACCCAACAAAATCACCCGCATGTCGCGTTTGCCTGCATGACACAACCATGTTGTAATTGGAAGTGTTCACCACATCCACCTTTCTCCTTGGCCATCTGGCAGGGCAAGGTCACCAACTACATTGACAACCCAATCATACTCCATCAATCACCTAGCTGCAAATGCCCACCACATCCACCACTCCGCCTGGCCAATCTTGCAGAGCGTGGTTTTGCAGTCAATAACCTTTTGGCCACAGGTTCTAGGAGGCATTGCATGCTAGCATGTAATAGTTGAGGAAACCAAATCAATCCATCAACACATCGCATTTGCCTGCTTTACATAATCATTTGGAAGTTGTTATTGTGCACCATACGAATCATACCGACTGAAAATCTTACGGGGCGTACATACCACATCCCTCTTGGCCACATGATCAGCATGCACTTTCTACATGGTGTTACATGTAGCAGATGTGCTTGAAAAACAAAACTACACAAGAGCATGCAAATCTACCGGCTGGCCATGAACGCCTGCAAGCCACCACCACGTTAGCTGTGAGTGCTCACTTTGTCCACTGTGCCGCATGGCCAATCTTGCGGGCAATGAAGCCACAGCCGTAACCTCTTGGCCACAGGTTCCTGCCGGCACTGCCTGCATGCATGCTAAGTCACAAAGCTATACAAAACTCCCCGCCTGCTCAACATCATCTGCAAACCACCAAAAAAACAGCTGCTACTGCCCACCATATCAACTGCATGGCCAATCTTGCGGGCAATGGGGCCACAGCCATAAACCTCTTGACCACAGCTCCAGCAATCACTGCCTGTGCACCTTGAACACTCCCAATCCATCGGCTAGTCACGCTTGGCTCCAATGCACAACACTTTGTTGCTGCCCGTACTTTCCATATCAACACCGCCTGGCCACCTTGATTGGCAGCACAGCCGCAAACGCCTTCGACCGCAGATGCATGCAAGCTAGACGCAAGAAGGACAACACACATGTACCACTACCCGTTGTGCCATGGGAAGAGCAACACACTTAGTCCTGAAATACCTCAAGCCCCTTTCTGAGGGTTCGATAGCAGCTTGCATCAGCAGACATCATTGCTTTCAACCTCTTCCTTGCCAGACATTGGTGGTGCCTGATCACATGATGTGTGACACTTCCCTGCCTGCCGCCACCTCCTGCACCTGCACAAGACTGCTGCATGGTTCCAGCAACCAACACCCTCTGCTCAAGGCTGCTGGGTGGACATCCACTGCAGTTCCTCAATGCTGGCAGGGTCAGGGCACGTGGTCTTGCGCTTGCCCACAGGTGCAGTGCTGGCAGGAGCAGCAAGCATGGCAGCTCGCTCTTCTTCAGTCAAGGGTCGAAGGCGGATGCATCATGCGGCACGCACAGGTAGGCAACCTCTGAGCAGGAGCCCACTTCGTTGGAGGCAGTGTACTGAATGCGGTACAAGCGCCCTTTGCCGGCGCCGTTGCGTTGCGCCCTGAGCGAGACCTGCAAGCGGGCACCAGCAGAGCAACACGTATCAACTGCTTCATGTTTGATGGGGGAGCATAAAATCACAATTCCCCTATA
Source organism: Scenedesmus sp. NREL 46B-D3 (assembly GCA_014080715.1). Classification (NCBI taxonomy): domain Eukaryota; kingdom Viridiplantae; phylum Chlorophyta; class Chlorophyceae; order Sphaeropleales; family Scenedesmaceae; genus Scenedesmus; species Scenedesmus sp. NREL 46B-D3. Next base: position 134,083 of record JACERP010000104.1, on the reverse strand, counting down.
CCACAACATGAATGGGAGAACAACCAGCTCAGCAGCACTTGCTTTCAGCTTCGGCTACTGTAGCATATTCAAGTAAATACTTGATTGACCTGGTGTATCATAGTTGATGAGCTAGGGACCGACCCTTTTCTGCTTCTGACACTAGCTATAAATGCCTGCTTCAGAGGCTCCCACCTGTTGCCTGCAGAGGGTGCTACTCAAGTACCACCTCTCACGTGCCACACACCTGATCGCTGGCAATCACCTCCTATCAATCAAACAGCACTGTCTGCATGCACCCCCTTCATGCTAATGTGTAAAGCATGCCTGCAGTAGATCAAAGTAGGCTCACTGGACCTGGTTTGACCACTTGTCAAGCAGCAGTTGGTGACTCACCCAAGCCGTGTCAGCAGCATCTCCTGAGGACCACTGTGCCAGAGGAAAGGTGGGCTGCTTGCCACGAGTAGAGTCGAAGTACTGCACGCTGTTGATGGTGATGTTGCCTGGCACGTTGGGGTCAAAGGTTGGGACGGCGCTGAGGGAGACCCTGGTCATCTTGTTGTTGGGGGGCAGCCTGCTGGCTGACAGCACTGGGCTGGGAGGGCAGGTGGAGGGGCTGACGCAGTGAAGGTCATATATGAAGACATACATGGCATTGGCGTGCAACCTGCACACATCCCTGAAAACGGCAATACCACAAACGCTGTACAGCCAATAGAAGTCCAAGGGAGTAGATGAGTAGAAGACGGAGCCTTGGCCTCGACAGAAGCTGAACGCTGTCACCTTGCTGTCATCATCCTCGACCCATGTGTGCAGCGTCGCGTTGCTTAGGCTTGTAACACCGGAGCTGTCACATTGACCCTGGGCAGCATACGACCTTTAAATGCTCTGCGTCATAGCTCCATGTGGGCCTCCGGTACTGTAGAGGTCCAAATTAGTGTCAATGGAAAAGTAAGACTGATGAAAATAACTGCCACATCCTGCAGTGGACAGCCCTGGCACGCGATTGCCTACCGCACCTGGGTTCCAAGCATGCCTACACATCAGCGGAAACACACGTGGCAGCAATAGGTAGGGATGTTGCATGGTAGCAGCATAAGGTTGGTTGTAACAGTGATTGTCACAACACTGCAACCACCATCATGCCTGCAATGCTCAACCTAGCGTGCTGACTACAGTCCACACATTACTGCACAAGTGCGCACCACCTTTCTGTGCAGTGAACGGTAAAATCCACGACACTTAAACAGACAATTTCAACTGCATACCATCAAATTGGGTCTTGCACATGGTGCTGAAGAGCGCACAGGTGTCAAGCTTATGGATCATACGTACTCGTGATCAGACACTGCTCCTTGAGTGCCTCGAGTACATTAAAATCCTGATTGTAACACACTCATGCGGTCACCAAAGTAAATGTGTGATTACATAACAGACAAAGACACCAATGCCCACTCACCACACCATCAGCTTCTTGAGATTTCCATTAGCCAACGCAGTTTCCAAAGCAGCCTGTACATGAAGTAAACACAGTGGCTTCGCCTTGCCATCAAGTGTATGTGAGCAATACATTGATGTTCCCTGAGCCTAGTTCAGTGACGACATCTTTTTCGTCGACAACGCCCCCAAACACCAAGCCCTGTCGGTTGTTGTTAACCGAGTATGCATTCACTGCTGCGATGTCGGCTTCCACTGCCTGTAGAATCTCGGACGGCACCGTTCCAGAGGACCCATACACCTTGACAAGCAGCGGCTCAGCTGTGGCAAGCCTGCGAATCTGACGCCCTTGGAAGCGTGGTGGAAGTTCAATGCCTACAGCAATGAACACGGGCACATCAGCCTGCCTGCTGAAGACGTGCTGTGACGGTTCTATTGCGATGACTACTGCGCTGCTTGTAACCCACATTGTAGGTTACAAGCAAAGCATGCTGCTTATTAGATGCATGCAACAAGACTTGGCACACCAACCCTCAGCTGGCAACAAGACGTTGACTATGATAAAAACCTGCAGATTTCACCATTGGCGGCTTGCAGGGCGCCCTACAAGCCACACACTGGTGGGTTTTGCAACTTCTGCCTGCACCTGATGGCATATGCTGATGATACCCAGGCAACAACAGCATCAATACACAGTGCTGATAAAAGCCGTTCAAGACCAAGCTTCCTGTCCTGCCTCTCAGCCTGAGCCGGGCATCTGGCAGTACAGCTGGAGCACCACAGCCTCACCAGTGCCTGACTGCAGTTTGCGGTCAACGCTGCTGGCCTCCACACACAAAGCAGCAGCGAGGAGCAGCACCACCACCCCTGAGGCAGCCTGCTTTGGGCTCATCTTGCCACCCTTGAAGAGAGGTCAGAGCCTTTGGCGGCCTGCAAGCACTACGTAGGCTGGCGCAGCGCTGCTGCATGAAACTGGCGAGATTCCGACCGCTTGGATGTGCTAAGGGGCCAACCCAATCTCCAAAATCGTCAAATAGACGCCAAAAGCGCTCTCTAATACTTCTATATGCGTTGCATTCATATACCATGTGAAATTCGTCCTCCACAGACCTAGTAGCACACCGGCAGCACACATGTTGCTCTCCGAGAGCAGTAGAGAGTGATGACCGGTCATTCCGCTCCCAGCGGCCAGTGGCTACCCGCAGATCGTGTGCACCCAGGCTAAAGCGCATCAAGGACGCCAAGGGTGTATTTCGCATGCCTGCTGTGGCATGTACATATGCAGGCACCAGTCACGTGAGCATGCCAGATCCATGCCATCAAAAGGTGTCAACGCAAAACAGCCCTCATATGTGGAGCACACAACAGTGTCACGTCCAGCAATTCTAGGGTTTGGCGGCAAGCCAACGCTGATATAGCCAGCCATAAAAGGCATCTTGTACCCTGCTCACGCCAGACTGCTCCAAGCAATGCAAACCAGCCAAGGACTCACCAACATGCGCAAGGGTGCCAGAATGAGTGTATAACATGCGCACAACTGTGCTCTTTTGCCAAAACCAAACGGGCTGCTGCACACGCTGCTGGGCACTTGTGCTGTATGTACGCATACTGAGATCCATGTTCTCCTTCAGGGCCAAGTTCAACCAGTCATCTGCAGGCCAATCAACAGCACGGTGCCACTAGTCCCAACACGACCTGAACCAGACATCAACAAGCGGGCGGCAGCCAAACTCGCCCAGCAGCAGTTGTTGCTTGCAACTAGATTTGCGCACTCGGCCAGCCCGCATGCACAAGAATGTGAACTGCACGGTTTCATCATCATCATCATATTACCCATTCAAGCCATAGCATCAGCGCCATCGGCCCCGCGCCCCACCGGGGCGGAAAGAGGAGGGAGCACTGCTCCAGAATGTTTGCATGCATTGCGCACATCCCAAGACTTGACAAGAAAAGCAGCAATACACGGTGACACCATCAGACATCTTCCAGAACTGCCCCAAATATCATCAGATACAAAACGCAACACCTTGATTGACGAATCAGCCATGGACAAAACGCTGCGCAACTTTTCAACGCAACCAGGCAGGGATCTGATCTCAGCAAACATATCATCCCTCTGAGCAGAAGTAGCAGGGCAATCAAACATGAAGTGTGACAAAGACTCAACTTCTGCACCACAACAAGGACATCCTGAAGTGGAGTTAGCTCTGCGACCGCCAAACTGACTAGTACGCTCATGTACACACAGACAACCCATACGAACACGCAACAGCAATTCAATACCACGTGGAATTGCCACTGAACGCAAGTACGGCCTAGGCCTCCTGAAACCCATAGCATCAACATGAGAGGGATGCACATGAGCCACATACCGACTCAGAGTGGAGTGTTCCAACGTTTCACATGCAATCCTTTCAGCATGTAGTGTCTTGACCTGCTTGTTGACATGGCTCTTGCACGCACTGGCTCTGCCTTCCGCGGTCACAACATTCACACCATACTTGCACAGCAGGCTCTGCACATACTTGTGCCACGGTGTCACCGCCACAGCACCACTAGGACGCCTCCATTCAGCTGTAAACACTTGATTTGGCAGCCGAACGCCCTGCATACGCTGAATCCTGTAGTAGTACTCCAAAGCCCTCTGATGAAGCCACATATGCAACGGTTTCACACCCCATTCTGCCAAGAGAGCTGAAGAGCATGGGCGCTCCTTGCCACAGCGCATTGCGCATTTGATGATGTCTGTCTGCACTTTGTCAATCAGCTGCAGTTGCCTAGCTGCACGGTTTAAATGTTATTGCTTAATGCCTTGCAATTGGCCACCCCAGCGGGCCCCATACTGCAGCCACTGAGTAGGGAGGGCCCTCGCACTTCTGCACAATAACCCAACACAGGCGCCATCAGTGTATTGAACAAGTGCGTCTGCATCTCCAAACCTGGGATGTGATGATCGGCACAACGAGAACGCATGGCCCACATGGCGCAAGAGCCAGCAGCAGCTAATGACGACATGCACGCTGTAACACCTTTTGTTTCATGAAATACGCAACCAAGATACTTGAACTCCTGGCTTCTGGGCACTGGCACACGTATACCAGTGCTGTCTAGGAACGTCCACTGCGCATTACTGCTGTACTGCAGATGTCCAAAGATGACGACTTTAGTCTTTGCAATGTTCACCTCCATATCATAACGTGAGCAAAAAGCACTCAAAGCATCAAGCAGCTGTTGTAGCTCTTCGGGACTGCTGGCAGCAAAAATAGAGTAGCCTAACCAGAGTAAAGTATTTACCAAATTACCGAATTACCAAAGTAGGGCCACTGGCCCACCCGCAAAGGAGCCAAACAAGGCTCATGGGGTCCACAAAACTCAAAAGAAGACCATCAACCGGAAGAAACCGCAACCTCAACAAGCTCAGAGAGCTCAACACTCAGAGAATCAGTAACTTCAGAAGCACTACTAGTAATGCCATCACTGGGAAGCAACAAGTGTGCCAACTCTGGATCGCTACGTACCAATAAGCAACTGTGTATGAAAGCAGCAACCTTACTCTGTCTTGGCCGCATAAAGTCTGCCAGACATCGCCCGCGAGGGTTTGCTAAGGCACTTGGGTTCTGCCAACCACCGAACTTATCAAACAGACACCAAAAACGCTCCCGGACTAGCTCGTAAGCATCACACTCAAATACCACGTGGAACTCGTCCTCAACCTGGCCAGCAGCGCATCGGGTGCAAAGCCGCTGATGTCTAGGTAGCAAGGAGTTGCCAACCCTCTCCCACCGACCAGTAGCCACTCGCAAGTCATGTGCACCCAGACGAAAACGCATCAGTGACGACAGGTGTACTTTGTTGAGGCCAGCAGTGTTGTGCACATAGTCTGGACACCAGCTAGACGGCTTTGTAATGTCCAGCTCATCAAATGATGTGCATGCAAACCAGCTCTAGCACGTAGAATGCATGACAGTATCAGAACCAGCAACTCTGGGATCGGTGGGTAAATCATGCCACTGCTGATACAACCAAGACTGAAAAGCCTCATGCACACAGCGCATATCAGACTCCTCAAGGCAGTGCAGACCGACCAGTGCATCAGGTATGTCGCCCAACGCGCCCGTACGGGTTTGCAACGTGCGCACAAGGGACCTAAACTGCCAGAACCACAAGGAATTTTGCCTACCCTGATCAGCGCTGCTTGGGTAGGTGCGCATACTGAGGTCTCTGTTCTCCTGCATTGCTAGAAACAACCAGTCACTAGGCGGCCGTGAGACCACCCGGTCCCACAGGTCCCAGCAAGCTGTGAACCAACCACTGATCAGGGGGTTGCAGCCAAATTCACGCAACAGCAGCTGCCTGCAAGTAGACTTGCGAACACGCCCAGCCAACATACACAAAAACATGAACTGCACCACTTGCATGTCATTGCTAAGCGCCTTGGCAACGCCCTGCGGCCCACTTCCGCAGCTATGAAGCAGTACAGGGGCCCACACTTCTGAGCAGTAGCCTAAGATTGGCGAGACCAGTGAGTTGAACAGGTGCACCTGCAAGCCAAGCCCCGTGATATTTCACAAGTGACTACTCTCTTTTTGCTGCCTAGGTCGGTGGCAATCCCGTGTTTGTCTACAATTGCCACCGACTACAATTCAATTGAACTTGCAAGTCTATTCAAATACTTGGTCCGTCTTGAAACATGTTGCAAGGTACGCGTTTCAGGCTCTTCGCCGGCCCACCCTTCATCAGGCTTGGGTTAGATACATTCAATGCTAAGTTTGCATGCATGCTGTGCTGTGTCTTCTAACATGCCACCAACTCCGCTACATACCACCAACCCCGTCTTGGAACCCTATGCCCTTCTGCTTCAGAGAGTGCTACTCCTTGTTACAATACTATACCATGCATATGGTATAGCAGGTGGCCCGCGCCCGGGCCAGTCCCGTAGGAAGCTTGGTTGGTTTTGATGTTCCCAGCAGGTCATGTGTGTTGCACCACGTGGGGCTGCCACTAGGGGCAGCACGCCACTGGCAGTTATGGCATGATGTTTAGACCTTCAAACTCGGGCCCGCAACTGCGGGCCCGTACTGTTTGTGTTTACACCTCTTTGTTGACCAGCACTCCAGAGTGAGCCCCTCCAGCTGCAGCAAAGCCTCTTTGGGGGCTCTCTGTCAGTACCACGTGGGGCTGCCACTAGTACTATGGCGTTTTTCAATTACTTTTGCCGGGGGAGGGGCCTGGAAAGTGCCTCCACACCAATACACCAAGGCAGGCTGTCTGATTAGCACCGTCAGATCTGGCCTCTAGAGGCAGCGGCCACCGCCGTGCAGTTTTAAAAACTATTTAATTCTGTACTCGTATACTGTGTCAGAGCCATGTTGTCATCGCTAGGGGTTTCTTGGGAGTTGCTGCTGTCCATGGCAGTACGCCCAGCATGGCGTGGAGAGGTTGATGCATCATGCACAAGCCAGCCAGTTGTTTGTTTTGTCATAGAAGAACCTTTTCATGATTGCACGGCGGTGCCCGCTGCCCTGACTGTGCTAATCAGACGGCCTGCCTTGGTGCATTGGTGTAATGGTGTACTGGTGTAGAGGCACTTTCAAGGCCCGTCCCCCGGCAATTGTAGTTGAAACCCGCCATAAGGGCAGCGCACCAGTTATGGCATGTTGTTGAAAACTTTCAACTCGGGCCCGCCACTGCAGGCCCGTACTGTATTTGTGTACACATCATTGTTGACCAGCACTCAAGAGTGAGCCCCTGCAGCTGCAGCAAAGCCTCTTTGGAGGCTGTTCTTCAGTACCACGTGGCCACCTTTCAAAGGTCAAAATTCGACCACCTGCTGCTTTGTGCTCACCCACTGCAGAACGAGTCACTGGGTATCACATTGCATAGTTGAACTAAACGCGAATGTTTTCAGTACAAGTCTGCAACGCTGCATACTTGCTACGCGACGCAGTGCTGAAACCCCGACCCGCAGCACGTCAGCTTCGAGGCAGCGTGCACCACGCCCCATGCATGCATGCACCTCCCTGTAGTTCAGAACAGCTGTTTGTGTACACCACCTCCACTGCATGCGCACAACACATCACAGGAGCAACAGGGCTCTCGCAGAACTTGATTGTGCAGCAATGCGATGGAGGGGGCTGTGCAGGGTTGGGTGCAAGCCAGGGGACTGGCAGCTGCTGACAGCATGCAAAGTGCCAGCAGCAGGCGCTCCAGGCTGGCTGCAGGATCACTGTGCAAAGTGGCTGTAACACTGAGGCCCGACCTTATCAATGGCGGTAGCATGCGTGGAGCTGTGGCAGGGAGATTTTCTTGTTGGTTGGTGGACACATTCAAACCCAATGTGAAAGGGCAATTGCAGTTGACAAGTCTAGTTCGACAACAAACTAAGAATATATATATCAAACACGTTGTCGTGTCAACAAAGAGCACAAAAAGTTTACTCTTGTGTGCATTCAAGATTACAGCAACGCATGAACAGATGGAAGGCCGATGAGTAAGCAGCAGACCCTGACGCAACTCAACTGGGAGAGCGTTGGTAACATACGATGTTAAATGTTGTCCGCAACTGTCTGCAGGGGCTTGAACGACCCTCCAAAGGTGCGACCCTTCTTGAAGCGTCCTGCAATGCCCACAAAGAAGCTGATTATAATAACGTAACATACATTACTGTCATATTTTACAGAATTGGAAAACAACCAAACGTGAAATGCTGTCAATTCTAGTTTTCTAGTTTTCTAGCATGCCCTCCACGGAGAACCGGCTCAATCGCCATTTCTAGCTTTCTACCTTTGCGGCTCCTTTTTCCCCCGAAAACCCATTTCTAGTTTTCTGGCTTACGCCAACAATATTTCTGTGACTTTGGCTTGCACGTCATAGCCACATCCGCCTGTTTAAGTTGTAGTTGTAGCTTTCGCGCCTTCAGCGTCACAGGCGTGAGAATCTAGGCAGCACCCGAAGACTGCTCGTTTGAGCCCCGGTAACGGCCTGTTCCACCATTAAAATTTACAATCGTCACTTTATCATCTTTTACGCAGATGAATGGGGCGTAGGCAGCAAGACGGCCTAAAGCTTCTCATGAACCCCGAAAATTGATACGCGAACCCTGCGGCCCAGCTAGCCCACCTCCCTCCGGAAGATTGAGAATCTTCCTACTGGTATATGTTCTGTGCTTTGAACCTGTTTGAATGCAGTGGCCGTGCTTCAACACTTGAGAAATGCCGGTGCACCAATCACTAAATGCCTCTATGTGTAACACCGCTGCACTGCAGAACACAGTACACAATGCAGCAGAGTTAAGGCATCGACCAAAGTGGCTGCAAGGGCATAAAACCTGCCAGCTTTCTAGTAGTTGATGTACCGTAGTAACGCATGATGTTTTGGCCGCACCAAAAAACATCTTAATCTGATCAATTTAACGGCCATTTGCATGCATGCAAATGCCTATTCTGCTTGTTGACAGGCTGCGGTTCGGACAAGGGTTTTGCTGACAACGAGCTCCAGACGTGCTTGATGGCACTTCCGAAGCTTGATTAACGTTCGATTATATGTCTTTGATATATCACAGTCACGCAGCGGACCTAAAAAGCCATTTCCAAGCGCATTACCCTCCCGAAAAACATGCACTTTTAGAGATTTGGCAAAACCGGAGTGAAAAAATTCAAATTCTAAACTTATGTTCAAAATCTATAATAATGTCTTTAGGGCATGCCAGGCTTATTGGCTGTATATGTAATACTTGCATGGTTTAATTACATTGTGACACGAAGTTTTCTCGGCAACGGCACATAGGCAAAGCCGTACAAATTTGCCAGCAGTTACCCATAAACATGAAATGGAAGTTTGGGTGTCATCATCATCACCATCATCATATTACCCATTCAAGCCATAGCATCAGCGCCATCGGCCCCACATTCCACCGGGGCGGAAAGAGGAGGGAGCACTGCTCCAGAATGTTTGCATGCATTGCGCACATCCCAAGACTTGACAAGAAAAGCAGCAATACACGGTGACACCAATCGACATCTTCCAGAACTGCCCCAAATATAATCAAATACAAAACGCAACACCTTGATTGACAAATCAGCCATGGACAAAACGCTGCGCAACTTCTCAGCGCACCCCGGCATAGATCTGATCTCGCGAACATACTATCCCTCTGAGCAGAAGTAGCAGGGCAATCAAACATCAAGTGTGACAAAGACTCAACTTCTGACAACAACAAGGACATCCTGAAGTGGAGTTAGCTCTGCGACCCCCAAACTGACTAGTACGCTCATGTACACACAGACAACCCATACGGACACGCAAAAGCAATTCAATACCACGTGGTATTGCCACTGAACGCAAGTACGGCCTAGGCCTCCTGAAACCCATAGCATCAACATGAGTGGGATGCACATGAGCCACATACCGACTCAGAGTGGAGTGTTCCAACGTTTCACATGCAATCCTTTCAGCATGTAATGTCCTGATCTGCTTGTTGATATTGCTCTTGCATGCACTGGCTCTGCCTTCCGCGGTCACAACATTCACACCATTGCTTGCACAGCAGGCTCTGCACATACTTGTGCCATGGTGTCACCGCCACAGCACCACTAGGACGCCTCCTTTCAGCTGTACACACAGCAGTACTCCAAAGCCCTCTGATGAAGCCACATATGCAACGGTTTCACACCCCATTCTGCCAAGAGAGCTGAAGAGCTTGGGCGCTCCTTGCCACAGCGCATTGCGCATTTGATGATGTCTATCTGCACTTTGTCAAGCAGCTGCAGTTGCCTAGCTGTGGACGGAAACCAAACCTCACTGCCATATTCAACACTAGGACGGACACACGTCAGCAACAGTATGCGTTTAACCTCCACACTGATGCTACGGCTCATCCAAATTTGCATGAGCCCACCCTTCACACGTTGCACCTTAGCGGGCTGGGTTCACAATGGGCTGGGTTCACCTTAGCGGGCTGGGTTCACAGTGTACTGCATGCTAGTGCCACTATCTTTTACTGCTGGAACCTCGCGGTGTTAGGTGATGCAGCTGTGGCTACGCATGCCTTATGCCTTTTAGGGCGGCATAACACACATATTGTGCTCATAACACACGCATCATGTCATGCTGTTCCGCCTGCGTATGTGGTAAGCATGTTTTTGGAGTACATAGGCTGTCCCTGCATCGTGCATTCAGTGCTGCACTATATTAGTGGTATATATGTGGTGGCAACATCCTGCCAAGCCGGCAGTATCCAACTGGTACAGGTACATGTGCATACAAAGACGCGCGTCTTGGTTGCCGCATGTATTGTTTCATTTCGGTTCTCCCTGCACACGACACTGGGAAGGTGGCGCTGTGAGGCTGGTGCAGCTGTTCCCGTTTTCATGCAGCTTTCCTGCCATTAAGGACCTCACTGAGCACGCTTTGATGGTCAGCACAACTGCGCTTGAGGCGAAATCCGTTCTGACTCTCGTGCAGCAGCGGCGCCGCTGCTGCTGTAGCAGCAGTTGCGCGTGGCTGCTGCTGCTGCTGCTGCTGTTGTGCTGAATGCTGGCCATGCTGCTGTTGCTGCTGCTGCTGCGCTTGTGTCTGCTGCTGCTGCTCCTGCTGCTCGCCCTCTGCAAACTTGATAAGGCGCTGGTTGAGGACGCTGGTGTAGAACTTATAGAGCACGCTGAGTAGGGTGATGCCGGGGTAGTTGCCTGGATCTGTTAGATCGCCCTTCTTGGGCATGCTGACGACTGTCCCCGGCACCTGATGTACCTGCTCAAGCTGCCACATGAGGCTGCAGTACTGCAGCAGCATGTCTGCAACTGTGTTGCCTCCGTACTTCAATGCCTTCCTCTGCAGGGTTGCCAGCTTTGCCTGTGCGTAGGCGCTGCAAGCATGCAGAAACCTCGGCGGCAGTGATGGGCAAGTCCAGCGGGCAAGGTGGGGCAGCATGAGGTGCGGTTGAGTCATGAAGATGCTGCTGTACATTGGCGGCAACCTGTGTCATGTGCGCTGGGTCGAACTGGGGGTTTGAGGCGGCAAACGCTGCATGGCTACTAACACGCTGATAATGGCATTTAAATGCATCCCTTTTTCTGCAGGGGTTGAAGCCGTCTGTCCTGAGGGGTGCTGCATGACACTGTATACGGCCTCGCTGACATGCTTAGGGCACAGACGACGCACAAGCTGCCACATATTCTTCTCCCCAAGCGTGCTGTCGCCATTGAAGCGGTCTCTGTACGCTGCAGTAATTGCATGCTTGCATCGCTGTTTGTGCTGCTTCTCAGCTGCTTTGATAAGCTGTGCAGTAGCCTTGCGCTGTTCAAATGCATCCCAGTCTGCAACAAGGCCGGACTCCCTGTACTGTGTGAAGGCCTGCACCCTGGCCTGCACAGCATTTGTCAGCTCCTGTGTCCACCACGGGAAGGACTTGCCAACCCAGACCCTTTTAAACCCAAAACTGGCATTGACCGCCTGACGAAGCGCTCCCAGCAGCTGTGCATGTGCTTGTTGTACTGCAGCATTGGCCGTAAGTTGAGCTGCAGAAACCTGCTGTTGTAGCACGGTAATAGTGGACGTATAAGCAGCTGTGCCAGGGCCTCCTGGTACGCCTCAAGTTCGGCCGATTGCTACCCATTGCGCACTTTGAAATCATTCGGCTGTGCATTGAGGCGCAGCTTGACCTGTTTTGCAGGGCGACGTGCCACAGGCCTTTGATTGCAAAACAGACACTGGCAGATGGTCAGTAGAACCCACTGTGTATGGCCCAACCTTGGCTGTTGGCCTGGCGGCAGCTTGGCACGGCATAGCAATGTCAGCAGACGCAATGATGTAGTCATTGAGGGACCTCCGCGCGGTGCCCCTGTGGGACCTGTCACATGTGATGTGCTGGTGGGGAGAGGTGGGTGCTGTGCGGGCATTCAGTGAGTAGAGGTTGACGGCATTGAGCAGCGAGAGAAGGAGTTCGCCATTGTTGTTTGTGGTTGCTTCGCCATGCATGCCAATGCGATCTGTGGGGCTTGCACCTTGCCCGACCCTGGCGTTGAAGTCACCCATGATCAACACAGAGCCTCTGCTCGACAGGTATGCGAGGTCCTCCTGCAGCGCTGAGTAAGCAGCCCTCCTCACTGGCGCATGCTTGTTCATATCAGGCATATACACCACTCCATTAAACAGCTTAGGAGAACCATTCTGCCCTGGCATCACTAGCCACAGTGCATCCTCGTATTGCTGATCAGCAAAAGCAAACAATTTCACAGCATTTGCAACAGCGGCATGCACAGCAACCGCAACACCACCACTGGCACACCCATTCTTCCCAAGAGGCCTGGCCTTACTGATGTATGTGTAGCCCGGAATGAGATCGGCAGGCCGCAGCTTCCCTGGCGCCTCCTTGGTTTCCACAAAGTTCATGATGTTGCAGCGCAGATCTTTGAGTAATTGGCGAACTTCCACCAGGCTTTGACCTGCCTTAGGCATGTTGTTCACATTGAGGACGCCGCACACCAATCCACTGCTACCTGGCTGCACCAGTGTCCTGTTGGGGCGGTAGCGGCGATGCTGCAGGGTCCTGCGGCTGGGCCTGGTGTTGTTGGAGCGTTGGCTGTGCTTGCAGCCCTGCTGCTGACCTGTGCTGCGCCGAGCAGGTGCTGCCTGCTCAGTGCCTGCGGGCTGCTGTTCCTCGTTCTCTGATGCAGGCACAAGCTCATCTTCCTCATCCTCCGTGTAGCCCTCAGCGGCGTAGTCATCACCCGGTAATGCGGCATGAGACAACTCAGCATCAGGCTCGAGCACAGCATGCTGGTTAGAGAGCACCAGGCCGGCGCTCAGCTGCTCACGCCGGCCCGCTTGAGTGCGGCCTGCATAAGCCCCGTGTGCTGACAGGATGACTGCGCCATTGAAGGTAAACACAGCGCGCCAGTGCAGTACACGCTGAAGCTGCTGCTTCAGCATAACCACCATGCATGCTGTCAGCTGGCGCACTGCCGATGACGGCATGGTGAACACGATGGCTGTCTGCCCCGCCCAGCAAGTCGCATGGAACATCTCCTCCTGACATCTGTGCAACAGCATTTAGGCCTGCGGCCCGCACCTGGGCGACAGTGGTTGCTGTCCTGCGTGGGCCAAACAGCTTCACCTGGTTACCCCAACTGTTTTCATCCCTGGTTTGACGTCTCTGGGCGCGGCTAGACCCAGTGATTGTTCCGGCTGGACGGTGCAGCCTCAATCTCAGTGGGGCCACCAGGTGCTGCAGTGGCGGCAGAACTTTCGGTATCCGCAGCTGCAAGTGGGTTTGTAGGGTTGGTAATACGCGCAGCAATGCGGGCTGTTCAGTTCGCGGGTTGGGGTGTGCCCACGTAGCCACCTGCAGCAGCGGCAGCATACGTGTCAATGCACACCTTGTGCCATGCACCCTGCAGCCACACGTGTGAGCTAACGTCAGGGCAGGCAGGGCGTTAGATGGGCCCTCGCCAAAGCGAGGATTGGTGACTGGATGGCAGAAGCCATCAATCACCACATATTGCCTGGGCAGGCGAGGCACAGGACCACAGGGGCCAGGAGCTGGCTGCTGGCCTGCAGGGGGCCCTGCGGCCCTGCCGGTCTGCACTGCAGGCTACACTCCGGAGACATCCTGTGGTCCTGTGTCATGTTCATAAGTTGCTTGTGAAGCAGGGGCGGCAGGGTAGGCAGCAGGCACACTTTGTGAAGGCGGCAACAAGCAATAGCGGCACCGACAGCTGTTGTTGCAGCAGTAGCAATAGGACACGCCAGGCACAGCATTAGACTCGCCACAGGATCGGCCATAAGGCTGGCGAGACACAGCTCAGAGCTGGCCATGAACTGCTGCCGCACTTGCAATCACTGCTGCATGAGCCACTGCTGCATGAGCCTACTGCTGCATGAGCCTACTGCTGCTGCATGAGCCTACTGCTGCTGTTGCTGCTCTGAGAGTGAAGTTTGGGTGTGTTGTGTTGGTAGTCAGCAGCAGCACTGTGACCTGTCAAATGCGAAGCAAGGAAAAGTAGAGTCACCCTGCGCCCCTCATGCAAAGCCGCATTGCACGTCTATACTGTCTTTGGCCACACGGCTGAAACAAGGCGCAACACTGTTCTGTGGACTAATGCTGCTGCCTTAAGATGTCGCCAATCGACAGCGGCAGTGTGTGTTCAAGGAAACTTTTGATTAAAGTCCATGCAGCTCACACCACGTGCTGCCTTACATCTGCAGATGCAGCTGCCCAGTTCCTAAACAAACAGATAGAATGCCCAGGCAGTGTTACATCAAGCATGTGCCAGTGGTAAACCAGCTGCTGAATGCATGCAGCAGTACACAACACTCAAACGGCAAACCTCATGTTTCTATAGAAACTTCTGCATGCAGCAGCTACCCATGTGTCAAACATCTTGTACCACCACAAGCACCGACACGTAACGTCATTTTGCGCCAAGCTACTCTACTGCTGCTGCTGCTGCTATTATTGCTGCGGCTGCTGCCTCTGCTGCAGCAGCAACACCAACCCTCCACCATCCTTCATGCTGGCTGCTAACAGGCCGCAGGCCGCCGCCCAACTGCAGCTGCAGCAGCTGCCTCCGCCGCCGCCACATCCCTCCACCACTACTCTACTGCTACCGGCATGCCCTCAAAAAACACCAGTTGCTGCTGCTGCCACCGCTTCAGCTGCTGCAACAGCGCACTTCTGTCACTCTCCACGCCTGCTGCAACCATGCCTGCAGGCCGCTGCCTAGCCTGCTGCTGCTGCCACTAGGCCTGCAGGCCCCTGCTTAAACGCTGCCCAGGCCGCTGCCCAGGCCGCTCCCTAGCCTCCTGCCCAGCCTGCAGGCCACCGCCCAGTGTATGAGCTCTTCCTGCTGCTGCTACCGTTGCTTCACCGGGTGACCTTGTAGCCGCGCACCTGCTCCAGCAGTGCTGCTGCCGCACCTTGCCGTTGCTGCTGCCGCCCCTGCCGCATCCCTCCGTCACTACTCTGCTGCTACCGGCAGCCCTCAGTAAACACCAGCTGCTGCTCCTGCTGCTGCCGCCGCTTCTGTTGCAGCATCAGCACTCCTCCGTCACTCTCCAGGCTCGCTGCGGCCAAGCCTGCTGGCCGCTGCCCAGCCTGCAAGATCGCTGTAACCAGGCTTGCAGGCCGCTGCACAGCCTGCTGCTGCTGCTGCTGTTGCTGCTTTGCCGCGTTACCTTGCAACCAGGCACGCATGCCGCTGCCCAGCCTGCAGACTGCTGCCCACCATAAGCTCTTCCTGGTGGTGGTGGTGGTGGTGCTGCTGCTGCTGCTGCTGCTACTGCTGCTGCCATTGCTTCACCGGGTGACCTTGTAGCTGCGCACCTGCTTCAGCAGTGCTGCTGCCTCCTTGTTGCTGGCAAAGTGCTGCCGCACTGGCTCCAGGATTGCGTTGAGCGCGCGCGACAGCGCTGGCTTGAGGTCGGCTGCAAGGCAGCAACCAGCAGCAGCGGCGGCAGCCACACGATGTGCTGGGTTCGGAGTGAACGAATGCAGCCAGAAGCAGTTGGCAGAGGCAAAAGGCGCTAGGTAGCAGTAGGTAGGCGTGCTCTCTAACAACGCCCTGCACCTAGTTGCGTCGCATCGCAGCTGAGACTTGCCTCGGTCTGTCAGGGTTCATGACACCCAAGTGCGTGCCGAGCACCGCCGATCTAGTCTGCCGCCTCCCACCACTGACAACTACAAAGTGACACGCATGCAACATGTCACTAACACCCCAACCAGGTACAGTGCGCCGTTGATCTAGCATCCCGCCTCCCACTATTAGCAACTGCATAGTGACATGCATGCAACATGCTGCTAGTACACAACCAGGTGCAGTGTGAAGCTGATCTGGTATGCCGCCTCCCACCATGGACATCTACATAGTGACATGTATGTGACATGTCATGAACACCCGACCGGATGCAGCGCGTCGTTGATTAGCATGCTCAGAGGTCTGCCATGTCTGTACGGCACTGCTGCCAGGCCATCCTCCGCCCCTTCCAGGCAAACACACATACAACGACCTGTTCACACGTCTTCAACGTGCTTTAACGCCCACCTGGGTGCAATGCGCCGCTGCTGTAGTCTGCCTTGAGGTCTGCCATGTCTGTGTAGCACCTGTTGCCGCCGTTGGCGTCGTTGCGAGTCACCTCAAACTTGCTGAACCAGGGGAACACGATGTGCTCGATGTACTCGATGCAGGGGTTGCCCTCGGTGACCTGTCACGATGTCGTCACATGGATGTGTTATATACTCGAGAGGGGGGGGGGGCAAGCAGGTGGCAGTGTTGCCACTAAGCATGTGCTGCTTGCCAATCACGGCCGTCTGCCCAGCCCTTGCATTACTTGCGGTGAGAGTGCGTTGATGCATAATTGATGGAACTCACCTGCCGTGTACAGCACCCCAACTGAC
Organism: Scenedesmus sp. NREL 46B-D3; assembly: GCA_014080715.1. Classification (NCBI taxonomy): domain Eukaryota; kingdom Viridiplantae; phylum Chlorophyta; class Chlorophyceae; order Sphaeropleales; family Scenedesmaceae; genus Scenedesmus; species Scenedesmus sp. NREL 46B-D3. Next base: position 117,276 of record JACERP010000104.1, on the reverse strand, counting down.
AAACCATGCCCACAACATGACACATTTGAAAATCCACCAACTGTGGTAGGCAGAAGACCTTCTTAATCACGTGCACGCCGCCGCACCCTGAAACCCGTACGTCCGATTCGTGATCACCGCAATCACACGGCAAACAACAATCTGCAATAAAGGTGATGGAGAAGCGCTACAGCGGCACAACCAGCGCAGGCGGCGTTGCAGCACATGCGACGGCGGGCAACAAACGCACTCATTGCTATGAAGCAGATGGTTCAATGCTGCTGCACTTCACCTGTGGAGGGCAGAAGGCCTTCTTGATCTTCACGTTGACGTCACCTTCGCTGTCCTCCATGAAGATGGCGCTGTTGGGGTCACTCTTGCTCATCTTCTCCTGGCCCTGCAAGCCGCCGCCGCCGCAGCAGCAGCACGGCAGCAAAGCAGCAGCAGCCCTGGCAATCATCGATCGCTGAAGATCATGCAGCAGCACTGCCGTCCTGACCTGGCAGACGGCCCGCCTTATCAGCACGCTGTCATACCTGCAAAGCCCAAACCCGCATGTTTGATGAACGACACACAAGCACCGCACATGCAACAGTCCCGCCAATACAATGTCTGCGGGGTATGGGCTTCATCTTGCCGTGAGTTCCTTTTAATGAGGGGGGCGACGGGGTCAAGCACACCACCACACGCGGCCCAGGCCTGGATAAGGCCTGCCCAAGGACAAGCAAACCTCATGGACCAAGCGCACCTCCAGCAGCCCCGGCATCATGCGGTGGCCGCGGATGATGGGCTTGGGCTGGCCGTGGTTGAAACAAAGGGATATTGGGGCCCTGAACCCTAAACTCTGAACACCTGACATACGCACGAGGCCTGCCAAAGGACAAGCAAACCTCATGAACCACGCACACCTCCAGCAGCCCCGGCATCATGCGGTGGCCGCGGACGATGGGCTTGGGCTTGCCGTGGTTGAAACAAAGGGATATTGGGGCCCTGAACCCTAAACTCTGAACACCTGACATACGCACGAGGCCTGCCAAAGGACAAGCAAACCTCATGAACCACGCACACCTCCAGCAGCCCCGGCATCATGCGGTGGCCGCGGACGATGGGCTTGGGCTTGCCGTGGTTGAACAAAGGGATGTTGGGGCCCTGAACCCTAAACTCTGAACACCTGACGTACGCACGAGGCCTGCCAAAGGACAAGCAAACCTCATGAACCACGCACACCTCCAGCAGCCCCGGCATCATGCGGTGGCCGCGGACGATGGGCTTGGGCTTGCCGTGGTTGAACAAAGGGATGTTGGGGCCCTGAACCCTAAACTCTGAACACCTGACGTACGCACGAGGCCTGCCAAAGGACAAGCAAACCTCATGAACCACGCACACCTCCAGCAGCCCCGGCATCATGCCGGTGGCGGCGGATGATGGGCTTGGGCTTGCCGCAATTGAGGTAAGTGGGGATGTGGGAAAGGAAAACTGGGGCCCTGAACCCCAAACCCCTGAACACCCGAAAAACACACACGCACCTCCAGCAGCCCCGGCATCATGCGCTGGCCGATGATGATGGGCTTGAGCTTTCGCTTGAAGTCGTCGAAAAAACCCGGGGATATGGGGCCCAAAAACATCAACCCTGAACACCCAAAATATACACACGCACCTCCAGCAGCCCCGGCATCATGCGGTGGCCGAGGATGATGGGCTTGAGCTTGCGCTTGATGTCGTCGCAGTACTCTCGCGCCAGCATGTTGACCTTGCGCTGATCCATGCCCAGCTGGCATATGTCCGCCTGCAGGGTTCAACGGCAGGGTTTGGGGACACAGGCGTTGGTAGTTGGTGTTGCTGCAGTGTGCGGAAGTGGGGGCAGAAAATGTGCTGGTGCATGCCCAGCCGGCCAATGTCGGCCTGCAGAGCCTACTGCAGGGTGTGTTGACAGCTGGTGTCTGATAGCGATTAGGGCAGGGCTCGTGAGTGAGTGGGGGCACGGGCGCGCTGGTGCATGCCCAGCCCGCTGATGTCCGCCTGCAGAGCGTGCTGCAGGGTTGATGCACACGTGTGTTGACAGCTGGTGTCCGAAAGCGATTAGGGCAGGGCTTGAGGTGAGTGGGGGGCGTTCACTGCTGTTGTTGGTTGCGCATTCACTGTGACGACAGCAATCTGCAACTGCACCAATTCTCGCTGGCATGAATTTATCTGCAGGGTGGCACATCCGGCGGAGTTTGGGACATGAATCCAGGGCTTGGGATATGGATCAAAGGTTTGGGGCATGGGGATGAGGGTTCAGGACTTGTCCTGTGTGCTGCGCCTTGCGCTGGCTGGACCAGACAGAGGAAACTCATAAGCCCTGAGCAGATCTAAGCCTTCGAAGTTCCAACATTGCACACGACCGAAGCATTGTGACTGGACATTGACAGGGTTACGTTCCCACCTTGAGGAAGAAGATGTCCGCGCACTGCATGAGCGGGTACATGATCTGCGCAGCAGTCAGGTCTTCACTCTCGCCACGCCCCATGATCTGGCTGCAGCAGCAGCAGCAGCAGCAGCAGCAGCAGCAGCAGCAGCAGCAGCAGCAGCACTGTTGCATGTAACTGTGCAGCACCTAATTTGGCGATGTTCAGAGAGCATATGGCCACCTATATGGCAAAATAAACTACAGCAGCAGCAGCAGCAGCAGCAGCAGCAGCAGCAGCAGCAGCAGCAGCAGCAGCAGCAGCAGCAGCAGATGCAGCACCAGCCGGCAGCTGCAAGGCAACCCTACATCTTGCACCGCAACCGCGCAAGCCCACCGACCTGCAGTGGAGGGTGCTTTTGGTGCGATTGCGGCGGCCAATGCCATTGGCCAGCGACACTCCATGTGCCCTGCAGCCTGAGCCCCAAACCACAAACCCCACCCTGCTCACCTGCAGCGGATGATGCGCTTGAGGTTGTTGCGGCGCCCAATGCCCTTGAGAGCCCAGCAACAGACCTCAGCTGGCCCTGCAGCCTGTGACACCAAACCCTGATGCAAACCACAAACCCCACAAGCTCCTGCTCACCTGCAGCGGATGATGCGCTTGAGGTTGTTGCGGCGCCCGATGTCCATGACCAGCGTCCAGTACTCGTCTGCCTTGCTGTTGATCTCCTCGCTGCTGTTAATGAACTGCACGTTGGTCAGGTCCATGCCCACCGCCTTCCACACCTGCACGCAGTCATAGCCAGTTGCGTAGAAGCCGGGGCGAGCGAACACATGAGCAGATGCAAGTGCGGCTCTGCATCGGTCAAGTCAAGCCCACTGGCGTCCACACCTGCACCCCAGCACATGATATAAAGTGAAGCACATGCACATGGATAACACATCAGGGCAACCGCACAAACAAACGAGCGCCAACTTGCAGCCAACGACATCTGATGTGACATGTTACATAGGGCAGTGAAAATAACATGTTATGACACACGCCCACCTCCACCATGTAGCGGCCCACTGTCTGGATCTTCTTCAGATCGCCGCCCATCTTGTTGTTCAGCTGCGCAAACCAGTCAGCCACCCAGAACTTGAACGTCACGCCGCACTTTGTCAGCTTGTTCACGTTGATGGCCTTGAGCACACCCTGCGGACCATACAGGCGAGACAGGTGTTAGCCGTTTGCTGGTGGCGTAAAAATGAAGCAGGTCGCCGGGCACTTCGTCAGCTTGTTCACGCTGAGCAACACCCAGCAGTGTGTTATAAACAGCCAAACGACAAGACAGAGCATGTTGACACAACCTTGTTGGTATACCTGTTGCAGCAATATTCATGGCCAACAGATGTGGCGTGAACAAAGCTGATCACTCAGTCGCCCACCCAGACCAGGTCTGATACTTCAACGCCACGCAAACCTCGTCAGCTGTGGGCGCTGACGGCATCGAGCACACCCTCACACAACCAGCTGGTGACAGGTGTCAGTCATTGCACGTCTGTCGCATTGAAATGTGTGACGTTCCCACCGCAGATAGATGATGGGCTTGTAAGTACACCATGAGAAAAAAACAGACCACCACGTGCTGCAGTCAGCTTGTTGACAGATGCTGCGAGGGAAGGTGTTGCTTCCGTTGCTCCCGGGAATGTCTTAACCCCCAGTGACCGCCATACCGCAAGCCCTGAACCCCAACCGCCATACACACACAGCCGCCCACCTGCGCGGTGTGCATGCGACCTGACGGCTCAAAGCCGCCGTATGCCTGAGAGGTCTTCCTAAGCAACGACCGCCGCACTACAGGCCCTAAACCCCAACCAATTCATACACGCCGCCCCACCGGCACAATGTGCATGCAGCCTGACTCAGCACGTCAGCACCGAGTTGTTGGCACACACCTTCCAGCAGATACACAACAGCTGCCCACCTGAGCAATGCACATGCAACCTGACGCAGCATGTCAACGCAACGTTGTCATGTCTACATCTTCCAGCAGGTACACACACACACACGCACACACCCCACCTGAGCAATGTACATGCATCCCGACGCATGCATCCTGACGTTGTTGGCATGAACCTTCAAGCAGATACACAACAGCCGCCCACCTGCGCGGTGTGCATGCGGCCTGACGGCTCAAAGCCGCCGTATGCCTGAGACGTCTTCCCAACCAATGACCGCCTCACTACCGGCCCTAAACCCCAACCAACACACACACGCCGCCCCACCGGCGCGATGCGCCTGCGGCCTGACCGAGCATGTCAGCACAGAGTTGCTGGCACACACCTGCCAGCAAAAAAAACCGCCCACCTGCGCGTTGTGCATGCGGCCTGACAAGCATGCCAGCACCACGGTGTTACGTCTGCATCTTCCAGCAGGTAGGCAACAGACGCCCACCTGAGCGATGTGCATGCGGCCCGAGGGCTCAAGGCCGCCGCCGACACACGGTATGCCCTGAACCCCAACCGCCATACACAGGTGCCGCCCACCTGCGCGATGTGCATGCGACCCGAGGGCTCAAAGCCGTCGTATGCCACGGGGTTGGGCTTGCGGCGCAGCAGCTCCCGCAGCTCCGACTCGGTCACACACTCCTCGCCGATGCTCCTGTGCGGTTGAAGCCAAGCAGCAGCAGCAGCAGCAGCAGCAGCAGCAGCAGCAGCAGCAGGGTGGTAACATAGTGGAGGCAGCAGCTCTCACAGCCCTTACTCAACGCAACATCCTCGCTAATGCTCTGTGCAGTCGAAATCCCCCAGCAGCAGCAGCAGCAGCAGCAGCAGCAGCAGCAGCAGCAGCAGGGTGGTTACATGGAGGAGGCAGCACCTCCCACAGTTCTTACTCAGTTCTTACTCAACGCACAGTCCTCGCTAATGCTCTGTGCAGTCGACATCCCCACCAGCAGCAGCAGCAGCAGCAGCAGCAGCAGGTGTTTACATGGAGGAGGCAGCAGCTGCCATAGCTCCGACTCAGTTGCGTCTGACGGCAGACACTTGTGCTGCGCCAGTGTTGTTCGCACACCAGCCTGATGATGGACGAAGAGTCCCAAACGGGTCGCTTGATGTGCAACAGCATCTACTAGCAGCAGACAAGTACACTGAACAGTCGTTGAGCAGTCACAACCCGGTCAGCACACACCCCACACAAACGGCTGAGACTATGCATGGCAGGTTGCTGCTGCTGCTGCTGCTGCTGCCGCTGCTGCTGCTGCCAAGGCAGGCTGCCAGCTGCCAAAGCACCAGAGTCGCTCTGGCGCTGATGCTGCATGGCAGGTAGCTGCAGCTGCTGCTGACGCCAGCTGGCACGAGAGGCCGACAGCTGGCACAAGAGGCCACTAGCTGGCACAAGAAGTCGACAGCTGGCACAAGAGGCCGCCAGCTGCCACAAGAGGCCGCCAGCTGGCACAAGAGCCCGCCAGCCGGCACAAGGACCGGAGCCGGCACAAGAGGCCGCCAGCTGGCACAAGAGCCCCACAGCTGGCACAAGGACCGGAGCCGCTCTGCCGCTGCCGGCGCCCCTGACGCAGCTGCAGGAATTGACGCTGTGATGAAAACAGCTCAGGGAGAATTATGAACCTGCACGCTACGAGGTAAACAAGGACCCAACCCCGGCTGTGAGCACACCAGCCCATGTGAGCACACCAGCCCATGTGAGCACACCAGCCCATGTGAGCACACCAGCCCATGTGAGCACACCAGCCCATGTGAGCACACCAGCCCATGTGAGCACACCAGCCCATGTGAGCACACCAGCCCATGTGAGCACACCAGCCCATGTTTGGGAGATGCAGCCACATGGTGTGGCAGCATGCAGCTGCAGGACTTGGCGCTGCAGCTGCGGTTGCCAGGCACTGCATGACCGCGCTGCATGGATGGCGGATGCGCCCCGTTTTGATGCGCTGCATGAACGGCGGCAACGGCACCAGCCCTGATGCATTGCACGCACGGCAACGGCGGCAGCAGGACTTGCAGCTGCAGTTGCAGCTGTGACGCACTACATGGATGGCAGCAACGCCCGCTCTGCTGCCCTAGCTGCAGCTGCATGCATGTCTGCAGCCGCTGCTGCAGAAACTGCTGCTGCTGAGAGAAGCCAGCATGTGGAGCCAAGGCACCACCAGTGGTGGGCAGTACACCAGCAAGCAGCCGATTGTCTAGGCCACAGCTGCATCATTCATGCCAGCATCACTCAATTCTTAAGCAAGTGCCGCCAGTGGTGACAGAACGCTGCCACTGTGACGCTTTCTATATTTGTTGGTCCTCCACAGTGGCCAACACTCAGTGTTTTTTCTGCCCCCCCAAAAAGCTTGTTTGGGGCCCAGTGTAGGCAATGTGACAAACTGTGGCTCAGACACGCTAGCACAGGGGGCTAGGGGTCTGGCAGCTTGTCCTAAACCAACTGGTGAGCCAGCTGTTGGAGCCTTGCGCTGCCGCTGCTTTAAACTGTGCTGCACCGGCTGCTGGGTCGAGGCCCCAAAGCAGGTGATGTGGCACACTACGGCTCAGACGCGCCAGCAGAGGGGGCTAGGGGTCTGGCAGCTTGTCCTAAACAAACTGGTGAGCCAGCTGTTGGAGCCTTGCGCTGCCGCTGCTTTGAACTGTGCTGCACCGGCTGCTGGGATGGGGCCCCAAAACAGGTGATGTGACATACTATGGCTTAAGACACGTCAGCAGAGGAGGTATGGGGGTCTGGCAGCTCGCATTTGATTGCTGGTGAGTGAGCGGGTGGAGCCTTGCGCTGCTGCTGCCCCTGCTGCTGGTTTCAACTAGGACTCGCGAGGAAACTGAACCGGACTCAAACCAAGAAACACAGGCCAAGCAACAGCACAGACAGCAAGCCTCAACTGCAGCTCACCTGCAGAGCTGGAAGCGCTCCTCCAGTGTGAGCCCGTTCACAAGTGGCCCCTCATCTGCTGCTGCTGCTGCTGGCTGCTCAGACACCTGTGCCCTGCAGCAACACGCATGTATGTGTAAAGACACAGGCAGGACACGCAGCGTATGCTGGTTGGCATGCAGCTTAATACACAGGTTGCCACATGGTTACTATGCAGGATTGCCTGCTAAGCACGTCAAGCAGGCTGCATGCGGTTGTTCCATTATGATTCACTGGTAAGAAACGTTTTGAGCTGCTGCTGCATTGCACGGCACGCTGTTCACTACAGAGGAAATGCTGCAGCAGCACACAGCAGGCAGCAGTTTCAGATAGTGGTTGGCAGATCGCATCAGGCGTGACGCACTTGCTCTCCATGTCCTTATCCAGCTGGTCATGGGCGATTTCAGCTGCTGCAGGCTGCGCGTCCGCCATAGGCACTTGTCGTCAGTAAGCGGTGGGCTGCAGCGGTTCAGTGTCTCCTGCCTAATCCGAGCTCCAGATGCACACACTTGGATTGCTACGATGCAACTTAGACGTGTCGAGTGCGGGCACATGAAGCAGGGGTCACCATGGGGGTCTAGCTGTCACATGCGTACTGTTATCAAGGCAAAGCCACTGGCGAAGGTCACGCTAGGATCTTGACTGTTAAGAAGTTGACACATAAATCCTTCCGACATACGAGGGCGCTTGTTCTTCAGCAATGCCAGAGGCAAGGAGCAGGCGCACTCGCGCACCACGGCCGCTCAAATGGCTTGGGAAAGGCATTGGGTCTACTGCAAAGGGGATGTGGCGTGTGGTGAGGCGCGGAAAGCGCAGGAATGCTCCCATGGCTTCGATTTCTGCTGCGATGCTGGAGCATTGCTCACCCAGCGACGATTTATCAGATTGGTAAGTTATAAGAATATATTACATGTCAACTCGGCGCAATTCCGCTTCTCAGGACCGCCTAAATGCTTTAGCTGACCTGGACACACACTGGGGGCCACAGGCGTTCTTGGACTGGGCGCCTACATTCCTTTCACATGCACATGATGTAGTCACAAAACTTTGCTTAGCATTCCTTTCAGGCTCTGTGTTTATTGCTTGTGTTGCTTACCAGGATGAGCATTGTTGCTGCTGTTGCCCAGCCTGATGCACAAGCCACCAGCCTAGGCGCCACTGTTGCATTAGTTTCCTCATCAATGAGATGCCCGTGTTGCCTCCCACTGCCCATAACGCATGCTTACGTCATGCTGCAGTGAACACGCAGCAACGCATGCCTCCTCCTGCTCTGCTGAACAACTACAGGTCTTCCTCCAGGCAGGACTTTGAGCCACTGCAGCTGCAGCTGCCGGGCCTGCCTAGCCTACAGCAGCTGCAACAGCTGCCAGCCTGGCTTGCAGGATTCCTGCAAGCACCCGCTGACAAGGCAGCTGCGGGTACAGTCAGCAGCACCAGTCCTGCAGGTGCTGTCAGGACTGCCACAGAACCTCCTGCTGCATACAGCAGCAGCAGCAGCAGCAGCAGCAGCAGCAGCAGTGGTAAGGCTCCCTTTCCCCCACTGCTGCGACCGCAGCAGCAGCAGCAGCATGGTGATGCAGCGCTTTTGGTCACCAGCAGCAGCAGCGGGGTGCAGCTGCTGGGCGAGATGCTCAACTTGAAGAGCACCTTCCCCATGCTGCTGCACACCGTCTCTGGCAGCACCGCCAACTCCGCCACCAGCAGCAGCAGCAGCACTGCAGAGTCGAGCCCAGCAGCAGTCCCTGCGGCGGGCTGCAGCAGCAGCAGCAGCAGCAGCAGCAGCGGCAGCGGCATGTTTGGCAGGCCGCAGCAGCTGCTGACCGTCGGCAGCCGCAACTGGGGCAACTGGTGGGACGGGCGGGGCCTGCTGAGGGTGAAGATCTACGACTTTGCGATCTACGTGGACGGCGAGCAGGTGTGTGAACGCAAATCAAAGAATAGGAATGGGAATAGGCAAAGCGCATGTTGAGACGCAGTCACCACCTGAGACGGCATCAAACATCAACGCCCCAAAACAGCAGCAGTGCAAATGCTGCAGTGGCTGAGACAGCATCGGCGTCGTGTCGGCTGGCGGAGGTTGTGCTGCGGTGGTGCTGGCCTGTGTCGCATCAGCGGCTGTGCTGCGCCTGTCTGCTGTGTCTGTAGGTGTTGGTGTGCGCTTGCTTGCTAGGAATTCATTCATTCTAGCACCCTCGGGCCATTTTCTTAACAACAAAGTTTGCCCCTGAGAGTGATGCACGTGTGACTCATGCCGTGCTGGTGTCAGCCGCTCGATCATGCAGCTGCTGCCAGCTGTTGCTGCCGACACCCCACCTGTGTAGGGATGCAACGCATGCGCGATGTATGGCTGCTGACACTTGCCAACGGGCGCCGCGCGCTGCTGGTGCTGCTGCTGCTGCTGCTGCTGCTGCTGCTGCTGGTTGTGGTTGCAGGCTGAGCGCTTTGTGCCGACAGTGTTCAGCAGCAGCAGCGGCAGCGGTGGCGGGACTCCGAGCTTGCTTGATTTGGCCACTGCATTGACCGGCGAACAGCAGCAGCCGCACGGCATGCTGCAGCGCCTGCAGCAGCTGCGAAGCGAGCACCAGCACAGGGATGGAGCGGGGTCCGGCCCTGCAGCAGCACCACATGCTGCCGCCAGCAGCAGCAGCAGCAGCAGCAGCAGCAACAGCGGCGGTGCGCAGGTTGACCAGCTGCCTGATCTGCTCACGTCGCGCAGGAGTGCGGTGGCCATGTCACTCATCTTGCGGGCCGCACGGGACGTGCCGCTGCAGCTGCTGTCGGAGGAGTATGAGAAGGTGGGGCGGACGGCCGTTCTTTCGTTGCCGGCTGCCCAGAACACAGATGTTGTCGGCAGTTGGCCTGTCGCTCATCATGTGCGGGTGCTGCTAGAGCCTCATGCGCCAGCACCTGCTGTCTGAAGAGTCGCAGCAGGTGGCGCCAGCCGAGGTTCTGTCTCTTCCCTTTGTTGTTTGTGTGGCGGCAGCCCGCAGGGAGGCGGCCGCTCCGCCTGCTCCTCAAGTTGAGCCCGCAAACACACGTTCCACTTTTCAAGCTTGGCCCATCTGCACCCTTGTTGCTGCTCACATGCTATGTCTGCGTGCCTGTGTGCCTGTGCCACTGGCGCATTATTAAAAAGCATACACGTGCTCAAAACGGCGCTTGCTTAGGCTCACATGCGATGCCCGTGTGCCTGTGCCTCTGACGCATATTAAAAAGCATACAGGTGCTCGAACGGCGCTTGCTTAGGCTCACAGCGATGCACGTGTGCCTGTGCCTCTGGCGCTGCGCCAAACACCAAACAAACAGGTGCTCAAGCGCCGCCTGGCACGAGCAGGCGGCAGCGCCTCAGATGCAGCGGCGCTGCAGCAGCTGCTGGCCTCGTTCACCGACCAGCACCGCCTGCCCCCTGCAGTCAGGGCCGGCAGCAGCAGCAGCGGCAGCGCAGGTGCTGGGGTGTCGGAGCTTGAAGCTGCTGCGCCGGCTGGCGGTGGTGCGAGCGGTGGCAGCGTGGCGAAGGGGGCCATGCTTGTGTTTGAGAGGAGCGGGGACGGCGCTGTGACAGCAAGGGTGAGTTGCTGCTGAGGAGTGGGGATGGCACTGTGAGTGGGGATGGCAATGTGAGTGGGGATGGGGATGGGGATGGGGATGGGGATGGGGATGGCACTGTGAGTGGGGATGGGGATGGCACTGTGATTGGGGATGGGGATGGGGATGGCACTGTGAGTGGGGATGGCACTGTGAGTGGGGATGGGGATGAGGATGGGGATGGGGATGGCACTGTGAGTGGGGATGGGGACGGGAATGGCGATGGCGATGGCACTGTGAGGGGGGATGGCTCTGTGACAGCAAGGGTGAGTTGCTGCAGCTGGCTGCTGTGTTTGATCAGTTGCAGCCGCAGCAGCAGGGGCAGTGTGTGGGGCATACGCTGTGTGTGAGAGGAGCATTGATGCTTTTGACAGTGAGGATCGAGCGACAGCTGGCCGGGAACGAGTTGATATGTGCAGTGTGGCAGCAGCAGTGGTGGCGGCCACGCGCTGCAGGCTGTCGTGCGGCAGCTGCAGCAGTAGCAGCAGCAGCGGCAGTGGCAGCTGCGTGGCGCAGGCTGTCGTGCGGCAGCGACGCTTCGGCGTGCATCGCTGCGCTGTGCTGCTGTGCCTGCCGGGCAGCAGCATTCCGGGGTCGGAGAAAAGTTCATGCAGCGATGCTGCCAGGTTGAGGCGGTGCTGGCTGTCAGGCCAGGCTAGGGCTGGTGCTGTGCGTGTCTCATGATGGGCTGCGTGCCTGTGGCCCCGCTCCCCACACGAATCACTCCATGTGGCACTGCCCGCACCATCCCACAGTTGACTCTATCACGCGTGGTCGGCATCACTGTTTCACCAACTGCCCCGTTGCTGCGCCCTGTGTCCTGGTCTGCCGTCTTGCAGGTCGGTCCCCACGTCTTGGGTGCTGTGCACAGCCCCAAGCTCGCGGAAGCCCTGTTCGACCTGTACCTCGGTGACCAGCCCGTCAGCAAAACCGCCAAGGACGCGGCAGCGCAGACCCTGACGCGCATCGCTGCCGGCGCCGGCAGCAGCGGCGGCGGCGGCGCGCACGACCCCTACTACCTGCCGCAGAGCAAGAGCGAGGTGATCAAGTGCGAGGCACCCGCGGCTGCGGGTTCAGGGCGCAAGGGGAGCGCAAGCAAAGGCGGCCTAGGGCTTGGGCTGAGCGACCTGGCGGCGTGTGTGCTGCACATGGGTTGATTGGAGCGCCAACAAAGGCGGTTCAGGGCTTGGGCTGAGTGGCCTGGCGGCGTGGGTGCTGCACATGGGTTGAGCGGACGTGAATGAAGCACGCCGTGCCGATACGGGGACTTGCAGCCTCGTGCGGCTGTACAGGGTCGTTGCGCAAGCTGCTGCTGCAGTGCTTAATTGCAGGCTGCTGCAGTCGCACCAGCAGCGGCTGGGGTGCACAGGGCAGCAGCGGCTGGGGTGCACAGGGCAGCAGCTGCATGTGCTGTTGGCAGTTTAGCAGCCTGGCAGCGTCTGCTGAGCCTGCACAGCTGGTGCAGAAGCTGCTGCTGCAGGCTGGGGTTGCATATTGCAGTCGGCACAGCAGCAGCAGCACCGCAGCTGCAGGTCCTTGCAAGGTTGGTACGTGATGCTCAGGCTCACAAAGCCACGGCTGTGGCGGGGGTCCCTGGTCGCCTCCTTCCACCTGCCTGCAGCAACTGCAGCAGCAGTGCGGCGTCGGGGGCTGCTCACTGCAAGCTGGGTGCATAGCCCCTGCTAAGTTGTATCTTGGCACTGGACAGTGTGCAGCGTTTGGAACGGGTGGGGGGACCGGGGCACATGCATATATGTGGTTTGCTTGCGCTCCAGCGCTGGCTTACAGAACCCTGCATGCGTGTGCGGATCATGGGTTCCACTGCAACACAAGAGAAAGAGAAAGAATGAGGCTGGTGTGTGGAGGTATGCTCCGTCACCAGCTGCCGCGTGTGAGCTGTCTGCGACACACCTTGGGCTGCATGGTCAGGCGTTGTGTTGCAGGTGTGATGCAGGAGTGGTTGTGTTGTGTCTGCTCTGCAGGGGGCCTCATTTGGGCTCTGCAGGCGTTGTGTTGCAGTGGTGTGGTGTGATGCAGGAGTGGTTATGCTGTGTCTGCTCTGCAGGCGACCTCATTGGTGTGTAACATATGGCAGCAGTGTGTGGTTGCTGCGTGCGGAATTTCTGCAGCGGATTCTTTTGCATCAGGACAGTATGATGATATAGCAACCATGGGGCTTGTCGCTTGCTGAGCAACAGCTTGAGCTGCGGCAGTGTGTTGCTGCTGCATGCAGACGTTTTGCAGGCAGTGGAATTTTTTTTGCATCAGGGCAGTACCACATGCATGGGGTGGGATTCTGTTGGAACAATGTTGAACTGAAGCTGCTTTGCGTCGCTGCTGCTGCTGCTGCGGGAGTGCGCGGTTTTTAGCATGTGTGCGCTACTAGCAATTATTGCTGATTGGTGCATGCAGGCTGTCGGTGATGGCAGGAGGTGTTGGTGATGGCATGCACGCTGTCAGTGAGGGCATGAGCTGTTGGTGATGGCATGCAGGCTGTTGGTGATGGCATGAGCTGTTGGTGATGGCATGCAGGCTATTGCTGGTTGCATGCAGGCTGTCGGTGGTTGTAGAACTGTTGCTGATTGCATGCAGGCTGTTGGTGATGGCATGAGCTGATGGTGATGGCATGAGCTGCCATTCAGACTCTGCCATTGGGCGGCAAGACCTCGCCTGCTGCCTGACATGCAGCACGGCAGCGCAGTGGTTGGGTATTGCATTGTGCGACGGAGCTGTCCATGGTATGGCAGTGAAGTGAGTGAATCAGCTGTATAGGTGTGTGAAGAACGCAAGTTCCAGGTCCACACTCACAAATCTTCGAGGCTCAGAGAGACGCTGCATGTGTCTAAATGGACACAATGCGTTGTATTGTGTGCTCACACGTGTTTTGTCTCGCGTTGACATTGCGCTCATTTGGGGTGGCTCATACCATCCAAGATGGCGACTGGACCTGCGCGACACCATGCCAAGCATCATGCGTTGGTGGCACCCATATCGCACTGCGGCGCATCGCTGTGTTGCAATGGCAACCCTGGGTCGCAAACACTCTGCTAAAGCACAACGCAGCAAATGCGTTACTGACATGTCAGCATGTCAAAAGAAGCAGCACTCAACGCAGCAGCAACAAGGCAAGCAAGCCGTCATTTTGAGTCTACTACCTTTGCGACACCCTTTTTTCCCGAAAACCCGCTTTCTAGTTTTATAACTTACGCCAACATTTTTTCTGTGGCTTTTGCTCGCACGAGATAGCCACATTCGCCAGCAGTGTCTCCCTACACCTGCATGCGAGGCTGCGTATGTAAGCAAAGCTGGCTCCACCCACTGTACTGCGCATGTATGCTAGTGGGCAGGGCTCTCAACCTCCGGTTCGCGATTTCGACCATTGAGTCCAAAATTGTTTGTTGGCAAAAATCGATGGCCCTCGATTGATCTGTTCCGGGCCGGCAGGTGCATTCTGGCGGGAGATTTGGTGGAAACTGACCCCTGTTTAGCGGCCGACATTTCGGCCAACCGGTCGAAGCGCATCTCTACAAATAGTCAAACTGGAGCCGTCAGCTCTATAATTTCGACCCGATGTGGTATAGAGCCCTGTTAGAGGAGCCCCCGCCACCATGCATGCATATGGCTGAACTATCTTGAACCAGAGCTTCCTGCTTCTTCCCTGTCGGTGTTTCTCTAGTCATGCCTGCACTCAAAAATAACCTGCTCAGTGCTGCTCACGCCCATGATAGGGGTGGCTGCTGTACAGACATGTATGCTGCTTCAGATGTATGTGGCCATGGCTACCATGGTAGAAGCAGTGCTTTACCAAATACCAAATACCAAATACCAAAGTAGGGCCACAGGCCCACCCACGAAGGAGCCAAACAAGGCTCATGGGGTCCCACAACAGCCAAGGAGTACCAATCCGACCAACTAATCCGAGGCCTCAACAAGTTCTGAGGATTCTGTCTCTGAGGCACTAGTGTCACTTGGGAGCACAGCAAGCACCATAGCCGGATCATTTCTAACCAGGGACAATAGTAGATAAAAGCAGCAACACTACTCTGCCTCTGCTGCATAAAGTCAGCCAGACACCGTCCAAGAGGGCTCACAGCTGGGCTCTGCCACCCTCCAAAACCAACAAACAGCCGCCAGAAGCGATCACGAACAACCTGATATGCGTCACATTCAAACACAAAGTAAAACTCATCCTCAACTTGGCCAGCACCGCACCGAGAGCACAGTCGCTGTGACTTGGGTAGCATAGAGTTATCAGCCCTCTCCCACCGACCAGTAGCCACACGCAAGCCATGCGCACCCAGACGAAAACGCATCAAAGATGACAGGTGCATCTTGTTTAAGCCAGCTGTGTTGTGCACATAATGCGGACACCAACTCAATGGTTTCGTCAATTAAGCTCATAAAAAGGCGAGCATGCAAACCAGTTCTCATAGGTAGAGTGCATGACAGTATCAGACCCAGCTACTCTGGGGTTGGCTGGCAAGTCCTGCCACTGCTGGTACAACCATGCTTGGACAGCACTCTGTACATTGCTCAAATCAGAGGCATCAAGGCAATGCAAGCCAATACAATAGCTGTTTGAAGCGCTAGAGATGCAGCCGCCACCAGCAACATACAACGTGTCCTTTACATACCCAGCATCCATTCGACACCATGCAAAGCATGCCCCCTACTGAAGAGGAGCATGGCTGTGTCAATCGCTGTGACACATCTCAAAGGGCTCTGACAAACAAGCAGCCGGCTTTCAAGCTGCAGCTCGCCCTTATCCATCGACACTGCGCCGAAGCAAACACCAGCCACACAGCCGAACCGTCCAAAAAACAGGACAGTTGCGATCCAAGGAGTCCGAGGCACTACTGTGCAAAGTACTCAA
Source organism: Scenedesmus sp. NREL 46B-D3 (assembly GCA_014080715.1). Classification (NCBI taxonomy): domain Eukaryota; kingdom Viridiplantae; phylum Chlorophyta; class Chlorophyceae; order Sphaeropleales; family Scenedesmaceae; genus Scenedesmus; species Scenedesmus sp. NREL 46B-D3. The sequence goes on along the minus strand of JACERP010000104.1, from coordinate 101,547 downwards.
CGTACCAGATGGCGCTGATGCTATGGCTTGAATGGGTAATATGATGATGATGATGATGATGATGAACGTACCAGAGGTGATGCGACATGATAATGCAGACGCACAACAAGATGACATAACACCAGCATCAGTCAGTCAGGGGGTGAGGCAATCTCAGACTGCCCTTGTCCACTTGGAACAAGTTGAGCTGTGGCGGCATAAGCTCTGCACAACTGCCACCCTACGTCGAGCCAAGGCAGAACATCACCACAATACGTAGGAACGCCAGCTTGCCGTCACCACAATCAAGAAGCGTACACGAGTCACACAAACCCGAGATCATTTGTGCAGCAACTGCAGGGACAGCAGGCACACATTCTTGCAGTGCGCACACATGCACACATGACCGTCCCTCATTAGTTGCATCCTCAACCATCAGCACACACACACACACACACACACACACTCAACCATCAGCACACACACTCAACCATCAGCAACTGCAGCGCACCGCCTGATGAGCAGCAGCCAAGCCGCCTACCTGCCACCACCACTGCAGCTGCTGCTGTTGCTGCTGCTGCTGCTGCCCTGTGCTGGGGCAGCTGCTATAGTGGCAGCATAAGCCGCTGCAACTTTTGCAAATTGCCGCTCTGAAGAAGCAAAGCCGCCTGAGGCCGCTTGCACACCTTGCGCCGGAGCCACTGCCGCTGTGCAAGGGCAGCGGCAACAGACGATTCTGCCCAAGCGGCCCTGCTGCTGCTGCTGCTGCTGATGCTGCTGCCACAGCACAACAGGCCTGATGAACAGATTTCCTTTGCGTCGCCTGATCTGACGGTTTCTGCTGCTGCCGCCGTGCCAGAGATGCCGTCCTTTGGGCAGTGCCACTTTCAGGTGCTGGCCACTGGCGGTGACGCTCCGCCGCTGCCAACACAGCTGCGCAGCACCAAAACGGCACTGTAATCAAAGTCTCCTGCCGCCGCGGTTGCTGCTGCTGCTGCTGCTGCTGCGGCTGCGGTTGCCGCTGCTGCTGCTGCTGCTGCCGTTGTTGCAGCAGACGACGTCCACGGGCAGCTTCAGTTCGCGGGTGACGCCTTGCCGCTGCCAATTCGACGGCAGCAGCCGCACGGAGGTGAAGAGCTGCGGCGACAACAAGCAGCGGGGCAGCGGGCAGAGCGAGGAGGCGTTGGCGTACGTGTTGACCCTGTTAATCCTTTAAGAGTGATCGATTACCCCTGGATCCAATCAGTTTGAATTATTCAGCCACCCCATGATGAGCAACTTTTAGTTGTTTTGGCTCTTTTTTGGATGAGGAAGCTTTCAGCACGGACCTGAAACTCGAGCACGCAAGGCAGCGCCAATTCTGTTTGTGATGACACAGGCCGGGTCCCGGTTGAGCGCTGCCCCCCACACCACTCAAACGCACAAAGCCCTGAACCCCCGGACCACCCAAGTCGCTTTGTCGATGGCAGCTGCTGCTACACAAGCCGCAGAAGCTTCAAAAGCAGCAGCTCAACCAGTATGCAGTACACCAACACCTGTCCCACCTGCTGCACTCAACCCCCGTGTTAGTTCAGTGCATCAATGGGCCTCCTGAACCAAACCTTGCCACGCCCTTGCCACAGCACATGCATTTGCATTCGCACTGTTTTGCACTTTACTGAACTGTGATGTACTGTATAGTATTTGCAGTTTCACCAACACGTGTGCTTGCAGTGTCACCATCACACAAGGTTGCAAAGTATGAAACACAGTATGAAACACTGCCAACACTGCTAAACCCTCCTGTGCTGGGCCAACGGTGTTTGATTCAAGCAATCGAGCATCCTCACCTGGCTCTTGCCGCAGTACTTGGATTCAAAGGGGCCAAACGTCAGTGTATAGTCGACGCGCCTCGTCTCACACACCCGCGTCTTGTTCAGCAGTGAACCCTGGGACATGTCAGGGTTTGGCGGCAGTGCTGCGTCAGCGTTGTACCCTGCAGGCAGCAGGCAGCAGCAGCAGCCACGTCAGCATTGTACCCTGCAGGCAGCCGGCAGCCACAACAGCCACAGCGGAGAATGTTGCACGAACTGCTACTTCCAGAGCCCTGAACCGTACATGACGTGTCGACTTGGCAGCGGCAGCAGCAGCAGCAGCAGCAGCAGCAACAGCAGCAGCAGCAGCAGCAGCAGCAGCAGCAGCAAGGGCAGCAGCAAGCAGGGGCCGGTTTGTTTGCTGCTGTGTGGAGAACTGCCCACCCTGTTCACAACAGCATGTGGTCGCCCGCTGACTGATGATGGGACCTTGCCCCTCAGGCACAGCTGCACCTGAAAATTGCTGCATGATCATGAGACAATGCACCAGACAGCCGCACCTGGCAGTCGCTGACGTGGCAAGCCGAACCTGACAGTTGCTGACGTGGCACACCGCACCTAACAGTCGCTGACGTGGCAAGGGCAGCCCCATGTCATCCCTGTCCCTGACCAGTTGCTGACATGGCAAGCTGCACCCGACAGTTGCTGATGTGGCAAACCGCACCTGACAGTCGCTGACGTGGCAACGGCAGCCCCATGTCGTCCCGGTCCCTGACCAGCGGGATCAGCAGGTCGTCAGGCTGCAGTGGCGCAGCACACAAGCAGAGCAAACGCAGAGAGGCCATCAGCAACTGAATTCAGCTGACGTCCACACGCACAATGCAGCACGCCCACACACCCGGCCCACTGACCAGCGGGATCAGGGGGTTGGGGCTGAACCCCACACACCCCACACCCTCAGCTGACGCCCACACGCACAGTGCAGCACGCCGAGCCCTACCCCGCTCACTGGCCAGCGGGATCAGGGGTTTGTCAGGCTGTAAGTGAGGCCAGCACAGCATGTAAAGAGAAGCAGCCGCGCACGTGTGACATGCTGCCCAGAAACTCATGCGCGCCTCTTCCATGCCAGACACGCCAAAAAAACAACTCACCGGCGCTTCTTCCATGCCGAAGATGTCGGTGGCCACCGCACACTCGCCCAGCTGCTGCACCTGCGCCTGCAAGCTGCCGCCGCCGCTGCTGCCAAACCCGATCGCCGCCGCCGCCCCTGCAAAAGACCGACCGCCGGCGCCGCCCGCACCGCCCGCGGCCGCGGCCGCACCGCCGCCCCCACCAGGCAGCACGACGAGCGGCAGGACGAGCCCTGGCAAGGGCTCGGTCGTGTTGAAGCTGAAGCCGCAGGTCAGCGTCCCCGGGCTTGCAGGAAGGTTCCAGCCGCCGCCCTGGCGGGCGGCGCTTGCAGGACACGCCGCCGTGACGACCGTCGGCGACTCCTCGCCGGCTCGCAGGATCGCGACCTGCACCGCCTGCACCGCCAGCCGCTGCTTGTTCGGCGACCCGGCGACGACCTTGCCCGCGAGCCCGAACAGCGCGCCCGTGACGGCCGGCAGGCGCGTGATGACGACCGACAGCGGCAGCCGCGCGGTGCCTGTGGGGCTGCGGATGCGCAGCGGCGCCGCCGCCGCCTCGCGCAGCAGCGCCGGCGGCGTGACGACGTCCACGGTCGTGCCGTCGCCGGCGACGACGGCGTCAGCGCTCGCCGGCGGCGCCGGCGGCTGCAGGACAACAGTCTCGCGCGGCGTCGGCTCGCGGCTGCCGTTGCGCGGGTTCAGCGCGAGCTTGCTGACGTTCCAGCTGTGGATCGTGAAGTTCACGGTGCGCAGCTCGGCCAGCGCCAGGCCGGGGGTGACGGGCCCGGCCGCGCAGCCGCCAAAGGCGGCCGTGCCGAGCGCGACCGCGGACGCCTCCTGCTGCCGGCTCTGCTGCGGGTCGACCGTCGCGACGGAGATCACCTGCGGGCGCACGGCCGTGTGCAAGGCTGACGGTCGGTGAGGGTCGACCATTGCGGCTGACGTCACCTGGGCGCACAACGTGCGCGCGCATGCTGAGGGTGAAGTGAAAAAAAATCAAAAAATAAATCAACTCCGTGCGCACGCATGCTGAGGGTGAAGTAAAAAATAATCAAAAAATAAATCAACTCCGTGCACACGCATGCTGAGGCTGAAGCGCTGCGTCCGACGTCGCCTGCGAGCACACGTGCCGCCTTCCTTCCCTTGCGCGGGTGACAAGTGCAGCGCAGTGATGCAGTGAATGTGCAACAAGCACTAGATATAAAACAGGTCCCCGTGTCATCCTGGATCATCCTGGATTATCCTGGATCATCTTGGATCATCCTGGATCATCCTGGATCATCCCGGATCATCCTGTGCTCTGCTGGGAAGGGCCACCGCTGAAGCCATTACTTACTTTACTTTGCACGCTCCACCCAACAAAGGAGTGGGAACCCCAACCAGGAGCCGACGAAGACTCATAGGGACAACAAAAGGCTCATTACACCACTATCAGACCTTGCAGCCACCTCATCAGCCTAGTACAATCGTGCACCAGCCACAGGCCGCTTCAAGTTCACCGATCATCTCCAAAACCTCAACATAACAAACATAGACGACCCACGCTCACCTGGTAAGCCCCGCACTGGTCCTTCTTCACCAGCCCCACCGCCACCCTGTAACTAAACCTCGCGCGCAAGCCGCACGTGGCAGCGTCCTTCGGGGGCCGCTGGGAAACCAGTGCACGTCCAATCAACTCCACAATTTGCGGCCACCTCATCAGCCTGTGTAGGTGTTTGAGCACCAGCAACAGGCCGCTCCAACTTAAAACAGTCTTGAAGAAAATCCAACAACCCACGCCCACCTGGTAAGCGCCGCAGTGGTCCTGCTTCACCGGCCCCACCGCCACCCTGATTACTAAACCAACGACCAACCAACAACTGACATGCAACATGCGACAGCCCACGCCCACCTGGTAAGCCCCGCACTGGTCCTTCTTCACCGGCCCCACCGCCACCCTGTAACTAAACCTCGCGCGGGCGTCGCACGTGCGGGCGTCCTTCGGCGGCCGCGGGTTGCCGCTCTGGGCCAGCTGCAGCACGTTGGAGGCGCCGGCGGCCAGTGACGCGGGCCCCGGCGCCGCCGTCACGCGCGCGCAGGCGCCCACCTCCTCGGACATGCTGTGACATGTCACGTGACGTGTTACGTGACAGCCGGCGGCAGACGCAGCATGTGTCGGGAGGCGTAGCGGGGAACAGTGCGCAGCCGACTGAGCTGGGAGCAAAAAGGCGGGGCCGCACGCAACCAGGCAAAGCATGATCCACAGGCTGCAGGCACTTCATGCGGAGACGCAACCTGCTGCTGCTGCTGCTGCTGCTGTTCCGCCTGCGCCACGCCCCTCCCCCCCACCTGTTTGCCAGGCTGAAGTTCTGGCGCTTTCCGATCGTGCCGCCCCACTCCTTGCTGCCGGTGACGCCGGGGGCAGCGACGACGTCCGCGGTCAGCACGCCGACGGCCTCCGGGTCCGTCCCGGCGGGTAACTTTATGACAAACTGACAGGAGATGCCTGTGGGCGCGCCCCGCTGCGAAGCTGGCAGCGGCGACTCGCCGTTGGAGTCGGTCGGGCACGTCACCGTGCCGACCGTCGTCGTCTGCTGCTGCTGCTGCTGCTGCTGCTGCTGCTGCTGCTGCTGCTGCAGCAGGGCGCGCAGCTCTGCAGAGTCGGAGGCGCCGGATGCTGACTCTGCAACGTCGCCTGCAGCAGCAGGAGCACCAGCATCAACACTGCTGCTGCTGCTGCTGCTGCTAGTGTCTTGACTCCAGCTGCTGCTGCTGCTGCTGCTGCTGCTGCTGCTGGAAGGCCTCAGCCATGCAGCAACCGCGCCAGGAAAGTTTGCAGCCGTTCGGGCACTTCGAGCGGCAATCTCAAGCAGCCCCCGGCCAGCTGCAGGCTTGCTGCTGCTTGCCTTGCTGCTGCTTGCCTTGCTGCGACTGCTGCTGCTGTTGCTGCTGCTGCTGCTGCCGGTCGCCTTGCTGCTGCCAGCTGCAGCAGCGCTAGCAGGAGCAGCAGCAGCGGCGGGCTTGCTGCGGCGTTCCCCGTTTGCCGGTTGGATCGTTGCGGCGATGGAGATGCTGCGGACCGTGAAGGGTTTGGTGGTTGGGTTGCGGACCATCACGCTGCCGCTCACGATCTGGGTGACTGAGGCCACGGTGCGAGTCGCCTGCATCACCCACCAAAGGAAAATGATGATTAATGATAAAATATATTAATGATTAAAAAAATCAAGATAATGATAATAATAGTAGTAATGATGATAATAATGATAATAATGACAACAAGAAAGATAATAATGATATACACAGGTAACAGTCATTGCACATTTCACTTCCTGTTGGGAGACAAGGCGAACACGGATGAGGCAAGGATGGGAGCTTGATAGAGCAGTCCCCACCTGACTGTCTGTGAGAGTGCTGCCTTTCCACTGAACTTCATGTTGCGCCATTCCAGCAGATGGGCTGTGCCATTGAATAAATCCGCATAAATCCACATACTCGCGGTGTCCGGCCCGTGCTGCCGCCGCCCGCGGGCTGTACGTTTCACACACGCATGCACCCAACACACCGCCGCCGATGCAGCAACAGGCGGGCCGCGCCGCCCACCTCGCCGCTGTGCCATTAAATAAATCCACATGAATCCACATAAATCCACATAAACCCACAAAAATCCACATACTCGCGGTTTCCAGCCCGTGATGCAGCAACAGGCGGGCCGGGCCGCCCACCTCGATCGTCTGAGAGAGCAGCGCCTTCTCGTTGAACCTCACGCTGCGTTTGTCGGCGGACGAGGCGTGCCGCACGGCCCAGGTGTACTGCGTGACGCTGCGCGCGCCAATCTGGTTGATCTGCACGTTGAGCACCCGCACCGCCGGGTTGCTGGGCCGGGGGGCTGGGGCAGCGGCCCCACCAGAACCTGCAGCAAAAGTGCAACCGCACGAGGCGGATACAGCAGCAGTGTAAGCGGTACATGTGCAGATAAGATACAGCTGGTTGACCTGCACGTTCAGCACCCGCACCGCCAGGTTGCTGGGCCGGGGGGGGGGGGGGGGGGCGCCGGCACCTGCAACAAAAGTGCAACGACGTGTGGTGGACAGACAGCAGCGGTACATGTGGAGGTGAGCAACAGCTGGTTGCTGGGCCGGGGCGGCGGGGGCGGCGCCGCCAGCAGGGGCAGCCGGCCTGCCAGCACCTGCCACAACAGCATGTGGACAGACCAGGTTGATGGATTGTTGACATGCGGTTGAAGAACCGCAGAAACCAAAAACCGCAAACCCTAAAGCCTGATAGCAGAAACCAACTTTTGCCTGAGCTCAGGGTTGCTGGGCCGGGGGGGCGGGGAGGCGCCGCCGGCAGGGGCAGCGGCCCCTCCAGCACCTGCAACAAAAGAACAACAACATGTGGACAGACCAGGGTGAAAGAGTGTTGATACGCGGGTGTGCCTAGGCCAAGCAGTGACAGCAGCAGCCGCTGCAACCGTGCCCCCAAGCCCCTGAACCCTATCCCCAACATCCCCAACCCCAAGCCTCACCTGAACCTCCTGCTGCAGGTCTGGTGGGCGTGCTGCTGCCAGGCACAGCAGCGGGCACGGCCGGGCAGCTGGCCGGGTCGATGGGAACCACCGTTGTGGCTCTCACTGCTGTTGCTGCCGCGAGCGAGGTGTCATTCAGCCCTTGGGGGCGTATGGTGGCTATCAGGACGGCCTGGCAACAGGGAAAGCAAAGCAGTGGTTCAGGGTTAAGAGTTTTAATGTGTCATTCAGGCCTCAGGGTTTGAAAATGGCTGCCAGTATGGCATGCGGACGTGAAAGGGGAACAGTGGTTTAGGGTTTAGAATTGACAGTTCAGGTGTGCCATTCAATCCCTGGGGGCAAACCCTACTTGGCGCTCTCCAAAGACGCTTACGTCTGTTCAGATGAGGAGCACAGTTGCCGGCAAACCTGCAACTGTTGCTGCTGGCACCCGCCACCTGCACCCATACAAGCCCGACAGTTCGCACAAAGCCAACAGCCACACACTACTGTCTGCCAGCCACCCTAGAAGCAACGAGGCCGCACCAGCATCAGCATCAGCAACAGCATCAGCAGCAGCAGCAGCAGCAGCAGCGGCAGCAGTACTACAGCGCTGCACCTAGTCCCAAGGCCACCTGCAGTGAAGAGGAATCAATCAAATCAATTACACGTTTTTCTAGCAAGAGTGAAAACCCAAAAATAGGGGAGCCGCTCCCAAACCACCTTCAGTGGTTCCTAACCGGTGGGCGCAGGCCCACAAGCTAGGGCCAGATACGGCCAAAACCTTGAACGCAAGAGCGCTCGCTTGACAGATCTCTCATACAATGATCATACCCAAACCCTAGAAGAGGAAGGACGAAAGAAAAAAGAATGCGCCCACCTGCTGCTCTCCGCAGGCGGTGGCGAGCGTCGGCAGCGGCCCGAAGCTGCCGCTGAAGCTGAAGCCGCCGCCGTCGCCGCACACGACCTTGCCCGCCGCCGGCACCAGGCTGCCCGTCAGCGCGCCGGCCGGCCCCAAAACCTGGGTCTTGGGGTCGCCTGGCTGCACCGCCACAAAGACCTTGGCGCAGCGGCCGCCGAGGTCGGACGCGGCGGCCGCGCCGGCCCGGCCGGCGGCAGCGGCGGGGGCAAAGGCGTAGGGCGCCGGGATGCTGCCGCTGCTGCGGCCGCCGGCGCTGGCGGCGGCGGTGATGCGGCCGGGGACGGAGGCCGTCACCCTGCCGTCCGCGGGGGTGGGGACCTGCACCCAGAAGCTGCGGGGGTGAAGCGGCAGCGGCGGCGGCGGCGGCGGCGGCGGCGGCATTGTCGGCGGGCTACCCAGAAGCTTGGGGTGGGGTCTTGGCAGGCACCCAGCGCCACCGACAGCACAACACATTGACAGGTTGGCTGCCCTCTGCTACACCCAAAGGGCCAGAAACGCATGGCATGACAAAACAGACATCTACACATGCGAATGGCGATGCACTTGCTTGCAACAGCTCCTCAGCTCACCTGCAAGTGATCGAGCCCTTGCCTGCCACCCTCAACGGCACCAGCGACGGCGAAGTTCCCCCTGCACAGTCCAAGTTCACGGTCTTGGCGTCCCGGGCATTCCCAGAGTTCCCGGCAAAGTTCAGGCTCAGCCCCGGCAAGTTCACCCACTGGGCGTTCGGGTTGCTCACTTCCACGGCGCCGCTGACGTACGGCCCGCGTGCCACGGCTTCCCGGTTGAACTTCACGGTGAAGGTTATGCTGTCCTTCTCTTCAGGGTTGAGCAGCAGCCGCGCCGGATCTACTGTCGTGGTTGCGCTCCACAAGAACCCTGCGCCAGACACCAGCCGCCCGGCGGCTGACGTGACTGTTACTTTGACCGGTTTGACCTGCCTGCTGCTGCCGCCGCCGCCGCCGGCGGCAGCCTCTGCTGCTTGGGACCCAGAGCCAGAGCCTGTCGGTGGGGTCCCAACTGGCGGTGCTGCGGTGCCTCCACTTGGGGCTCTGCTGTCCACAGGGCTCGAGGGGTTGGCCGCTGCGCCTCCCGAGGAAGGCGGTGCTGCTGCTGGTGGCGCTGCAGCGCTGCCGCCGCCGTCGGTAGGTGCTGCCGCTGCTGCGAGTGAGGTTGGGTGACGCCCGTGCAGGTGGAAAACAGGCGTGTATTGTAGCTGGGTTTGTAGCATAGGCTTTTGGTGCTGGTGAGGGTGCCCGATCCAGCAGTCAAAAGGACAGCTGGCGCGTGGCGTGCCATGGGAGAGAGTTCAGCAGTCCTGCTCGGATCGAACATGTATGTGTGTGTATGTGCATGCAGTACTATGGAGTCTGCCGATAACCGTCACCAACAACATGCAACATGCTGTTGCACCAAAACCTTGAACCGCACCTGGTGCCGGCTGCGGTGCCGGTGTCGGCGGGTCTGGCGCCGGCGCCGGTGCGATGGCAGGAGGTGGGGGGTCGGGGTTTGGGGCAGGGGCAGGGGCAGGGGGAGGCGCCACGACAGGCGCAATCACGGGCGGCTGCAGCGACACGAAGGGAAGGCCGTGGCAAGAAAGAGAGAGTTCAGTGCGTTGACAGCAAGCACAAGGGCGCGGCAGGGGCCGGGCACAGACCCACAAGGGCTGGGCACAGACCACAACAGCAAGCACCAGCTCCTCCCAAGGCCTCGCAAGCGGCGCGCGTTGCCGCAAGGTATGGCTTCGCAAGTAGGCCTCGCAGGTGGCGCCTCGTAGGCCTCGCAAGTGGCGCGCGTTGCCGCAAGGTATGGCTTACAAGAACGATCATTAGTATTAGCAAGCACAAGGGCTGTGCCCTTGCGAAAGCTGCAGCCCCATGTGCAGGCAGGTTACCAGCGGCTGGCTCAAGATGCGGGTCGCCACTGCTGCAATGACCAGAGTCGACTGACAAACCCACCGCTGCTGCTGGCGGTGGCGGGACGACGACGACCGGCGGCGGCACGGGGGCTGGCGCGGGCGGCGGCACCACTGGGGCAATGTAGGGGGGCGGATTGACACCTGCACGGCCGGGGCAGCGGCAGCGTCTTGGCGCGGGGACGTCAGGAGCTGTGTGGAGATGAGGGTGGTTGGTGGGTCTGCCAGGGGAGAGAAGATGATGATGCATTAAAGGGCTCCGGCCGCGTCTGCTGCACTAGGTGTGACAAGTATTGCAGCATCGCCACAAAAGGCATGAGTGGAGGGCACAACTGCTGCTGGCGCTGGCGGCGACGAAATTGGTGGGACAAAGACCCTGTCAACACAACTGCAACGGATGCACCCTGATTTTGAGTGCCACACCACGACTCCTGCCTACCTGCTGCCACCAAGACTGGCGGTGGCGGCGGCGGCGGCGGAGGTGGGCGGAAAACGTAACATCCAATTACACCCTAGCCCGCAACACCACTGTAACGGATGCATGTTCAACCCGAGTACCGCACGACGATTGCTGCCCACCTGCTGGCAGCGGCACCGGCGGCGGTGGGGGTGGCGGTGGTGGCGGCGGCGGTGGCGGTGGTGGGGGCGGAGGTGGCGGGGCGGCGGCGGCGGCTGCGTCCAGCCTGGTGGGTTGGGTGGCGGGGGCGGCGGGGCGGGCGGGCTCCTGCAAGCAGCAGCAGCAGCAGCAGCAGCAGCAGCAGCAGCAGCAGCAGCAGCAGCAGCAGCAGCAGCAGCAACGCCGGCGACGGTTGATGTGCGTCAGTCGGCGACAAACCAGCGCCAGCCACGTCCTCATGCACCAACAAAGCAGTGCAGTCTCACTGGCAACAACACATCCTGCTCAACCTTCTGGGCGATTCGTACCATGCGAGGCGGTGGCCAGACCCACGTGTAACCAACTTAGTATGACGAAACGAAACAACTGTGGGACCCACGGGGGCGGTGGTGGGGAGGCTGGGGGCGGCGGCGGCGGCGGTCACTTTGCGTCAGCCGGCAGCACACCATGGCCAGACGCTCCATGCATGCACCAAAAAGTACAGCCTCACTAACACCAAACACCGTGCTCGAACGTTGGGTGATTCGTGCCAACACAAAGTGGTGGCCGGACCCACGCGTAACAAATCTGCTTGTAAGATAAAAATAAGCCTTATAAGGCGTTTATGTCAGGAGCCGTGGCTCACCAGGGTGGAGGGTGGGTGCAGCTTCTGCAGGGTTCTGAGGAGGCTCTATGCTTACTTAGTCCTAGTGTGTCGCCATGGTCGGCCTCTTCCTGGCTGCTGCCCTCCTGGGCAGCAGCCTGTCAGCCGATTTAGATAATAGGTTGGCTGGTTGCTCGCTAGGTCTGTGTTAGCAGCGGATGGGCCCGGACCCGGTTCGGGGCTGCGGGTCGACTCGCTTGGTTACACAGATATTTTCATCAAGGCTAATCAGATACCCTTCACGTCATGCACCAAAGTCTGGGCTTCGTCACCCGCGCGGATGACGACGCCCAGACCTTGGTGCATGACGTGAAGGGTATCTGATTAGCCTTGATGAAAATATTTGTGTAACCAAGCGAGTCGACCCGCAGCCCCGAACCGGGTCCGGGCCCATCCGCTGCTAACACAGACCTAGCGAGCAACCAGCCAACCTATTATCTAAATCGGCTGACAGGCTGCTGCCCAGGAGGGCAGCAGCCAGGAAGAGGGTGCTGGTGCTTGCGGAGCTTCTCCCCTGTTTGGCTACGGTCATCCTCCAGTTACGTGAGGCCTCACGTCAGAGCTTTACGCGAAGATTTCGGTGAAGCTGGAGTGCTGGCGTTAGGGCTGGAGCAGCAGTGCAGCTGAGGGCTGTTGGGCAGTGTGCTCTGGCGTACATCAGACATCCTTCGGGGCCCTTTGTTTTATGAAGCCCCTGACTGTGTTGGGTTAATGCAGTTACGTGGCAAGGATCCCTCAGCAGCATGTCTTGATGCATCACGTGGTAAGGCTCTGCTGTAAACCAGTGTTGGTTTGCAGCATGGTGGCCTTCACTCAGTGGGTGCAAGCAGAAACTTAGTGCCGGCTGGGGCGGTAGCACTGGAGACGTGGCTCTTGTCCACTATGTACCTTTCAGGCCGGCCTCGTGGGTGCATAAGGCAGTAGCTACTTGTGGGCGTTGAAGCACAATCTATTTCGTTGGCCTTAGGCCTTTGCTTTCTGTGGGCTTCCTAGCGTGGAAGTCAGCACAGCTTGTCTCCGTGGCCAATTCTTGCACTGGTTGATGGGTTGATGCATATGGTCTTGTTTTCAGCGGGGCGCTTTAGCGCATACTCCCTCATAGCACTGGGTATGCATTGCCATTTGGTTTTGATGTGGCAGCATGTGTTTGGTGATGTTTGGGTTGTCATTCTGATGCCAAGGCGACACTACGTCGCTACACTACGTAAATAAGCCTTATAAGGCGTTTATGTCAGGAGCCGTGGCTCACCAGGTTGGAGGGTGGGTGCAGCTTCTGCAGGGTTCTGAGGAGGCTCTATGCTTACTTAGTCCTAGTGTGTCGCCATGGTCGGCCTCTTCCTGGCTGCTGCCCTCCTGGGCAGCAGCCTGTCAGCCGATTTACCCGCCCGCCCACCCATCTTCCTGGCTGCTGTTGGGGGTTGTGGTTTTGGTGTTGGGTTGTGGTTTTTGGTTTGGGAAATGAATGTCTAGCGGTGTAACTTTTTCATTCTGATGCCAAGGCGACACCACATAAATAGAAATGGAAATAAAAACCGTGAGACTCACGGGGGCGGTGGTGGGGAGGGTGGGGGCGGCGGCGGCGACGGCGGCGGCGACGGAGGCGCGTTGTTCTGGCAGTCGGTGATGCTGACCCGGTACTCTCGGTCCGCCAGGTTGATGGGCTGCTGGTTGGACTGGATGGGCGTCAGCGAGGCCGACGTGGTGAGCTGCAGCAGCAGCAGTGGCAGCGGCAGCAGCGGCGGCGGCAGCAGCGGCAGCTGCCAGGTCAGCAGCCTGAGGAGCCTGACCTGCGCCATGCAGCAAGACCTGCGCTGCAGATGCCGGCAGACGGCCGCCCCGCCTCTGTCACTCGCTGTTGAGCAAGCTCCCTGAACCAAGCCGGCCTGCTCCTGGAACCAGGCCGGCCTGCTCCTGGAACCAAGCCGGCCTGCTCCTGCAACCAAGCCGGCCTGCAGCTGTTGCGCAGCTCAACGTGCCGACGCACCTGCCCTCAGTCTCTGCTCAGTGCAGCACACCGAGTGACGTGCAGCTGCTGGCACCCCTCGAAGTCAACCCCAAAAAACAGCATCCAACTGAGGAGGCCTGGTCCCATACGCCACCCAAAACCCCAAAAAACCATGACACCCACCAGGTACCCCGAGCTGCAGGAGCCCTGGTTGGTGGCCGGCAGGGTCATCGTGTAGCTGAAGTTGGCGTCCTGGCAGATCCTCGTGCCCGGCGCGGCCGCGTCCGGGCGCTTCCCGCCGTCAGGCGGCCACGCCTCAAAGGTGGGCAGCGCCGGCGTCGTGTACTGCGTCAGCGCGTCCCGCACGTATGCACACTCGCCCGCCAGCTGTTGTGTTGGCGTGTTGGGAGCAGGGGCGCGGCGGGTGCGGGTGGCGAGCAGCAAGACAGCATCAGGGGGCTGTGTCAGTGCATGTTGTGTGTTGGTGTGTAGCGATGGGCTGGCGTGATGCTTGCATGTCAGGCGTCGCGCATGCGCTGATTCATCCATGTGATGTCGGGGGGCACGTCAACAGTATGACTGACCCATGGCCAGCTGCTGGCAGAGCGCAGCGGCTGGACTCTCGTGGCTGCCACCGCTGCGGTGTTGCTAGTCCAACATGGTGCAACGCGGCCATGTCAAAAGCACACACTGCCGTGTGACCCAACATGACACATCATTACACACACTCACCCCTGCAAAGCTGCTGCCTGTGGTGGTGGAGGGCTGCGCGAGATCAAACTGGAAAGTGACGGTGTTACTGACGTCAGGCGCCACGCCGGCCACACCGTACGTGACGTTGGCCTGCACCTCAAAGTTGCGGTTGGGGCTGGCCTCTCCGAGCAGCGTAGCATTGATGCCGCCTACAGGTAGCCCAGCAGCAAGCAGCAAAGAAACATGTGACATACAGCTCATTGCATCACATGTGGTTTACTGCATCTTGCGTGCCTTGCTGCCTGTAACAAACTCTCACACACAGCTTGCTGCACTCAACTGCTGAATTGTGCGGTCAAAGCAGCCGGTGAGAGTGCAAGGCAAGGCAGTTGCAATTGCCAGCGGCGGCAGCAGCAAAGCACCACCAGCAGCAGCAGTCAAACCAGGCGCGGGAGCTGCGCACAAGCAGGAGCAGGAGCAGGAGCGGCTCCACGCGGCCCAGGAACCACTAGCATCCTTTCAACATCAGCACCAGCCTCGGAAATACGGCAGAATTCATGCACCTGAGGCGGAGCCAAGCTTGCCTGAGAAGCTGTGCAGGCACAGCACCGTGGCATTCGACACACAAGGCCCAAAACAACCAACAAGCTCACAGTGGTGACGAGCACGCCCCACGCAGCTGAGGCGGAGCCGAGGTTGCCTAGGAAGCTGTACGTGCACAGCACCGTCGCATTTGACTACATGCAGGTGACGCGGCATCAACCAGAAAATCAGCTGCACGGTGCAAACGCCACGCACCTGAGGCGGAGCCAAGATTGCCTGAGAAGCTGTACGTGCACAGCACAGTTGCGTATGGCTACATGCAGGTGACGCGGCATCAACAAGAAACACAGCTGCACGGTGCAAACCCCACGTACCTGAGGCGGAGCCGAGGTTGCCGGAGAAGCTGTACGTGCACAGCACGGTCGCATTCGACCACGCGTTGGGCTGCCGCGACTCGTCGTCCACCGGCAGCAGCGTGGTGTAAGGGCAGTTGGCAAAGCTCGACAAATAGTTGGCTGTACCCTGCAACAAGAAGAAAACAGCAGCAGCAGCAGCAGCAGCAGCAGCAGCAGCAGCAGGTGTTGAGCTGTGCCAACAGTACAATGGCAATCACAAGCTGTTGATGGATTGTACCTGACAAAAAGCAGCAGCGACAGCTTGTGTGCCAGGATGACACAACGTGTCCCAGCCCCACAGCACTTACATGAATATATATATAGTCGCGTTTCAGCTGGGCCCAAATCGTCCCATTTGTGACATTCATGAAAGTTGCACTATGTCTTGAAATCACACATCACAAAGACAGTTGACTGCTTACCACCAAGAGGGCATACAGCTGATATGCTGCTGCTGCGCTGCTGCACTGCTGCGCTGCTGCGCTGCTGCGCTGCTGCACTGCTGCTGCTGCTGGTGCTGCTGCTGCTGCTGCTGCTGCTGCTGCTACTGCTGATGCATTTCGAGGAAGCCACTGTCACTGCTGCTGTTGCTGCTGCTGGAATTGTCAGGGAAGAAAAACGCTGCTGCTGCTGCTGCTGCTGCTGCTGCTGCTGCTGCTGCTGCCGCAGCTTTTGAACTGCCTGGGCATCTCGCCACTAAAGCCGCTGGACGTTTGAGCACACGCTCAACAAATTCAAGCTATTTACGTGCTGCATGTGGTAGCATGACGTTGGCATAACAGCGCGGTCGCATGCTGGGAAGACCTCCATCAGGCTGTGGCAATTGGTGCGCACTGTTCCCCAGCACCACCCACCTGCTTCACCACAACTCCCACGTACTGCCACTGTACTGCTGCTGTACTGCCGGGCGGCCGCTTGAGCGTGATGTTGCCCCGCAAGTTGCCTCCAAAGGAGCTGACTGTGCGTGTGGCATTGAGGATGTACAGAACCTGGCAGCACCAGAGCAGCAGCAGCAGCAGCAGCAGCAGCATCAACAACCGACTGTGTCAAAGGAATGCCTGCAAAAAAGCTGAGAATGTGTGTGGCGTGGAAGATGCAGTGTACCTGGCGGCGGCAGCAGCAGCAGCACAATTGAGTTGGTGCACCATAACAATAACTCCTAGCAGAAGCGCTGGTGTGCGTGGTGTGTTGATAGTGTGCAACACCTGGCGGCAGCAGCAGCATGAGCGGCTGGGAACGAAACGTGCCATACACCACCCCACACTGGCTGGCCTACGTGGGCGCTCAAGCGTGCTGCTCATGCATGCAGATGCTGCATCAAAGAATGCGCCTGAAATGCATGTTGTGTTATTGGCCGGCGGATGCGGTGTCACCCTGGGCGTCACCCGGGTTACACCACATTGTGTCACCGGTGACGCCTGTGTTCAAGCCAGACGCCACCCAACCTGACGCTGCTGCTGCTGCTCACCCGCAGCGGCACATGGTGATAGCTCGCAAGTAGCAACAGCTTTTACCCATTTACCGCAGGTGTAACCCGGGTGACTCACCAACAAAACGTTACAGGATCAAGGCGCTGCCTGAGACTCGTGGCGCTGCCTGAGAATGCAAACGTCACAGGATCATGAGAAACTGTCCTCACCGTTTCACACAGTTCTTACCCTGCTGCCTCTTTAACAAACAATCGCGGCACCCCCTGAAACTCACCCGCGTAGGCTGCCAGAAGGTCTGCGTGAGCGAGCTGCTGCCGTTCACCGACTGCACGAAGCCCCACCGGAACCTGACGTCTGCGGTCTTCTCCGTTACCGGTGACACCACCGTGACGTCCACCAGCGCGCCGGCAGCAGGGCTCGCCAGCAGCAGCAGCACCGTCAGAGGCAGCAGCAGCAGCAGATGTGCCAGGGGCCAGCGCAAGCTGCCGCAGGACTTAGCTGTGCCTGACTGCTGCAGAGTCGTTTTGAGCGGTGGCTGGTGCTGCTGCTGCTGCTGCTGCTGCTGCTGTTGCTTGCCAGCCTGCTGCTGACCCTGCTCGTGCAAGTGCCAAACGCTGGACTGAGGCAGCAACACACCTCGCTTCTGCTGCTGCTGCTGCTGCTGCTGCTGCTGCTGCTGCTGCTGCTGCTGCTGCTGCTGCTGCTGCTGCTGCTGCTGCTGCTGCTGCCGCTGCTGCTGCTCCTCTACCTCATGCTGCTGCAGCAGGATCTGCTGCTGCTGCTGCTGCTGCTGCTGCTGCTGCTGCTGCTGCTGCTGCTGCTGCTGCTGCTGCTGCTGCTGGGACTGTTGTTGGCAGCGGATGCTGCCCGCTGCTGCCCTCCAGCGCAGCGTCCACTGCAGCAGCTGCAGCCAGGAAGGCTGGAAGCAAGGTTGCAGCTGCTGGCGCAGCTGCACCTGCCTTGAAACGCCCCGATGCAGTTGCGGCTTCTCTACTGCCAGCGTCTGCTGCTGCTGCTGCTGCTGCTGCTGCTGCTGCTGCTGCTGCTGCTGCACAGCATCCATTGAGCGCAGCGGCAGCTCTTGCTGCTGTTGGGGTGCCTTGCACTGCCCCATATTCAGGCCTCCGAGGGGTCCTGCTAGCTTATGCTGCTCCTGACATTGCTGCCAACAAGTGCCTTCTCGCTGCTGCTGCCCCATTCTGCTACTGCCTGCACAGGACACCATGAGGCACTTGCAGTTCATGGTTGTCAGGGGCAGCAAGAGCAAAATAGCAGGCGATTGCTGAGCAAGCTGCACTTGGCCGACAGCTGTAGCTAGCTCGAACCATGATGTGGCTGATCTCGAAAATGCGTAAAACAACAAAACAGCAGCAGCACTGCATCTGTGCTGACATGCCCGCATGTCTTGCATGTGACCAACACCACCACTGCAGTGCTGTGGCAGAGCAGCAGGGACATGGTGCCGACCAGGGGCTTTCTGAAAGTCACAACAGCTGCATTTCCTTCATGTATGTCTTCTGTGTACTTGCAAGCTGATGGCTAGCAGCTGCTTCGGCCAGAGCCGCTTGCAACAGTTGCAAGCATCTGCCCACCGTGACGATGACAGACGGGCTCACATGGCCTTCAGTGTTGAGCTTCAAGAAAGTAAAATGCGATCGCCCACCTATGCAGCGCCATGCGGACTGGGTGATCTCAGCTCCGCAAGTGCAAGCCAGCTAGATGAGTTGTCCCGTCTTACAACAGCAACTTCATACGCTATCAAACGTAACTACAGCAAAAACAAAACCGTTCAGCTCCTCAAAAGCACACAATATATACGAGTAGTGGCGGGGACCATCACCAGGAGGCGAGTGTGACGTTCCCGACTGGACTCATAAGGAGATTTTACACAGAGTGTAAATTGTAAGTGGCCAACACAGGATTATTCTTACCGAACTGGGCTTCTCTGTGCTTCGCCTGTAAGTGACAATGAACGTCACTGCACGGTGTATGTCAGCTGTTGCTGTTTCAGCACTTTTCAACAGTAGATACATCACTGTTCTACCTTGCAGTCCTGCTGCCAATGCAGATGGCTTTCCCTTCATTGGGCGGGACCGAACCCGCGCTTCCGTGCAGTAAACACGCGAATACGTGGTCGGTACAAAGCAAATTAGTATGAGTTATTGTACTTGTCTATACTGACTGACTGACTGACTCACTGACTGTGAAGGTATCCGAGATCAAGCCCCTGTTACCCAGCTTGGCGGACTGTGCGCACTCTCAAACCTTGAAGCTGGTTGAAGCACCTTCGTCAGAAATTATTTCACAGCGTATCGGTGCAGTGCTGTGCGGCGTGCTGCTGCTGCAGTAGGGTGTGGCCCTGCGTGTTTTGTATGCTGGGTACAGTGCTATTATCTGTTGAGCTAGTCAGGGCCCGATGCTGCACTTCAGGGTAGAAGCTTGCGCTTAAACTATGTAAAAACGCACGGGGAAAGCATCATACTACAGTTATGCTTTTCCCACCATGTTGCGT
Organism: Scenedesmus sp. NREL 46B-D3; assembly: GCA_014080715.1. NCBI lineage: Eukaryota > Viridiplantae > Chlorophyta > Chlorophyceae > Sphaeropleales > Scenedesmaceae > Scenedesmus > Scenedesmus sp. NREL 46B-D3. The sequence continues at coordinate 82,548 of JACERP010000104.1, read as the reverse complement.
TTCTGCATGTTCGCAGCTCATGGTAGAGCGTTGCAACGCTCTACGGACTACGTACCTATAGGTAGTTAGTAGGTAGACCGTGTTGACAATTTTCCCCGCCACCCTATGCAAGGTGCACCTTGCACGTGCGGAAGCATTTGTAAACATTTTGAAACTCTATCGTGTTTGTGTTTCTGTGACTTGGTAGAATCGTCGTGGTGAACTCTTCTTCCATGGAAGGCCAATGTTTTACTCTGAAAGGGGAAAACGCAAATGTATGATAGAAGCAATTATCTACTCTCTTTGGCATCCCGCCATTTCTGCTGCTGCAACCATTGCGCTGCATTGCAGCGCAATACTTGCCGCCATTTGGCTTCTGCTCGACTGTAGATTTAGGTCAACAGCTGCATGTAAATGTAGGTCCAATCACCATATTTTTGTGATGCTGTCCATCCAAAGGCTGCATGATAAACATAGACATGGCCTCTGAACTTCAACGTAACTGTGCACTTGTAGCGTGCTGCGGTGTGGCATTGCTGTTTTAAAAGAAATTTGGTGTCACTGCCGTCCTGCTGTGCCCTAAGTCCTGCGTGCAGCGACTTTCAGCACGCATTTGGGTGGCTGCTGCGCCGTGCACAGCCGTCGGATTCTCGAGTTGAAGTGACACGCAGATCTACGAAGATCCTTGGCGTGCTCGCCCACCACTGGCAGTTCTTGAGTCCCATGTGGCTCTCTATGTGTACATGACCCGCATTGCGATAGGGCTAGAGTCCCTCAAACAAAATCTTCTATACATTTGGTGGACACAGAGGGTCAGCGCCAGAGGGACAAAGAGGGACACAGAGGGACACAGAGGGACACAGAGGGCCAGCGCCAGCAGCAGGAGCAGAGGATACAGCAGCAGGACCAGGAGCTGCAGCAGCTGCGGCAGCAGGTGCAGCAGCTGCAACTGCAGACGCACGCTGCAGCCGGTCACTACGCACCCCGGCAGCAGGACCAGCAGGGTGGTGGCAGAGGCTACAGCGGCGGTGGCGGTGGTGGTCGCTTGGGCCGTGGCGGCAGAGGCCGCGGCACCAGGCCAGCTCAGCACGAGGACGCAGATGGGGGCGACCTGGGACCCCCAGCAGCAGCCAGCAGCAGTGACAGTGGTAGGCCTATGCCTAGTGCCTCAGTGGGCAGGGTGTTGTTCAGCCCTGACAGCCAGCAGCGGGCGCTGCGTTGTGGGGCCTTCCAGGCACAGCGCCACTGGGATAGTGGCGGCAGCGGATCAGAGAAGGACCTTCGGGTGCTAGCCGATTTGGCAGCAGCGAAGCTCATGGCAGGGAGCTTTCAGCCTAATGGACCAGCCCACCTCAACAGCAGCAGCCAGGCGGCTGCTGCGTCCAGCAGCAGCAGCAGCAGCAGCCCTTTGGCTGCTGAGCCACAGAACAACAGCAGCAGCCGGTCGGCTGCTGCGCCCAGCAGCAACAATGGCAGCAGCCCTTTGGCTGCTGCGCCACAGAGCTGCAGCAGCGACAGCAGGAACTGCAGCAATCAGATCTGGCAAAAGCGCAGCAGCAGCAGCAGCAGCAGCAGCAGCAACAGCAGCAGCAGGCAGCATCAGACCGCTGGCCATTGCGTGATGGCTTTGGTGACGCTTCGCGCAGCATACACAGTGGCCTGGATAACGGGCAGCAAGAGGTGTATCCAGTTGCGCAACAGGCCCAGCGTGGTCCGCTGCGCAGTGCAGTGCATGTGCTGACACTGGCTGCTGCACCGCCAGAAGTGTCGCTCCCACAGGCGCATCGTGTCTTCACAGTGCTGCATCCGCCAAAGTCGAGCAGCTGCGGCAGCGAGCAGGGTGCAGTCAGTGGTCTTCCTAAGCAACAGCAGCAGCCCATGGATGTCTCCTGTTGTCATGGTGAAGAAGCCCAACGGCAAGTTGCGGCTCACTATCAATCACCGAGTGGCATCGCTGTTTTGGTGTCACTGCCGTCCTGCTGTGCCCTAAGCCCTGCGTGCAGCGACTCTGAGCATGCATTTGGGTGGCTGCTGCGCCGTGGACAGCCGTTGGGTTCTTCAGGTTTAGTGTGTGCCTTGTGCAGCGCAGCGTTCGTTTTGGGCAATGTTACCAGCGTCGTGCAGTGGTGCCTTCCTGTTCGTGTGCATTGGGTTTGATTTCAGCCTGCCCCTGGGGGGGAGTGTGCCGCACCTCGCGGCTTTGTGTGATCGTGTTGGCTGAATTCAGCGGTAGGAAGCAATGCGCTAGTGCTATCGTACAGCACAGCAGCGGTATTGCAGGTTGTAGTGCGGTAGCATCTGGGTTGTAGGGCAGTCCTACTGCTGTATCAGCATGGTTCAGCAGCTACAAGGTTGTGCTTGTGCACAGCAATTGAAGCTGTTTGGCAGTTTAGTGGAAGACAAAGCAGGAACTGGTTGGACCTAACGCTTGTGTGAAGGAAATTGCAAGGCAACAGCGAGTTGTGATGTGCAGCAGTGCTTGTACAGTTCAAGACAGTTCAGAGAGCGACAATGGGGCTAAACAGCAAGTTTACCCGGCTTTTGTTCCATGTCACTGTGACACGTGACGACACGTTGAGTCAGCGATCCAGCATGGTAACATACTTTCCCGCTGCAATCATCATACCCTAATAAGGGTATTGAGTGTGTATTGCACGCCTCTGTTGCTCCCTGACGCCTGTGCCTGCTGATAGTTTGTATTGCGCTGTTTTGTATGCGTTTTGCTGAGCATTGTCAACCAAGCTGGACAGTGCAAGGTCTTTGGCATCTTGGCGTGTAACTCTGGTGACACCGCGGTGGCATACAAGACGGGCGGCAAAACTCCTGTCATCATCATGGGCCATGATTCGCCTGGGCATCAGCCCGCTGACGATCCCCTGTTTGCCGCACTTTCTTTGCTTCAGGTAGTTACACAGGGAGATAGAAGATACGGCAGCCAACTTGCTTTGCTTCCTGTACACGGAAGGGTTGGTGCCCCGGAAGTTGCTTCATCAGGCTGTGGTGCTTTCAACTTGAAAGACGTGATGTCATGCAGCTGCATGCTTTCAACTTGAAAGACGTGATGTCATGCACTGCAGTGCTCAAGAGCGCATACAGCGGAGCATCACAGTGGGTAGCGCCAGCATTGCTTACAGATGCCAATAAAGCTTTGCACGAGGGAGGCCGGGTTGCTCTGCTTCGCTTTTGGGGCAGAGTGCTGCTGTTTTTCACACTCTGTAAGAGAACAGTACATAACTGTTCACTTTGCCGCGCTGGCCTACCGGCTTCCTGCGAGGGGACATTCGCCAGGTTAACAAATTCCGCATCATAGTTATGCATCGAGTGGATGTATATCCAATCCCATTGCATGGCGTGAACGATCGTATCGGGATGACGCAGAGGCACACTGTGACAGTGGCTATACGATTAAAGAGCATCTTCTGACAGAGCATTTGGTGCATATATCCCCCAATCACAAAAATAAGTGCGTATAATATGTTTGCCAGCGGTCTTTGATGCTCGTGATGCTGTTTTGGCAAGCGAGATCAGTCGTATCGACACACCCCACGTCATCGACACACCCCTTGTCATACGAGCGTTGGTCGCAGCAGATAAAAGCCGGAAGTCCCTTGCAGCTTGACAGCAGTTTCGCCGTATCACCAGTTGCGCCACTCACGAGCTATCACTGGACTGATTAGTGGTGCCAGCCACCACCACCCCTGGCATCACACACCACTACTCGTCAAAGCAGCTGATACGTATAGCAATGGTGGATTTCAGGCCACTCAAGGCCTTGATGGTCCTATCTATGTTGGCGTGGGTCGCTGCGGACCGAGAGCTACTCCAGCCCACAGCAGATGCAGGCGACGAGGTATGCGTACGACGAGACGAGTTTATCCCTTACCATGCCATCGACCAGCTCACACATGGTGACAGCTGCGCTGAACGAGGTTGTTGTGGTTTCGTAGTTGGTGTATTGCCCGCTGTGACTTGCTGTGGGACATGCTTCAATCGTATGGCACTGTCTGCCGCAGCACAGTATCCCAAGCAGTAGTCAATTGCAGTACGTTTTGTAAATCGTCGTCCAACTGAGTTCGTTGTGCTTAAAACGTCGTGTGAATTGTCGTGTGCATGCATCAAGCCTGGGACATGGGTGTCTTGCTCAGCAGCCTTGAGCGCGTGCCGAATGATCTCCGCAGGAGTGAACGCACGAAGGTCCTCCCGCTGCTGTTTGCCAAGCTTGCTCGACACACAGCACCAACTCAAGTACGATGTCTGCTGCGCCGTGCTGCTGTGCCCGCAACAGGTCGATGCTGCCACCACCAGCCCTAAGCACCACCCCGGATGGGGCGGCGGGGGCTGGTATATCCGCAACAAGCTTGCATGCCAACGCGTGGTCTGCACCCCAGGCTGGCGCTCCTCCTGCGGCAGGGACACGGTCCAGAATTGCCAGAAGAAGTTCTGCCGCTACCAGAGCGCAATCCAGGGTGCGGTGTGCGACATCAGCCCCTGCGTCCAGGGCAACTGCTTCAAAGGCAAATGCATGGGCAAGGGCGCAGCGACGTGCCCGTCTACACCTGACGACTGCACAAAGGTGGGGTGCTGCCGCGAGTGTGTTGCAGAAGTGACAGCGCCCAAGAGGTGCTGTGTATCGACTGTAGATTGGCCATCTGTGCATGTGGCATCTGCTGTCATAGTACTGCCATTCGTTCGCTTGCAGCACCTGTGTGGCACCCAGCGTAGCCATGGACGGTCGTGCTGGCGCCTAGAGCTGGTCCATCAATGCCCCTGCAGGTTGCATCAGTGCTCCTGACTTTCCGCTGCTGCGCCAGCCATAGCTGCGGCAGCTACTTGCACAGGATTGCCGTTGCAGTTCACTTTCACTTGCGCCCACATGCTCAATCCCAAACAAGGTCGCTGCTGCTCTTGATGTTGTTCAGCAGCCGTGCTTGATTGCAGACGGACCCTGGCCCTGCATGTGCATTGCCGACGCTTCACAGTGCATGCTCACTTTGAGCGCCTCCGCGCCCCGCCTGCTGTCGAGCTATGTCTCACCAATGGCTATTGAAGCATGCGTGCGTCGCTCCTCTGCTTGCTGCGTTGCCGGCTGCAGCGAGTGTGCAGCCTTAAGACCGGCTCATGCTCCGAGACCTGCCCCAAGCGCAACGGCAGCCCCTGCAACGGCGGCCGCGGCACCTGCCAGGCCGGCGTCTGCATTCCCGCCACGCCCAGGTGCCCAATGGACCCCAACAAGTGCCAGTCCTACACCTACAACAACGCCAACAAGACTTGCGACTTGGAGACCAAGAGCTGCCAGCAGCCCCCCGGCGTAGAGTACTCCTGCCAAGAGGTGGGTGGAGCCGAGCGTGCCTGCTGCTTTTGATTTGGCAGCACTCGCCCATGCGTTACTTAATTTCACATGCTCCACGCAACAAAGGAGTGGAAACCCCAATCAGGAGCCGGCGGCTCATAGGGGGAGCCGGCGAAAGGCTCATGGGGATCATAGGGCTCTCATAGGGCTCTCAGCGGCCTCTCATAGGGCCATGGGGCTTCCATAGGGCCATAGGGCTCATGGGCCACAGGGCTCTCATAGGGATCATGCACTGCTCGCGGCCAGTTGACGGCGCAGCGCGCAGCTGAAGTCGCGCACACTCCCTGGGCGCTGTCTGGGCAAGGCCATGGCCTGGGCGCAAGCTGAGCAATCACCTGGGCATGGTGATTACCTGTTTTGGGGAGATGTTTCATGACGCGAGTTCTCAAGAGTCTGCTCTGTCTTGTTTTTGCTGCTGCTGCTGCTGCTGCTGCAGCTGAGGTGCAAGAGGAGAACTGGCTTGTGCACAGCCTTCTGGAAGAAGGCAGACGGTACACCATGTGAGTCCCGGCCATGAACGGCGACGTACAGCTGTACACAGCCTTGCTCTGCATGTTGGATGTGAGGTGTTGATGACTTGGTTCGATTCATCTACGCAGGATGGCCGGCTGGTGTGGTGTGCTGCATTAGCGACGTTTGAGAAGTCACAGGCTCTGCTGCGGGGGCGGCACGTGCTTTGATATGGCTCAGTGCTGCGCTTTGTTGAACCTGACACCCTGTGTGTCTGGCAGGCAGCAAACAGGTGTCAAGTGATATCAGTCAACCCCATCCTGCGTGTTTGCCTGACAGCATGACGGCATCATTGACCAATGAGCAAAACGCTGTGGTTGGCGTGCCGTGCCTAGGCTTATTCTGCCGGTATGGCTTGCTGCTGCTGCAGCTGGCATAACCACCATGCTGCTGCTGCTCTTGCTGCTGCAACCTCGCAGGTCCTAACGGCAGGTGCAAGGCAGGACAGTGCAAACCGGTCTCTTCGGCCTGCCCGGATGAGTGCCCGGCGCATCCCAACCAATGCAAGGCCTACGTCTGCGTCAGAGGCAGCTGCACCGGCGTGCGGAACCTGTGAGCGGGGCCCCAATATTCACACACACAGATCTCTTTCCATATCTTGCTTGCTGGTGCACCAACAAAAGTAGGCACCTGCATCAGCGGTTGCCATTGGTGTGGACAAACTGTCACGTCTGTTGGCATGCATGGCGATTAAGTGAAAGGTGGCATGTAAAGGCAGGTGAGCTCCAGCTTTTGGTGGCGCAGGTTGGTTCTGATCATGTACTACCATGTACCGTTTCCAACTTTGTTCTTGCTTGCCTCTTCTGAGGTATGATCCAGTTCAAAGCCTTTCAAGGCTGGTTCTGAGCATGTCTCTCGCTTGGTTCTAGCAACCTCACGTCGCATCTGTTGTCTTGACACCTGCTGACCTTTCCTTGTCTGGTGCCTGTGCTGCTGCCTCTGCGCTGCCCATGTTATCTCCCGCCTTGCAGCGACGATGAAACCGCCTGTGAGTAGCTGGGTGCACTGCTGATGCCTCCTATGCAGTGTGCTGCTTTTGTTGATTGTGTGTGGAACCAAAGGGGACCCCAGAGGACACATGCGCCAGTAGAGCAAGCCACCACATGCTGCAATCCCGGCCCGCAAGTTGCTTTGTCAGCCCTACCAACTGTGTTATATCTGCTATAGTTGCCTGTTAATGACAATTGTGACCGATATAGACTGAATGCCGCAACTCGTCTTGGTGGCCCGACATGATAGGGCAGATACTCTTGAACTTGCTTGCCAGTCTGCTTGTCAGCAAGAAAGACTCACCCTCTTGGCATCCTTGTAGCTGTGTGCTGGAACATGCTGCTGCAGCTCACATTTCTCAAACTGCTGCTGCTGCTGCTGCTGCTCTCTAGGCGATGGTGGCACCTGCAGGCGGGGCGTTTGCATCCCGGCCCCCACATGCCCAGCCACCTGTGAACAGCCCGCCAGTGAGTGGCGCTGACAGAGCGTGTTGACACCTGCTGCTAACCAGGCATCCGGCAGATTGTGTTAACCAGGCAGCTGCGGCTGGAACTGCCGAGTGTTAACCAGGCATCTGGCAGATGTGTTGCACACAAGGCTGCTGACACATGGGCTCAGCTGCAGCCGGAGCTGCCAAGTGCTGCTACATCAAGTGCTCTCATACTCCGCCAGCTGTATTACCTTATCATATCCTGTACCCCAGAATGCGACAGCCGCCGTCTGCTCTATTTGCTTGTACTGTTCTGTTTTGCTGCTCTGTTGTGCACTGCCTCCTCTGCACCTATCTCTATGCTGATATGCACCTTGACACATCTGCTGGCCTGCTCTGTTGTACTGCTCTCCCGCATACCGCTGCCTCTGCTGCTATGCGCCTTTGCCAGATCCCTGCAAGCTCGCTGAATGCGATTTTGAGCGTGGCGTATGTGTCACCAGAGACAAGTACGTGCTCACCATGATGGTGACGTCGGAGCGCCGCAGCCAGCAGCAGCATGCTCTGCTCATTCATACATGCCGTCAGGCCGTCGCTAGCACCCCGCTTGCCGTACATGTGCTCAGCCGCTGCTGGTACCCCGCGGAGCCCAGTGCTTGCAGCAGTACACGCTTGATTGGTGATTTTCGCCAGCGAGCTGTTCACCTCCGGCCAAAGCTGTGACTCATCAAGCCTGCTCTGTGCCGCCCGTGCTGTTGTGCCTTGCAGGGACGCATCCGAACCATGTGAGTGAGCCAGATTAGTGAGGCCCGGTAGTACGGCTGGTGTTTAAACCTCCACAGTGCCTTTCAGATGGGATGCAGGCTAGCTTCAGTGCATGTGTGGTGCAGTCTTGTGCGCTGCGCTCCTGCGGCGGGCGTTCAATCCCTGCCGTGTGGACAGGAGCAGGGGGGATCGGCCTCCTCGCACGAGACGCAAGTGTGGTGCAGTCACCATGTGCGTGTCTGGGTGTCAGCTGTGAAGCCGATGCGTTGCTGCTGAGACTGACGCGTACGTGCCCGCCGCCCCTCACCCTCCTGCGGATGTCGTCGCAGGCCCAGGAGGCGTCTGCCTCGAGGGCACGTGCATCAAGAACCTGACCTGCCCTGCTAACACAACGTGCCAGGTGAGGTTGTGACCAACATATATATGCAACAAGGAGCGTGGTGTGCAGTGGTATGACTTGCTGTTCCAACAAGGCCGCGCTTGATATTTGCTGTAGCCAGAGTTGCTACAGTGGGCCTGCTGAGTTGGCAGCTGAGATGGTGGTCACTGCTGAGTCGGTGGAGCTGTCTTGCAGCCTGGCGCCAGTCTCCAGCCCTAGCAACTGTGTTGCCAACTGCTCCCACAGAGGTGTGTGTCGCAACAGAGTATGTTTCTGGTCGTGTATGTGAGTTGTCAATGAATGCTGTGGACACGCCCGCTTTTGACATGACAATGCTGCCAGCAATGCCACCGACATCAGCCCAGCCCATGCACAGCGACATTGCTGGCATCACTGGGTGCGATTGCATGCACTGACTGCGGGTGAACGTTCGCCCATCAAACGTTCCTGCAGACATGGACGAAGAGGAATAACCAATGCGTTCCTAAGAACGAGCCGGCAACCACTCCCTGCAATGATGGTGATGCCTGCACGGACAACGACAGATGCAGGCCTAGCGATGGAACATGTAGAGGCAACCCGGTCAGCAACTGCCCGTCTTCGTAAGTGTTGCAGCACACGTGCGCAGACCATGCAACATGGCCCACGCCCTTGCTTGCTTTGCTGTACATGCCGCATTGAGCCCAATTTCCATCTCCTGCTGTTCTTGAGCCCGAGTCTCCTTTTAGTCTCTTTGAGTCTTTGAGCCTCTTTGAACCTCTTGGAGCCTCTTTGAGCGTCTTTGAATTTGTTTGAGTCTCTTTGAGCCTCTTTGAGCCTCTATGGGTCTCTTTAAGCCCGAGTTCCAAGTCCTGCTTCTGGCAAGCGTAACTCTGCCTGCAACACTCTCTTGGCTCCAGCTATGCTCAGTTGGGGTTGAGGCCCCACACCAGTAATCCGCCATGCTGTGCCGGGAACCATGTGCTCAGCATGCTGCTGCTGCTGCTGCTGCTGCTGCTGCTGCTGCTGCTGCTGCTGCTGCTGCTGTTTCCTGCTTGCAGTCCATCACCCAGCCCGGAAGTGTCGACATCACCAGGCCTTTCACCTGAGAATTTGCCAACCAGTCCGGCGGTGCCAACGAGTCCGGAGGTGCCAACCAGTCCGGAGGTGCCAACCAGTCCGGAGGTGCCAACGAGTCCGGAGGTGCCAACCAGTCCGGAGGTGCCGACCAGCCCGGAGGTGCCGACCAGCCCGGAGGTGCCGACCAGCCCGGAGGTGCCGACCAGCCCGGAGGTCCCAACCAGCCCGGAGGTCCCAACCAGCCCGGAGGTCCCAGCCAGCCCTGAGGTCCCAGCCAGCCCTGAGGTCCCAGCCAGCCCGGAGGTCCCAGCCAGCCCGGAGGTCCCAGCCAGCCCGGAGGTCCCAGCCAGCCCGGAGGTCCCAGCCAGCCCGGAGGTCCCAGCCAGCCCGGAGATCCCAACCAGCCCGGAGGTCCCAACCAGCCCGGAGGTCCCAACCAGCCCGGAGGTCCCAACCAGCCCGGAGGTCCCAACCAGCCCGGAGGTCCCAACCAGCCCGGAGGTCCCAACCAGCCCGGAGGTGCCAACCAGCCCGGAGGTGCCGACCAGCCCGGAGGTGCCGACCAGCCCGGAGGTCCCAACCAGCCCGGAGGTCCCAACCAGCCCGGAGGTCCCAACCAGCCCGGAGGTCCCAACCAGCCCGGAGGTCCCAACCAGCCCGGAGGTCCCAACCAGCCCGGAGGTGCCAACCAGCCCGGAGGTGCCAACCAGCCCGTCACCCTCTCCACCAGCAGGTGAGCATGCCAGTGCACCATGACCCGTGATGAACATGCGAGAGCACCATGACCCATGGTGGGTCGTGCCAGGTCATCCCTGCTTAGTCACCAATCAGCGGCATTTGCCCACCCAGCGAGTTGAAGCATGCCCTAGTGTGCGAGCAACTCCCACACTGGGCACCTCGTTACATGGGCAGGCGGTGCTGTCTGAGCAACTCCTGCGCTGGGCAAATGCTGCATGAAGACGGTGTCTGTCACTCACAGCCGCACGCCTGCAAAGAACCCTGCAACAGTTTGGCGCTGTAGAACTGTTGCCACAATCCTTGTGCTTGCCAGCTCATTCAATGCACATGCGGCACTTGCTTGTTGATTCTGCACAGATCAGCCAGCAAGTGCTCTTCTAGCCTCAGCCAGCCAGCTGCACACATGGCTGCCGGCTGCCGCTGAGCACACCACCTGTTGCATGCCTTTTCACCTGGCCATGGGGCCAGTTCACATAGCCGTTCGCGTAAGATGCAAGTGAGCAGCTGTGCATGCCGAGCACATTTGCTATGCAGCTCAGGCCGGGGACTACGCAGCTCCAGGCGGCAGCTGAGGCTGACACTGGCGTCCTTTTTTGTGCCTCTGATCTGATGCAGGCTGCTCAAAGCACAACGAATGCGATCAGGGCCAGTGCTGCTGCCAGGGGGAGTGCAAGCCGAAGGTGCCCGGCAAAACCTGCAAAGACACGTGTGAAGACAACGCACCACCAGCAGGTGAGCATGCCAGGGCACCATGACCCGTGATGAGCACGTCAGAGCACCGTGACCCGTGATGAACAGGACAGTTCAGCACTGCTCAGTCACCAATCAGCGGCATTTGCCCACCCCACAGTTTGTGAAGCATGCCGTACTGTCCGCAACTCCCGCACTGGGCACCTTCTACATGGGAAGACGGGGCCTGTTGTTCACAGCCGCACGCCTGCAAAGCAGCCTGCAACAGTGTGGCGCTGTAGCACTGCTGTCACGATCCGTGTGCAGCATGCAGCTCAGGCCGGCAACTCGCAGCTGCGGCTTTCAGCTTAGACTGACACTGGTTGTCTCTGTTTGTGCAACTGATCTGGTGCAGGCTGCTCAAAGGACAAGCCGTGCGGTAGCGGCAAGTGCTGCTGTAAGGGGGAGTGCAAGCAGAAAGTGCAGGGCAATTGCGACTTCACGTGTGCCGACGACACATGTAGGAACAAGGACCCAACGAGGGTGTGCCAGTGCATCAAGAACTGTGGTGGCAAGAATTCCAGCGATTGCAGCGCTGAAGGCGGGAACCCTTGCGCGGGCCACGGTGGGTGATGTGCTGAGGCTGCGGCGTATGCATGTCCACACATGAACAGCAGCTCGCGTGCAACCGGCTACAACATTACATGGCGGGCGAAGCCAGCTAATTGGAGCAACATGAGGGTGGATGGCTTTTCCTGCGTTGGTGCCTGCTTTTGTTCCTTGCATAGTGTCATAGTTCGTTGACACTAACAATGTCTAATCACACACCAACAAGATGGTATAGCATAGCAGTATCACAATTGAGTTTGGATGCAGTTTGCTCGTATTCACTTTTACTGGCCAGTCAATCATCAACACTGACAGTCCCCACCCTCTGCTGCCGCCTGCATGGTTTGTATGGCTGCTGCTTGGCGCAGGCGTCTGCTGCTGTGCCAAACCGACAACTACCGTTCGGCTGTTTGGTCAGGCTTGCCCAAATTGTATTGCCCCAAATCCCCCCAGCAAGCCACCATGCCTGGCCAACTTCCCGAAGCTGTTACCCAGATGCTCGGCACCTCTCCCTGCAAACCTGTACAAGCGGCGGCGGGGATCGCGGCCATAGGCTCCCACTGCAGAAGAGTTCATGCGGCATGCACTGTTGCATGCACAAGCAGCTGCCTGGGGTGATGGCTGATGTCGCAGCTTGATTCGTTGTGACATGCCCGGAGAATTACAGCGTTGTATTACCATTCTGTGAGATAACAGGCCTGGTGTACATGTGCAAGAAATGCTTGTGGAACGTGTGGCGACAGGCTCAAAAAACACATGCCAGGTTTGCAAAGCCATAATTTTGTAGCACTACGTGTGTTGGTGGTACATGTCACTAGCTGGTCAGCTGGTGACGGTCGTCGGTCAGCTTGCTGCCTAGTACTGCTTGTGTCCCTAGCTTGTGTCACTAGCTCGTTCCCCTGGTACCGCTGGAGTGGCTACCTTGTTGCCCCCTGGTACTGCTGGAGTGGCTAGCTTGTTGTCCCTGGTATCACATGGCACTACATGTGCATTAGATTTGCCATCAAGACTTAGTAATGCCCCTGACTTAACAATGTGGCGCAGGCAGCCTGTGAAACTGATGTTCACGCAGCGCTTGATGATGCCCCTGACGTAACAGTGTGGCGCAAGCAACCCATGGAACTGATGTTCAGCTTTTGCCGACTTCGTTGAGTTTGGTGTGGCTGCTGTTAGTTGGCTTGTTGCCCCCTGGTACTGCTTGAAGTTTGCAGCCCTCATGACTGCATGCAGCACTCGGCGATGCCAGTATCCTATGCAGCGTAACGCAAGCAGGTTGCTAAACTGGTGCTTTTGCCCATTGCCAGCCCTCTTGGGTCTAATTTGACAATTGTCGGTCAGCTTGCCCCCTGATACTGCTTGTGTGGCTAGCTTGTTACCCCCTGGTACTGTGTGACAGTACAATTGTTGCCTGGTACTGCATGACAGTACATTTGCATGAAGTTTGCAGCCATCATGATGACATGCGCTGCGTGATGCGTTGACATTTTCAGTGTTACGCAATTAGGTTGCAGAACTGATGTTGTACTTTGCCGACCCTCTTACCTTTGGTGTGGCTGCTGTTTGCTGGTGCTTTTGCCCCTGGTCCAGCATCAAGCCTGCTACACACATCTCGTACACTGACTCGAGTTGTCATATGCAGTTTGGCTGCCTGAATGTTGCGGGCTTGGGCTGATTGAACAGATGTACAGCTGGACAGTGCACACCAGCTGTGGACACAGCACCCAATGTGTGTGCCTGTATGCACGTGTATAGTGGAGTTCAGCTGCTAAACAAAATTTGCAATACTCCAGTTGGCGCGTTTTGTTTGTGTAGGTTATCATGGTGGCTGTGCACAGGGTACATTGGTACCAGGGCTGTCTGCTGCAACATGCTGTGCCCTTTCAGCACGCACCCCAGCAGCACAAAAGTTGCTTGCTGCTACCTGCTACTATCATTGGAGACCCTTGCAGGGTGACGGCAAGCTTGCAGGGTGACGTTGCAGAGCATTTCTGCAAGATCCAGTTGCATAACATGGTGTTCAAAACATGCTGATTGATTGCAGGTTGCAGGGTGTGTGGTGCATATGGTCCCCGTGTACATTGGCCAAAAGCGAGTGATGCACGCATGTGCACATGTAAATACAGTCTTGTCTCTGACAGCCAAACAACAGGCTGTAGAGCTAGGCAGCACTGGCAGCAGCATGCCTAGTCACATTGTGACACCGGCAGCTGTTGCTGTGCCTGCTGTGGCTGCACCTGCGTCGTGCCCTGAGCGCTGATTGAATGCTATGTTCGAGAAGGTGCATTGGCTCTTTTGGGCAGCAGCTGTTGTTGCACTGCTGTGTTGTGGGATGCTTGGCAAGGTTGGGTGTGTGTGGAGGACAACCGAGTTGCTCGCGCAGCACGGTTACAAGGCCAATGGAACTGTCCTTTTCCGGCAGCGCGTTTCAAGGCGTAGGCAACAGTGGTGAGGAGCTGGCAACTCATGTTCTGGTGGCTTGGATGATGAAAGGTGCTGGTGCGTCGTGTGCTGCACGAGTTCCATGCGCATGATGGTACACTTGACTCTTTATGATCAGGGAATCAGGTGGAAAAATTGATGAAATCGTGGGCAGGAAGGGTTGACAGGGTAACTTACCTGGTATATAATGATGGCGATGCTGATGTGAAATATCCCTTGCAAGGGTGTCATGAGTTAGGCACAGTATTTTTTACTCACATCTCGGACATGATACTGATGTGGCATGATGTGCTTGCAGCAGACAGTGCTCGACCCTGATGTGACATGCTGTGCTTGCCGCAGATACCGCTCGATCCTGATGTCAAAAGGAGCAGCAATTTTACACAGCAGCAAAAAAATCAAGCAAGCCAGCAGTGTCTTCCCACCTCTGCATGCGAGGCTGCGCTTGTAAGCAAAGCTGGCTCCACCCACGGATGTGGCATGTGGTTGCAGCAGACCTGCATCTAGACACCACTTGGTCCCCACGAAATGCCAGCCCCTTGCCAGCAGCCTGCAGAGCATTTAGCCACTACTTCAACTGATCATCCACACTTGTAAGATTGAGGCAAAGGTGCCATGAAGCACATGCTCCTGCATTGGTGCTTCCGCTGTTGGTCTGATACACTGCTGTCACTGCTGGGGATGGGCCAATTAGCTGGCACTCGTTTCCTTGCTATCAGTGATTGCCCGTCATAGTACCTAAGTACAGCAAAGTCAGGAGGGGCCTGTAAGTAGCTGTTACGGAACCACCACCTGCCATTGTTGACTGCAGCGGCCTGAACCCGAGGGTTTTGGCCCTTCTGGAAACGACACTTAATATTTGCACCCCAACGAGTTACCAAACCAAGTTTCAGCTGCTGGGAGCCCCCCAGTGCGGCTGCTTAATGCTGCTGTTCTGGCATTGACTCGACCTCTTTCTGAAAGTTTTGTTTACTACAAACCCAATATTGGATAGGCGTCAATGCCTACTTCTATGTTTACTCAGAGGGATAATGGGGATATTGAAATTCCAATTCCAATGAGCCTCTCGTTGGCTCCTGAATGGGGTTCCCACTCCTCGTTGGGTGGAGCATGTAAAGTAAAGTGAAGTAAGAAATTGTAAGTGGCCGTAGTGACGTCAAACCCATTGAGTGCCCTGCTTGGCAGTCCTCCGGCTACAACCACAGGCACAAGGTTGGGCGGGCAGCGTTGTCGTCTTACATCTCAGCTGCTGCAAGCAGCACACACGAAGTGACATGCAACCTGTACTTTATGAAACATGCAGCAGGCCCCATGCGAGACTGCATAGTTTAAAAGGCATCCCTGGACCGAGAGCCGTGGTTAGGCCACAGAACAGGTGACATACCATAACTTAACATTCTCAAAGAATAAATGTACGCAACCACATGCAACAAGCAGCAGCACTCTAACCCAAAAGGAAAGCGAAGCAGAGTCACCCTACCACCCTCATGCCAAAAACCAAAGTAGGGCCACAGGCCCACCCACTAAGGAGCCAAACAAGGCTCATGGGGTCCCACAACAGCCAAGGAGTAATAATCCAACCAACTAATGCGAGGCCTCAACAAGTTCTGAAGATTCTGTCTCTGAGGCACTTGTGTCACTTGGGAGCACAGCATGCGCCACAGCCGGATCATTTCTAACCAGGAGACAATAGTAGATGAAAGCAGCAACACTACTCTGCCTCTGCTGCATAAAGTCAGCCAGACACCGTCCAAGAGGGCTCACAGCAGCAGCTGGGCTCTGCCACCCTCCAAAATCAGCAAACAGCCGCCAGAAGCGATCGCGAACAACCTGATATGCGTCACATCCAAACACAAAGTGAAACTCATCCTCAACTTGGCCAGCACCGCACCGAGAGCACAGTCGCTGTTGCCTGGGTAGCAGAGAGTTATCAGCCCTCTCCCACCGACCAATAGCCACACGCAAGTCATGCGCACCCAGACGAAAACGCATCAGAGATGACAGGTGCATCTTGTTTAAGCCAGCTGTGTTGTGCACATAATCTGGACACCAACTCATAGGTTTCGTCAACTCTAGCTCATCAAAAGGGGAGCATGCAAACCATGCCTGGAAAGCACTCTGCAAAGCTGCACTGGGATCTGTAAGCAATGCTGGCTCTACCCTTTGTAATGACATGTCTGCTGTCAAACTCACACATGTGTCAGCGTCAGGTGCCCAAAAGTCGAGCAACACAGCATGCAGATGAATCAGGCATACCCACCACGCACAGAGGATCACCAAGAAAGCAACAAGCATACCAACTGCTACCAGCCAGCGAAGATCTCCTAGCGATGTTACCTAACCAGGCAACTAGGGCTATTGTCAGACAAGTGGCTTTCCCAGCCTGTAATACGAGTGTAGCATGCAAGGACCAAGTGCTGCTTGGGGAAGGCAACCTGAACTGCCCGTGCATGATACATTATGTGCAAGTGCTGCTTCTTTTGACATATGCATCAGCATCGCAACCATACACACACATGCATGTTGGAGCAAGCAACAGCAATCCAAAGTTGGCGTTGAAAGAAGGCTATCTTGAATACGCCCCAACAGACACCAACAGCAACACCCTGATGCATGTACAATGCACCCTCGCAGGAGCAAACATGTTGCTGGGACATGACCGCATGGGGAGTACAGTCTGGGCTAACTACAGGCGAGTCTCAGGGCCCGCGCATTGCAATGTGAAAAGCAAGCCTGCTCTATTGACTGTACGCGCTTTCATGTGTAGCCACAAGGGCCCAGCCACGCGTCAATTCAATATGAGCGACATCACATGACTTGTGGCCGCAAGCTACCGCCATTGCGTCACAAGCAGCTGCAAAAACAGCATGCATGACGAGCGCTTGCATGGCGAGCCCATCTGTGGCGCAAGCTCACCTGGGTGGGCATGAGCTTGCTTCACAGGATGCTTCTGTTAACGCAGCAGATCATGCACCAAGTCATGCGCACCTGATCATGCGCACCAGATCATGCGCACCAGATCATGCGCACCAGATCATGCGCACCAAATCATGCGCACCAGGTCATGCGCACCAGATCATGCGCACCAAATCATGTGCACCAGGTCATGCGCACCAGATCATGCGCACCAAATCATGCGCACCAAGTCATGTGCACCAGATCATGCGCACCAGATCATGTGCACCAGATCATGCACACCAAGTCATGCGCACCAGATCATGCGCACCAGATTATGCGCACTAAATCATGCGCACCAGATCATGCGCACCAGATCATGCACACCAAGTCATGCACACCAGATCATGCGCACCAGATCATGCGCACCAGATCATGCACACCAGATCATGCGCACCAGATCATGCACACACAATCACGCGCACCAAATCATGCGCACCAGATCATGCACACAAAATCATGCGCACCAAGTCATGTGCATTGCAGCTGCCGCGCAGCCAGCAAAGGCCGAGAACACACTGCTGGCATGCCGGCGTGGTCAGTGTAGTGAAAACATGTGCAAACCTCCTTCATGCGTTCAAAGCTTGGCAGCAGCACAGCCAACACAGTGCGAGCAAGTGACGTCCATACGAAGACCAGGTTATGGCGGACTGTGCACCACAACCAGCACAGTGCCAGCTTTGTACCAGCACAAAACTAGCACAACAGCAGCCGAGTGATGACGCATACAAAAGCGTGCTGCATTTTGCGCAGCACAGCAAATCCAGCACCATAAAATTATAGCTCATGAACGCAACTGAGGCTAGCGTGAGCAGCAAATAATGAGTTCAATGTATTTTGATCATACGTTTGTCCCAGCAGAAAAAGGGCAAACACACAGGAGAGCCACTCCCAAGCCACCTGCAGCTAGTCATCAGCGCCCTTTCCTATGCCTACATGCATTTTCCTTCAAGCGACTGGAACAGTCTCTGTCTCCAGTCTACACCAAATTAGTCAGTATCCAGCTGAGTGCAGACATGCCTCTTCTTGTGCACATTGCTACGAGCCCAACAGCAGGGAAGTCAGCCACCTGAACCCACCAAAGGAAGGGTTGGCAACATACGGGTGAACAATTTGGTCACACGTGAGCCCCAAATTGCCTGCTGGTCACCATCCTGGCAGCACATTCCTGCGTAGCATGCTGGTACCGCTGACGGACAGTATGACAACACTACCAAGACAGTTGCAAGCAGATTATCTCACAATCAGTAGCATCGCGTTATGTTGTCGTTTTCACCCCTCACAACCTGGAGTTATTCCCCCTGCACATCCACCGGTGCCTGCTAATGCATAGCTGCATGGGATGCGGTGTTGGTGCACCACAGTTTGCAATGATGCACAGTGACGATACACAGTGTGCTGGTAGTGCCGGTACACGACCACACTGCCAGAAAGACAATCACGGCATGAGTGGCCAGCACGGCACTTTCACAACTCCGGCGATTCAACTGGTGTCTGACAAAAGGCTGCTTGCTGGTGCGCGCTGCACATGTGGACCAGCAGTACTGCTGGTACTAGTACCAGCACAGGTTCAGCCAGTACGGCAGTGAGGCAACCACAAAAAACAATACCGGTTATACCTGACAGTGCGTTGCTGCGCACTCCAGTGCAGCTGGTGCTAGTACAACAACAGCACTAGTAAGACGACAACAAACGATCAGCCAATAGCAGATGCTGCCAGCAGCGCTCGCTACTTCGCACAACCAGCAACTTGCCCTGAACAGCTGCCCACTGTGCAGGTCATTGATGCCATGTTTTTCCTTACAAAATACACATCAGGCTTTGTTGCTCCGCGTCCACACTACGCTGTGCTCTGGACATTGCATATAACACCATACAATGCGTACAACACCTGCTGTATGGTCATGCCCAGTAAGCGCTTGCTACAACGCGCACAACACCTGCTGTACGATCATGCCCTGGAAGCGCTTGCAATGATGCACACAACACCTGATGTATGTCCATGCCCTGACAGCGCTTGCTACAATGCACACAACACCTGCTGTACGATCATGCCCTGGAAGCGCTTGCAATAATGCACACAACACTTGTTGTACGATCATGCCCTGGAAGCGCTTGCAATGATGCACACAACACCTGCTGTACGGCCATGCCCTGGAAGCGCTTACAACAATGCAAACGACACCTGATATATGATCATGCCCTGACAGCGCTTGCAACAATGCACACAACACCTGCTGTACGATCATGCCCTGAAAGCGCTTGCTGCAATGCACACAACACCTGCTGTACGATCATGCTCTGAAGGCGCTTGCAATAATGCACACAACACCTGATGTACGTCCATGCCCTGGAAGCGCTTACAACAATGCAAACAACACATGATGTACGGTCATGCTCTGACAGCGTTTGCTATAATGCACACAACACCTGTTGTACGGTCATGCTCTGAAGGCGCTTGCAACAATGCACACAACACCTGCTGTACGATCATGCCCCGGAAGTGCTTGCAATGATGCACACAACACCTGATGTATGTCCATGCCCTGACAGCGCTTGCTACAATGCACACAACACCTGTTGTACGGTCATGCTCTGAAGGCGCTTGCAACAATGCACACAACACCTGCTGTACGATCATGCCCTGGAAGCGCTTGCAATAATGCACACAACACCTGATGTACGGCCATGCCCTGGAAGCGCTTACAACAATGCAAACAACACCTGATGTACGGTCATGCTCTGACAGCACTTGCTACAATGCACACAACACTTGTTGTACGGTCATGCTCTGAAGGCGCATGCAACAATGCACACAACACCTGCTGTACGATCATGCCCCGGAGGCGCTTGCAATAATGCACACAACACCTGATGTATGTCCATGCCCTGACAGCGCTTGCTGCAACGCACACAACACCTGCTGTACGATCATGCCCTGGAAGCGCTTGCAATTATGCACACAACACTTGATGTACGTCCATGCCCTGACAGCGTTTGCAATAATGCACACAACACCTGATGTACGGCCATGCCCTGACAGCGCTTGCTGCCACGCATACAACACCTGATGTACGCCCATGCCCCGTGTACCTGATGTATAACACCTGATGTACACCCTGACAGCGCTTGCAACAATGCACACAACACCTGCTGCACGGCCATGCTCTAAACGTGTTTGCTACATCTCATGTGCGTGCACACATAGCGTGCGTTGGATGCCAAGGTTGGTTACTGGAATGCACGCGCACCCTCATCTTTCACAGTCATGACGCCAACCACCCACATTCAGCTGCCATAAACTAGTCACAAGCTTGGCGCCCCCTACCTATCTTCAGCTGCCTGAAATACGTCCAAGTAACATGGCCAAGTGATGCACCAAGAGCTTGTGTGTGACATCGTCACGCTGGCACACAGTCAAGACACACATCAACACGTAACTGCACATAACTGGACATGCTTGTGTCCATAAATGCACATGCTTGTGTGCTGCAAGCATGCAGCGTTGAGCACGCGCCGCCCGGCGCTCGAGCAGTGAGCAGCAATGCGGACCCGCACACAAACTGCTGCACCACGGCACATAAAACCACACACACACGCAGTGCACAGCAGTGCTGCAGCATAGCACACATGAAAGCACACACGCAGTGCACAACAGTGCTGCAGCATGGCACACGTGAAAGCACGCACGCGACGCACACCAGTGCTGCACTACACCTTGCATAAAATCACGCACACAATGCACAAAACAGCACAATGCAGGCTTGGGAGAAGCGACCATCACAATGCAAGCTTGGGAGAACTTGTACGCTACATGCGATGTGTAGAATGCCCTGTACAAGACTATGCTTTGTAAGGTCATGCTGACGCAGCCACACATGTATCATCCCCACTGCACGTCGTGTTCAGTTGCAGCCCTGCCCCCATTCAGACCCGATTGATACACCACACGCAACCAGGGCACAGAACACCTACAGAGCACGGCGAAGCAACCTTGAAAGCTTGAGCCTTGCCCACACCCATCAACTGAACCCTGTACTCATGAAGTGCTCCAAGCATGCCGCGTGGTATCGCTGGGGAGCAATGCAAACAATAGCACAGCTGCCACGTTCAACAACAATGAAGGAACAGCCGCACATCCGCACAACGGCTGCGGGCGTCGAGGTGCTCCCGTCGGCCCAGCACATGTTTTGTAACAGTGCTGCACCATGCCCTTCCATCCTTCAGAGCCTCAGGACTGATCAGCAGCATTTATTGCCCGGTCACCCAAGCTACATTCGTTCATAGGCTTGTTTGCGTGCCTGTCTGAAGCGGATGCGAAAACCCTGACAAGAGTGCGCTGTGTACTGCAGACTAAACCCTGACAAGAGTGCGCTGTGTACTGCAGACTAAACCCTGACAAGAGTGCGCTGTGTACTGCAGACTAAACCCTGACAAGAGTGCGCTGTGTACTGCAGACTAAACCCTGACAAGAGTGCGCTGTGCGCTGCAGACTGAACTGCGTGCTGCCGGATCCAACCCCAACTTGGTGACAGTACTGTCGCTCACCCCCAAGCCCAAGCTCCAATGAGCTGCATGCTCACCCCCAAGCCCAAGCTACAAAGAGTTGCATGCTGCGCAAAGAGCTGTGTCTACAGTCGCAGCCGTGCAGCGCTGTTTCTTCAGGCGCAGCCGTGCAGCGTCAGCGCAGCCTGCTGTGCATGCGCTGTGTCTCCGCAAGCGCAGCCGTGCAGCGTCAGCGCAGCCTGCTGTGCATGCGCTGTGTCTCCGCAAGCGCAGCCGTGCAGCGTCAGCGCAGCCTGCTGTGCATCTGCTGTGCCTGCTAGCGCAGCTGCCCGGCGTCGGCGCAGCCTGCTGTGCCTGTGCTGTGTCTGCAAGCGCAGCCACGCAGCGTCAGCGCAGCCTGCTGTACTTGCGATGTCTCTGCAAGCGCAGCCGCGCAGCGTCAGCGCAGCCTGCTGTACTTGCGATGTTCCCGCGAGCGCAGCCGGCAGCGTCAGCGCAGCCTGCTGTACTGCGATGTCTCTGCAAGCGCAGCTGCGCGGCGTCAGCGCAGCCTGCTGTGCTTGTGCTGTGTCTGCAAGCGCAGCCGCACAGCGTCAGCGCAGCCTGCTGTGCTTGTGCTGTGTCTGCAAGCGCAGCCACGCAGCGTCAGCGCAGCCTGCTGTACTTGCGATGTCTCTGCAAGCGCAGCCGCGCGGCGTCAGCGCAGCCTGCTGTACTTGCGATGTCCCGGCGAGTGCAGCCGTGCAGCGTCAGCGCAACCTGCTGTACTTGCGCTGTGTCTGCAAGCGCAGCCACGCAGCGTCAGAGCAGCCTGCTGTACTTGCGATGTCTCTGCAAGCGCAGCCGCGCGACGTCAGCGCAGCCTGCTGTGCTTGTGCTGTGTCTGCAAGCGCAGCTGCGCGGCGTCAGCGCAGCCTGCTGTGCTTGTGCTGTGTCTGCAAGCGCAGCCACGCAGCGTCAGAGCAGCCTGCTGTACTTGCGATGTCTCTGCAAGCGCAGCCGCGCAGCGTCAGCGCAGCCTGCTGTACTTGCGATGTCCCGGCGAGTGCAGCCGTGCAGCGTCAGCGCAACCTGCTGTACTTGCGCTGTGTCTGCAAGCGCAGCCACGCAGCGTCAGCGCAGCCTGCTGTACTTGCAATGTCTCTGCAAGCGCAGCCGCGCGGCGTCAGCGCAGCCTGCTGTGCTTGTGCTGTGTCTGCAAGCGCAGCCGCGCGGCGTCAGCGCAGCCTGCTGTGCTTGTGCTGTGTCTGCAAGCGCAGCCGCGCGGCGTCAGGGCAGCCTGCTGTGCTTGTGCTATGTCTGCATGCGCAGCCGCGCAGCGTCAGCGCAGCCTGCTGTACTTGCAATGTCCCCGCGAGTGCAGCCGTGCAGCGTCAGCGCAACCTGCTGTACTTGCGCTGTCTGCAAGCGCAGCCACGCAGCGTCAGCGCAGCCTGCTGTACTTGCGATGTCTCTGCAAGCGCAGCCGCGCGGCGTCAGCGCAGCCTGCTGTGCTTGTGCTGTGCCTGCAAGCGCAGCCGCGCGGCGTCAGCGCAGCCTGCTGTACTTGCGATGTCTCCGCAAGCGCAGCCACGCAGCGTCAGCGCAACCTGCTGTACTTGCAATGTCTCCGCAAGCGCAGCCGTGCAGCGTCAGCGCAACCTGCTGTAGTTGCGATGCCTCGGCAAGCGCAGCCGTGCAGCGTCAGCGCAACCTGCTGTACTTGCAATGCCTCCTTAAGCGCAGCCGTGCAGCGTCAGCGCAACCTGCTGTACTTGCAATGCCTCCGCAAGCGCAGCCGTGCAGCGTCAGCGCAACCTGCTGTGCATGTGCTACGTCTACAGGCGCAGCCACGCAGCGTCAGTGCAACCTGCTGTGCATGCGCTGTTCTTCAAGCGCAGCCGCGCGGCGTCAGCGCAGCCTGCTGTGCTTGTGCTGTGCCTGCAAGCGCAGCCGCGCGGCGTCAGCGCAGCCTGCTGTACTTGCGATGTCTCCGCAAGCGCAGCCACGCAGCGTCAGCGCAACCTGCTGTACTTGCAATGTCTCCGCAAGCGCAGCCGTGCAGCGTCAGCGCAACCTGCTGTACTTGCAATGCCTCCGCAAGCGCAGCCGTGCAGCGTCAGCGCAACCTGCTGTGCATGTGCTACGTCTACAGGCGCAGCCACGCAGCGTCAGTGCAACCTGCTGTGCATGCGCTGTTCTTCAAGCGCAGCCGTGCAGCGTCAGCGCAGCCTGCTGTGCATGCGCTGTGTCTACAGGCGCAGCCACGCAGCGTCAGCGCAGCCTGCTGTGCATGCGCTGTGTCTACAGGCGCAGCCACGCAGCGTCAGCGCAGCCTGCTGTGCATGCGCTGTTCTTCAAGCGCAGCCGTGCAGCGTCAGCGCAGCCTGCTGTGCATGCGCTGTGTCTACAGGCGCAGCCACGCAGCGTCAGCGCAGCCTGCTGTGCATGCGCTGTGTCTACAGGCGCAGCCACGCAGCGTCAGCGCAGCCTGCTGTGCTTGCGCTGTTTCTTCCAGTGCAGCCGCGCAACATCAGCGCACATCCATGCCGGCCGCATGCGCACTCGCATCAACCCCATCAAGGAGACATCTGCATCTGCATATGCTGCTGTTGCTGCTGAGGCAATCGCATCTGGTGCTGTTGGTGAGTCCACGCCTGCTGCTGCAGCTCAGGAAAGGCTATGAAGGCCGCTGCACTAGATGCCACCAGCCGCTGCTGCTGCTGCTGTAGCGCAGCATAAGGATCAAACGCATGCAGCCCAGTGATTGCCATAACACCAAGATGTTGGTGCCGATGCGGCGGCAGGGGGCTTGGCAAAGCAGGCGGCACCAGGGCGGGCGCACCCAACAGCTGCTGCTGCTCCTGCATTGGTCGCTGCCCCAGCAGCAGCTGCTGCTGCTGCTGCAGCTGCAGCTCCTGCTCCTGGTGCCGGTCAAGCAGCTGCTGCAGCATCACCTGTTGCTGGTGCAGCAGCTGCTGCTGCTGCTGGTGTAACATATATGCCGGAGCTTCTGGTGCCTGCTGCTGATGATAGTGCTGCAGCTGCAGTGCCGATGGTTGGTGTGCGGCTGCTGCCTGCTGCTGCTGGTGCTGCTGCTGCCATTCCTGCTGCATCTGCAGCATCGGATGCACCCCAGCTCCTGAAGGCATCTGCACATAGTCTGCTGCGGATGGTGTTGGCAAGCCTATTGCAGCGGCCACACTGCTCAATTGGCTGCTGCTGACCTGCATGCCGGACTGCCACTGGCCTAGAGCCTGCTCGCACTGCTCGAACTGCTGCTGCGGCGGCCGCTGTCCGAAAGCCTGCTCGCACTGCACCAACTGCTGCTGCTGCTGGTGCTGCCCCTGCCCTCGTCCAAATGCCTGCTCGCACTGCATCAACTGCTCCGACAGCTGCATGATGCTCCTGTCAACGCAGCTGCAGCACACCTCGCACGCGCCGTTGGCGCAGGCCACGACGGGCGCGGAGCCCGGCGCTCGCTGCTGCTGCTGCTGCTGCCGCTGCTGCTGCTGCAGTGTCTGCCTCAGCAGGCCCTGCTGCTGCAGCAGCTGCGCCTCCAGCAGCTCCAGGCGCTCCAGCTGCGCCAGCTGGCGCTCCCCTAGCAGCTGCTGCTGCGCCTGCTGCTGCTGCTGCTGCTGCTGCAAGATGGCCAGGGGTGACAGCAGTGCTGGCGGCAGCAGCCGGCGTGCGGTCACTGCTGCTGCTGCTGCTGGTGGTGAAGCGGCATATGGTTGCTGGGGCCTCAGCGCGGGCAGCGCGGCTGGTGCTGCTGGCTCTGCTGCTGCTGGCGCCAAGAGGTATGCTGCTAGTTCATCCAGGGCATGAGCTGCTGCAGCAGCAGCTGAACCGTGGCGAGGTGCTGCTGCTGCTGCTGGCAGTGCGTGCGGCGCCGCAGCCATTGCCGTTGCACGCTCAGCAGCAGCAGGAGCAAGATCCTGGCACCCAAACAGCAAGCTAAGGCCTGCTGGTGCTGGCGGCGCTGCTGCTGCTGCTGCTGCTGCCGCGGTGTCCTGTGCTGGTGTTGGTGCCGTAGCATACCCAGCACTGGCAGCAGCAGCACCGACAGCAGCAGCAGCAGCAGCTGCGTCCTGGCACCTGAACACCAGCCTGCGAGCTGCAGCCGCCGCTGCTGCTCCTGTTGCTGCTGGTGGTGTGTCTGATGGCAGTGTTGAGGTGTGAGCAGCTGCATCCCAGCAACCATGCGGCCTGCCGGCAGCAACAGACGCACAGCCTGCCTCTGCTGCTGCTGCTGCTGATGCTGATGCTAGTTGTGTTGGCTCGTGCGCTGCTGCTTCTGAAGCTGCTTGTGGCGGTGACTTTGTTGCTTGCATTGGCCGCACACCTGGCGCTGCTGCTCCTGCCGCTGCTAGTGGCGGCGACGTCATTGCTTGCATTGGGAGGAGGACGCCTGCCGCTGCTGCTGCTGTTGCTGTCGCTGCTGCTGCTGCTGCTGCTGCTGGTGCAGCTGCTGGCGGTACCGAAGTGACACAGCCCGCAAGCAGGGGTGCCTCTAACTGCTGCTGCTGATGATGATGATCTTCCAGGCCACAGTGGTCAAGCTGCGGCTGAGCACCTACTGCTTGCCCTTCGGCTGCGGCTGCGGCGGCTGCTGCTGCAGCCTCCTTTCGCAGCCATCCGGTCATCCAGTTGTCAAGCTCACGGTGCTGCTGGTGCTGGTGCTGCTGCTGCTGCTGCTGTCCATTGAAGCTGTCAGCAGCTCCAGCAGCAGCACCACCAGCGGCAGCGAGAGTGCCAGCAGCAGCAGCAGCAGCAGCTGCAGCAGCAAGGCTGTCAGCAGCTGCAGCAACAGATGCGGCAGGCGACCGCCGCCTGCCTGCATGCTGCGCTGTGTCGCCGACGCCGTCTGTGCCTCGAGGCGCCTTGGGCTTGCTGCTGTGCTTGCCGCCGCCGCCGCCGCTGCCTGTTTTGCGTCTGCTGCTGCTGCGTGGCTCTTGCGCGTCGTCGTCTGCCGCGTTGGGCAAGTAGTTGCGCTTGTGCAAGCTGGGCTTGCAGCTCCTGTGGGGGCACACCGTTGCGCTTGTGTGAGTCGGGCAACTAGTTGTACGCTGGGCAAGTAGGTGCGCTTGTGTACGCTGGGCAAGTAGGTGCGCTTGTGTACGCTGGGCAAGTTGTTGCGCTTGTGTACGCTGGGCAAGTAGCTGCGCTTGTGCCAGCTGGGCGAATAGTTGTAAGCTGGGCAAAACAAGTGTGTTTCTGTAAGCTGGGTAAGTAGTTGCGCTTGTGTGAGTCGGGCAAATAGTTGTAAGCTGGGCAAGTAGGTGCGCTTGTGTGAGCTGGGCAAATAGTTGCGCTTGTGTACGCTGGGGAAATAGCTGCGCTTGTGTGAGCTGGGCAAATAGCTGCGCTTGTGTGAGCTGGGCAGATACTTGTAAGCTGGGCAAAACAAGTGTGTTTCTGTAAGCTGGGCAAGTAGTTGCGCTTGTGTGAACTGGGCTTGCAGCTCCTGTGCGGGTTTGAGAACCCACAGCAGCAGCCATGCAGCATTGGAGCTCCATCATCATGCAACAGAGCAATTCCTGCAACAAGCCATGGCAGGTGCTGTACACAGGAATATGTGCAGTGCAAAATCCATCATCCAGCGTGAGTTTGCCCTTGCTGCTGCTGCTGCTGCTGCTTCTGTACTTGCACTGCTCCATGCGTGGCAAGCTTTTGCTGACAGAGGCGGGACGTGCTGCTGCTGATGCTGGCAGCCTTCTTGCTGCTGCTGCTGCTGGCACTCTCTCTGCCGCTGCGGCTGCCGCTGCCGCCGCCCACCTCATGCTGCCTTCAAAGAGGCTCAGCGGCTGCAGCTTGCCGCACTGGAAGCAGAAGCGCTGACGCTCACTGTTCTTGCCGCGCATGCTGATGCTAGGAGCCTGTGGCACAGCAGCAGCAGCAGCAGCAGCAGCAGCAGCAGCAGAGAAAGAAGGCACAACAGGAGCTGACTGTTTTTGCCGCGCAGGCTGGTGCCAGGGGCACGCAACCTTCCACCGACCAGTGCGCTGCTTTGTTGCCCTGCTGCTGTGAAGTTGTACTGCTGTACGGCTGTACTACCTGACCCACCTTCATGCAAACGGGGCAGATGCCCAGCCGCTGGCAGTACTTCTTTCCCAGCTGCTCCAGGTCGGCATTGCAGCCATGAACCTGAAGCAGCAACAGCAGCAACAGCAGCAGCAAAGATGAAGGCACAGCAGGAGCAGCAGCAGTACGACTTGCAACGCATGCATTCGTGTCTGCGATGTGTTGAGAGTCTGGAGTTCTCTGTCAGCGACAATGTGGCGGCCCTTCAGGCTGCCTGTACTGTGTGACCATTGCTACATAGTCATGTACACATGCCCAGCGGCCATCGGAGGGTGACACCATGCTGTTTGTAATTTAAGACCGCAGTTTCTGCTGTTAGGTGGGTTTGCAGCATGCTTGGCTGCTGCTGTTCTTTGCATGTTGATGGATGGGAGTGTTGCCCGCTGCCTCATGCATGTCCATCCAGCAGGCTGCTGTGCTGCTTGATGGTACCAAGTTCGTCTGTGCTGCAGTAAGCAAGCAAACCTGGCACGTGTCGTTTTTTGGTTTCTTCCTGTGGATTGTAGGCTTGATCTTGACTGCACAAGCTGCTGCCTGCGCAGCAGCAGGGTCAGGTGTGCTGACTTGAGCTGCTGCGCCCTCCATTCCACCTGCGGGAGCGACGTGAGCAACAAAAAGCACCGTATGGTTGAAAATTGTTGGAAAAGCGCTTCTCTGATTCAGTGTTGCATGGAGCGTACAGAGTAGCTTGGGCTGCATTGACAATGCCCTCTTATCGCTAAGTACAGTATGCTTGCAGATCCACAACCCATAAAAACACGTAAGATAGCAAGCTCGAGGGCGCCCTCACCTCCTTCCTCGTACCAACCTGGCCTATCTGTTCTCCACCTCCCTCGGCTGGGTCGATGTTGCTTACAGTAGGCACCCGTTCCTTTTAACGCGGCGGGAACCCCGTGCTTCGGGCCCTGAGTTGAGGGCTTACGGTCTGCAGGTTTTCTGGCACTTGTGTCTGGGGCCACCACAATGATTGAAGCCATCCATTAAGCTAATGCACCAAAGTTGTGGCATTCGGGAAACATTTCACGGGTAAGGGTGACCCAAGGTGTCAAGGACCTTATCTAGATGCAGTGAGCATGCTGGTCTCACACGCAGCCACGCTTGGTTGACTACATACAAGTCCTGATAATAATACGACGCAGCGACTTCAAGGAAGGCAGCAACATCCATCTGCTTGATGAGCCCCTGCTGAATCGTATCGTCGCTTCTTTGCAACCTCTGCTGAGCACGTAAAGGTTCAACATAAGCAAGCAAAGGAATTACATGGTAAGCAACTTTCATCGGCGTGAGGTAGAGGTAAGCTGCTGGCTGTATGACAAGCCTCGTCGTACGACTCGCAAATCTTCCAGTGCGGCCCCTGTCTGCTCACTCTAAACACGATATGGCATACCTTGCCAACAACAAATAGATACAAGGCGCTACATGGCCCGCTGCATGTTGATTGCGGTCTGTCACATGCCCAAGCACGTGCGTACCTCACGCATATTTCTTTCCATGGTCGCGGTGTATATATTGATACGAGAGACACCGGTCCAGGAACCCAGGCACCAACTGCGGTGAATCATATCAACAATGATATCGTGATGGGATACATTGTTGTCACACAGTACTGTGTGGTATTAGCTAGTACTTTAGTACCACCACCGCTGGAGTCATCATCATCATCATCATCATCATCATCATCATCATCATCATCATCATCATCATCATCATCATCATCATCATCATCATCATCATCATCATCATCATCATCATCATCATCATCATATTACCCATTCAAGCCATAGCATCAGCGCCATCGGCCCCGCGCCCCACCGGAGCGGAAAACGAGGGAGCACTGCTCCAGAATGTTTGCATGCATTGCGCACATCCCAAGACTTGACAAGAAAAGCAGCAATACGCGGTGACACCATTCGACATCTTCCAGAACTGCCCCAAAAATTATCAGATACAAAACGCAACACCTTGATTGACAAATCAGCCATGGACAAAACGCTGCGCCAATTTTCAGCGCAACCCGGCATAGATCCATCTCGGCAAACATACTATCCCTCTGAGCAGAAGTAGCAGGGCAATCAAACATCAAGTGTGACAAAGACTCAACTTCTGCACCACAACAAGGACATCCTGAAGTAGAGTTAGCTCTGCGACCCCCAAACTGACTAGTACGCTCATGCACACACAGACAACCCATATGAACGCGCAAAAGCAATTCAATACCACGTGGTATTGCCACTGAACGCAAGTACGGCCTAGGCCTCCTGAAACCCATAGCATCAACATGAGTGGGATGCACAAGAGCTACATACCGACTCAGAGTGGAGTGTTCCAACGTTTCACATGCAATCCTTTCAGCATGTAATGTCCTGATCTGCTTGTTGACATGGCTCTTGCATGCACTGGCTCTGCCTTCCGCGGTCACAACATTCACACCATACTTGCACAGCAGGCGCTGCACATACTTGTGCCATGGTGTCACCACCACAGCACCACTAGGACGCCTCCATTCAGCTGTAAACACTTGATTTGGCAGCCGAACCCCCTGCATACGCTGAATCCTGTAGTAGTACTCCAAAGCCCTCTGATGAAGCCACATATGCAACGGTTTCACACCCCATTCTGCCAAGAGAGCTGAAGAGCACGGGCGCTCCTTGCCACAGCGCATTGCGCATTTGATGATGTCTGTCTGCACTTTGTCAATCAGCTGCAGTTGCCTAGCTGTGGACGGAAACCAAACCTCACTGCCATATTCAACAATGGGACGGACACACGTCAGCAACAGTATGTGTTTAACCTCCACACTGATGCTGCGGCTCTTCCAAATTGGCATGAGCCCACCCTTCACACGTTGCACCTTAGCCAGCATCTTCTCAAAATGTGTGGTCCATGTACAGGTATTGTTGAACCACAGGCCAAGATAGCAGTACTCCGATACAACAGGCATAGGGACATTCTTCCAAACAATGCCAGAGTCGACCAGCTGGCTGGTCTGTCTTGCTGGCAGCACATGCATGACGGCAGACTTCAAGCTGTGGAGCTTGAAGCGCCACTGGCAACTGTAACTGTAGACAGTTGCAGCCACAGCCTGAACTTCAGACAGAGACCCGCAGACAGCAACAAAGTCGTCAGCCTGCATGGCTGCCACAACTTGGCCTGCAGGTTCGTCACGAGGGCCCATGAGGGTAACGCCAGGGTGCTTTGCATGCATGTCACGCAGCAAATCGTCGACAAACAACAGGTACAGTGTGGGCGAAATATCATCACCCTCATGCAGGCCAAGGTCGCAGGTGAACCTGTCCGTGGTGCAACCCTCATGAGACACCACACGCTGCGCGCCCTGATACAAGGTGCACAACACACGGAACATCTTGCCACGCACACCCTTATCCCACAGCTTCTGGAACAAGCCATCAAGCCAGACCGTAGGGAATGCCTTGAAGGTGTTAACGAA
The DNA here is from genome assembly GCA_014080715.1 of Scenedesmus sp. NREL 46B-D3. Lineage (NCBI taxonomy): Eukaryota > Viridiplantae > Chlorophyta > Chlorophyceae > Sphaeropleales > Scenedesmaceae > Scenedesmus > Scenedesmus sp. NREL 46B-D3. The sequence goes on along the minus strand of JACERP010000104.1, from coordinate 51,659 downwards.
GAACACACATGACTCCTTTCCCTCAGCTTTCCTGCCATTAAGGACCTCGCTGAGCACGCTTTGATGGTCAGCACAACTGCGCTTGGGGCGGAATCCGTTCTGACTCTCGTGCAGCAGCGGCGCCGCTGCTGCTGTAGCAGCAGTTGCGCGTGGCTGCTGCTGCTGCTGCTGCTGTTGTGCTGAATACTGGCCATGCTGCTGCTACTGCTGCTGCTGCTGCGCTTGTGTCTGCTGCTGCTGCTCCTGCTGCTCGCCTTCTGCAAACTTGATAAGGCGCTGATTGAGGACGCTGGTGTAAAACTTATAGAGCACGCTGGGTAGGGTGATGCCGCGGTAGTTGCCTGGATCTGTCAGATCGCCCTTCTTGGGCATGCTAACGACTGTCCCCGGCACCTGATGTACCTGCTCAAGCTGCCACATGAGGCTGGAGTACTGCAGCAGCATGTCTGCAACTGTGTTGCCTCCGTACTTCAAAAGCTCGTTGACGATGCCTTCCTCTGCAGGGTTGCCAGCTTTACCTGTGCGTAGACGCTGCAAGCATGCAGAAACCTTGGCGCCAGTGATGGGCAAGTCCAGCGGGCAGGGTGGGGCAGCATGAGGTGCGGGTGAGTCATGAAGGTACTACTGTACATCGGCGGCAACCTGTGTCATGTGCGCTGGGTCGAACTGGGGGTTTGAGGCGGCAAACGCTGCACGGCTACCAACACGCTGATAATGGCATTTGAATGCATCTGCTTTTTCTGCTGGGGTTGAAACCGTCTGTCCTGTGGGGTGCTGCATGACAATGTACACGGCCTCGCTGACATGCTTAGGGCACAGGCGATGCACAAGCTGCCACATATCCTTCTCCTCAAGCGTGCTGTCGTCATTTAAGCGGTCGCTGTACGCTGCAGTGATTGCATGCTCGCATCGCTGTTTGTGCTGCTTCTGCTTTGATAGGCTGTGCAGTAGCCTTGCGCTGTTGATCAAATGCATCCCAGTCTGCAACAAGGCCGGACTCCCTGTAATGTGTAAAGGCCTGCACCCTGGCCTGCACAGCATTTGTCAGCTCCTGTGTCCACCACAGGAAGGACTTGCCAACCCAGATCCTTTTGAACCCAAAACTGGCATTGACCGCCTGACGAAGCGCTCCCAGCAGCTGCGCATATGCTTGTTGTACTGCAGCATTGGCCGTAAGTTGAGCTGCAGAAACCTGCTGTTGTAGCACGGTATACCGCTGGAGTCACATGGATGTGATCAACATGTGTTACTGCTGAGGCTCTTGTGTTGCCAACCAATACGGTCTTGAGCTAGCCTCAACTGGGATACTGAGCCGTGGGTCATCTTGATGCCCACCTGCTCAGGTGAACCACATCAGGGTTCTTCACCCTGGACATCAAACCATGAAGGGAAAACCGTGGGCACGAGATTCAAGGTGCTGCTTCATGCACAGTGCTGCTGTACGGTGGTTTGCACCGTGAAACGCTACGCTCCTGGCGCGCTTTAATGGTTTGCAACCGTGAAGCCTTGCTACCGTGGGCCACGTTGCAGAAACTTTGAAAACGTGGAAATCCACTGTTCTGAAGACCTCTGATCCACATCATGCATTCCATAAATGTTTTGAGGCATTGGATCAGCATTGCTTTGAAGGTAAGGCGTTTGCAATTACCAAAAGCCAACAAACCACCACTACATTGTGGATGTTACATGACAAAAACATCGCCCATTGGGCAACCATGGGCGATGTTCCCGTCGTGTAACATCCAAATTGTGGTGGTGGCACCACCTGACCTGAATGCGCGCAGTACTTGCAAGCAAACATCATGGAGCAGTGCTCCCTCCTCCTTCAGTCCCAATGGGCGCCGGGCCGATGGCGTTGATGCTTTGGTGTAAATGGCTAGTATGATGATGATGATGATAAACACCTGACCATGACGACCGCGTCAAGTGGTCTGACCACTTGATCAGGCGACCCACATGTGTTCCATATATGCCATGACAATGGTTACGATGCGTCAGGCCAGCACTGCAGTGAAAGTGTGACGTTTGCATTTACCTAGAGCCAACAAGCCACTACCACCTGACCATAATGACCACTCGCCATCAGGTGGCACCTGACTACCTGTTTAAGAGTCCCACATCAACCCTCTCCATTGCTATGGTATATATATGAACCATGCCAACGATAAAACATACAATGTAATGCATCTTCAGGCCTGATTCGTCATCATGATCTCTGACCTCAGGCACTAGCCCAGCGAGCCGGCACTCCGCTCGTGCACGTCACATGCTGGGAAGACGTTCATGCTATGGCTTGAATGGGTGATGGATAAAGATGATGATGATGCTGGGATGATGCACGCACAATGCAACCCATTCAGTAGTCAAGCATGGCATCCAGTCAGCTAAAGGCTGCAGCCTCTCCTGCAGGAAGCCCCGCGGATAAGCCATTGCTTGCATGAAACTAACAACATGCCATGGCGCCAGACCTCGCGCAACGCCACAGCTGCCCAAACCCTTGCAGGCAACTCTGCAGTTTGGCGCACCAGTTGCAGGACACCCTGCACTGCACCAGGTGCCCTGGTGTGTCCGTGCAAGGAAAGATGCAGCTGACACGCCAATTAATCCAGCCTGCATCACCAACATGAAAGCACACCACATTAATCAGTGCGCGACGCATTGCCCCTAGTGTGTCCGTGCAAGGCAACCTGATACACTGATCAATCCAGCCCGCGTGATCATCATTGAAACACACCACACAAAACACAACACCTCAACCCCAAAGGCCGTCACATGCCGCCTTGCCTCTGGCCCCATCATTGTTGCTCTGTACGAGTTGTCATTTGAGCTGCGGCAGCGCAGGTTGCATGATAAAACACAGAGCGCACATGTGCACAGCTGAGAAGTATTTTCCAATCCCATCGAGGATTGCTGCCTCAATGCAGTACATGCATGTCAACATACACAAACACCGAGTGTGATCAGCATGGTAGCAGCACTCCAGCGGCTGCACAACATCCTCGTTGCTCGTTCTGCAGGTGTCATTGCAGATCACCACAGGGCTCTTGTACAACATTTATTGGGGCTGCAGGAACCAGCTGCTGAGCGGGAAACGCAGATTGTACAGAGCCACAGGCATTCAAAGTGGCTCCAACAAGATCACCCCCTGAATATGAAATTAAAGACAGCATCCGTTATTGAGTCCCTGCTTCTGACCTGACAACCTGATCATGAGCATTCCTTGCAAGCTGCTGCATCCACCATGCCGCTGCAAGGCTTGAATGCTTGACAGTGCAACACAGCAAAGCCCCTGCCAAAATTCCAGTCAGCAGCCTGATCGCGCCACCAACAGAAGCTGCACAACATCGTGTGAACCCAGCTGAACCTCCTAGGACCCAGAAGCAGGGAAACAACAGGGCCGCTAGCATACAGCGTAATGTGGCTATCAACGAACAGTCAAAGCAGCTGGCAATTGACTCAGGCTGCTGCTGCTTCTTTTGCATACATTAAATGCTGGGTTTGAAATAGGGAAGTATACGCAGGGGCCTCATCAATGAGATGGGAAAGAGCACAAGCACAATCAAGCAGTGTTGAGTACAGGCTGGCAGAGACAGACAACAAGGGGAAGGTTGCTGAGTGCAGCATACAAGTTAGGCAACACGCATATGCAGCATCAACTTACAATTGCACAAGCGCACGAATTGGTTGTAGATACCAAGAACCTGAAACTAAACAACAAAACACGCATAGCGCATGCAATATGTACACGATCTTCCCATGTTCACATTAAGGCAAAATGGCCGACTCGGTGACGCAATGTCGCAACGTAACAAGCTGCCGAGGACGCCCCAAACGCAGCATTACATCAAGTGTATCATGCATACAACGGTAGCAACATACTGCAACTGCAAGCAACTCCTGCTGTAAGGCACCACCCTGCCCCTGTGCTTTTTATGAACGACATTCACATGCTAGTAATGAATGACAAAGCTGCGCACGCTCTAAAGCCAGTATATGAAGTGACGACCCCACATATGACAGCTGTTCATTGCGCAACCTCAATGTTCACCTGCAGCATCCTAAGCTGCACGCACGACAGCCAAAATCTTGCATCTCAAAAGCACATCCTATTCCCAATGGGAACTTGGCATGTTATGCTGTCCACCAAGCACTCCAAAGCCGGATATCCCAATTTCTGCGCAAGGCAGCAAACCTCCGAGGGCGGGCAAACAGTAATCCAGCCCGCACAGCCCTGTACGCCAAATGCGTGTGAGTTATTCCACACCAGTGCTTCAGGGCAAGCAACGCTGCATTGTCACACCATTGCTGTTGGACAAGATCTGCAGCAAGGTTACAAGCAGTTGGGGACACTTCACACATCACCATCATGAGGTGGCCGTGCTAGCAGCAGCGCTATTGCAGACACCTAAACCTCCGCATCGAATTGCATCCCGTGAGTATTGATACATTGCCAGTTGCAGGAAAAGCATATAGTGCTTCAGTGCAAGCTGCATTGTCACACAATTGCTGTTGGACAAGATTTGCGGCCAGGTTTCAAGCAGTGTGCCCACTTCACAGACTCACAGTGTGCCCACTTCATAGACTCATGAGGTGGTCGGTGCTGTTGCTCGGCAGACACCCGATCCTCCGCATCACTTTGCGGTCCGTGAGCAAACCAATACGTCGCCAGCTGCAGGAAAAGCATGAAGTGCTGCAGTGCAAGCACCGCTGCATTGTCACACCGGCGCACATGGGCAAGGCCAGCGGTGCTCATGGGCAGCGGAACTGTAGCCATGAATCAAGCAGGGTATGGTACGCTCCTGAAAGAAGCACACAATGTGCAAGACGGCTGGCAACAGCGCACTGATGCAGATGGCAGCACACCTCCACAGGCGCCCAGAGGTGGGCGCGTGGTGATGTTCTGTTGGGAAACCCACCACACCAACTGTTGCATGGTCGCACCCAACAGTGATGGAGCCAGCTACCCACGCCACAGCCACGTTGATCACGCACCAGGCGGTGTATCCATTGGAAGCGTGGCCTCAACCTGCCAGAGCCCACACATGGACGCAACGGCAGGGCCTCCCTGCAACCATTTCGGCGCCTGCCATCCCAAGCCTCCAGCATCCTCACCTTGACTGAGTGGCATGCGATCAAACACACACAGACAGCAGAACGCCTGCAGCGCAGTTGACATCAACGGAACAAGCATGCTGGAAGAGGCAGGTGTACCTGACCCTTGAGACACACAACACCAACAGCACATGCAATATGGACGACACAGTCTTCAAACGCTCAACTCACAGTACATCAAAGACCGACCCTGCTCAGTGATGCATTGCAACAGTTGTAAGCACCTTGCCAATGACAAAACAACGCCGCGTAGCATCAGCTGTATCTTGCATGCGATGGTGGTGAGCCACAGCCATGCTTGCTGCATTGCGCGGCCCTGCCTTCCGTGTTTCCCCAAGAACAGCATTCACCTCACACCTAGCCCATGGCAGAGCAGCGCATGCTGTCATACCAGTGCACAAGTGAGGACCTCAAACATGAACCCATTTCATTGCAGCAGTTCATCATTCATATGCACCTGTGCCATGCTGCACGGTTGGTGCACAGCATCTTGAGGCTTAGAAGCAAATGCTCTGTCAATGTTCTGCAAGTCACAAAGCACTCCCGGGCCCAACACTGGCTGCAAGCACTTCACTTTTGTGCAAAGTCTATTAACCTCTCCAGGCAGGTAAACAATCCCTTTAACCCACACAGCCATGTAACTCAGTGGCGCTGCAGATTTCACACCAGTGCTCAGGTGCAAGCAGCGCTGCGTTGCCATGCTGACGCTGTAGGAAACAACCTATAGCCGAGCAGTTGTGCCACAGCACACAACCACAGTCGTGAGATAGCCGGTGCTGCTGCCTGGCAGACCCCGTAAGCACCAGCTGTTGGACAAGACCTGCAGCCAGGTTCCAGGCAGTTGTACCACATCAAACAATCACAGTCATGATATCGCCGGTGCTTGGCAGGCCCCTAACCCTCCAGACCACTTTGCAAGTAAATCACACACATACAGTGCCAGACAAAGCAGGAAGTGTTGAAGATGGCTGCCACCAGTGCAATGGAGTGGCTGGTGCCGCCACATGCCAAGAGACTGGTGCATGGTGCCGTTCTGTTCAGTGTGGGCATGCCGCCGCTTTCACCACTGCCCAGTTGCGCCCAGACACCCCCGCCCCGAGACAAAAGAGTGGTGAAGTCGATCACTCAAATGGCAGTCTTGATTAAGCCCAACACCACCACCCGCATGCGTGATTGCCGAAACCCCACATTCACATGTCGGCATACCATCATGCCTCATAAATGCCGCCGCACCCACACATGCTGCCGTTTCGGTCGGGCACAGGCTGGGTTTGTGCTTGCTGAGCCCCAGTCGAGTCTAACATCAAGCGCCCCAAATCCCCCCCCCCCCCCCAAAAAAAAAGAGTGGTGAAGTCGATCACTCAAGTGGCACAGGCAGTCTTGATGAAGCCCTCCACCACACCCGCATGCGTGATTGCCAGAACCGCACAAGCATCTGATGCACAACTCTCGGACACACAGACCCTGCACCCCGGGACCCCAGACAGCCACAAGAATCCCTGCCCGAGATTGACGCTGCAAACCATACGCCGGCTCACAATGTCCAAAAGTTTTGGTAGATGCATGGATTCGCTGCTACAGCAGCAAAGCCTGATCACCTCCAAACCTGCGTAACAGACACGAAGCCGCCCGCACAGAAAAACACTGCCATGTCATGCGTTGGGAATGGGGTGCTTGTCATGAGCCATGCCTTGATCAATTGCGCTGAGCCAACTGCATGCGGAGCGGCTGGCAGCCGGCCCACCAACTTCCATGTTGTTGATGATAACCTGATCGCCCAACATGATCTGCACCAGGCACTTGCACCTCAAGGACATCGGCACGAGAGGCATTGCCATGACCCCCACCACACTCCCGGCAAAACACTCGCACCAAGCTGTTAAGCTTCCAATTGAAAAGCTTGCAAGAACAACATGAGTAAAATCCACAAACCGACGTGAGATGAATTATTTCGCAACAGCCACTCAAAGGAGTGTGAAGCACGACACATGCCACGTCACAAACCTGCCGGCTTGCGAGTGTGCATGGAATGTTGAAGTTGAGCCGCCAGCTGGTGCCTCTTTTGACCGCACATGCTAAGTGAAGGATCCATAGCCTTCCTAACCGGGGTAAAGGCCACGGTGGGACTGAAACAAGGCTCATCCACATTTGCGGCAGCAGTGAAGAATCTCTGACATTGGGCGAAAGCCTGATCATGCATTTCTGCACCTGCTGAGCCGACACACCATGCAGCCCTCATCCCAAAGAAGCACTGGTGATGAGGCCTGCAGCCTGTACCTGCCGCTGAAGCAGCAGATTGTTCGCAAAGCAGCAAAGGCAGACATGCCGCAAAGGCAGACATGCTGCAAAGGCAAGCAGTATGTTCTTCGCAATGCCGCAAAGGCAGGCAGCCTCAAAGCCTCAAAGCCGCAAGCCGCTAAGCCGCAAAGCCGCTAATCTGCTAAGCCGCTAAAAGCCGGAAAGCCGCAGCCGCAAAGCCGCTGAGACAGACATGCCGCCAGCAAGCACTTCATGCCTTGCTGCTGGCCGCACTATTGCGAATCAGGTTGAGGTGGGTGGAATCTGCACACCCAGGAAAAAAAACCAAAGAAAGCAAACGTATCACCAGCAGCCAGGCGGCATGAACTCAGCCCACCACCAACACTGCTGCACAGCCGAGCCATGCGGCCCTGCTGCAAGCTCTGATGCATGAACAACCACAACAATGCCCAGCAGATGCACGTTAGCAGGAAGACTGAGGCCAAGCTGCCCGGCTACAACATGGCTGCAGTGGATGGTTGAACCACAGCATCTTTTGGACATTGCTGCAGGCGGTGCCTGGACGTGGCACGCCCCTGGCACTGTAGAGTGTGTGCAGCCAACACAAACGCAAACTGTCGGGCACAAAAGACACACATTTGCAGTTGAAGACGGCTGGACCGCCGGACAATTCAGGGTGCATAGCATATTATAGAGACCACAAAACCCAGGGCAGGGCACGTACTTCACCCAAAGCTAGCGACGCACCAGCCACGTCATGAAAGTTATCAAATCCACTTGAGCATTATGTCCCAAAGGATTGGTGGATCCATATTGATGCAATGCAGCCAGGTGAATCAAACTCGACCTCTTCTATAAAAGGTATCGCAGGCAGGGAGCCATTGAGTCATATCAGCTGTAATTGAAGCGAGTATTCCTGGCACATTTGGCTGCATCCCAACAGGGGTTCCCGAACACCTACGGCTGTGATCCAAGCAATCCTGAACACACGGAACCACGCGCAGTCACGGCACATCCATGCAAATTAAGACAAGCGCTTTAGCGCTACAATGCATAAACTGAACAGACACACGCCCATGAGCTCGACAACACTCGCAAGCTTGACAAACATACATGACCGCTAGCCCGTTGTTCATTGCCGCTTCAACTTGAACGACGCATTGGCCCGACATTGCGCAGCACAAGACATTTGATCCGCACCCTATGACAGGCATTGCAGTGCACCCTACCACCATGATCAGCACAATGGGTTGCATGTGCCAAGCCCTGAACCAAACACAGCATCAAACATCGCCCCTTGAAAGGCAGCCATGCAAGCAGGTGTGCGGTTGCGCCAGCGCGGCCGGCACCACCGTCGAGGCAGCGCTACGGACACTGCTGGCGAGCCAGCGCTGCTTCCTTAGTTCCTGCAGCTCCTCCGTCAAATGCTGTGGTGGGTGGCACAAACTCAGGCCGGCAGTACGCACTGTGCCAACGCAGCTCAGCAAGCCACAGGGCAGCACCGCACGGCGGTCTGCAAGTGCACCGGCCAGCTGCTGCAGCCCAGCGGCAGCACACTCCGGGCAGTGTCACCAACCCACCCCTGCTGAAAACCCTGAACCCCTGCCCCTGCAAAACCCTGCCGGGCCCTGGTCAAAACCTGGGCCTGCCGCTGCGACGCCATACCCTGGTGCACAGCCCTGAACCCCACCAGTGGGACCAGCGCCACCTAGCCCCATAAAACCCAGCGCCTCACCAGCAGCAGCAGCAGCATACTGTGTCGTCTGCCTCGGCTGGTGCTGCTGCAGCAGCGAGCACTTCTGCTGCTGGACCCGCTGCTGGAGGCAGTGGTGACGCAGCAGCAGCTGCTGCAGCATCTGCTGCTGCAGCGCCTGACGCTGCAGCACCTGCTGCGGATCCGCCAGCCCAGCAGGCGTTGACAGCTCTTCTCCAGCCATCTGCTGCAGCTGCTGTTCCGCAAGACTGCGGTTGCTGCTGCTGGTGCTGGTGCTGTTGAGGCTGCGGATACCCTGCAGGCCTTGGTGCTGCTGCTGGTGGCGGGCGTGACCCACCACATCATGCATTGCTGGTGGCAGCCCTGCCGGCAGCAGCAGACGGGCTTCCTGGTGCTGCCCTGGCAGCGCTACGCATATGCCTGCAGCCGCCAGTGCTGCTGCTGGCGGCACCCCACAGGAGGGTTCGGGGTGATGCCCCGGATGTTGCCAGTTGGCCAGGATGTCAGCGACCGCCTGGCCGCTGAAGCTCCCGTGGCTTTGGTCCTGACCGGAGACGTGGCCCGCTGCAGCATGCAGCCCCGCAAACACATCAGCTGATGTTGCTGGTCCTGCTGCATCAGCATGTGCGTGTGGCGAGGAGTCGAAGCTCTCCAAGGAGGGCAGCGTCAGCCCGCAGCAGTCGTCGTCACCCGCTGCATCCTCCAGCATCGCCGACAGCCAGCCATCCAGCTCGTCCGGCTGCGGCATGCCCAGGCAGTGGTGCGACATGGCTTCACCGGCTGCACCCGCTGCTGCTGCATCGCCGTTGGTCAGCGGGAAGATCAGACCCCAGTCTGACTGCAGGATGTCCTCGTCAGCAGCAGCAGCAGCAGCGTCTTCAGCTGCATTCGTAAGAGCTGCCAGAGCGGGCGGCAACTCAAGCGCCTTGTGCTGCTGCTGCAGCTGCTGGTGTGCACCATGTGCTGCTGCTGCTGCTGCCTGGGCAGCTGCAGCCCCCGCTCCTGCTACTGCTGCTGCCTGGGCAGCTGCAGCCACAGCTCCTGTTGCTGCTGCTGCTGCTGCTGTTGCTGCCTGGTCTGCGGCAGCCGCATCTCCTGTTGATGCTGCTCCCGCTGCTGTTGCTGCCTGGTCGCCTGCGACCACAGCTCCTGCTGCTGCTGATGCTGCGTGGTCGCTTGCAGCTGCCGCTCCTGTTTTTGCTGTTGCTGCCTGATCGCTTGCTGCCTGGTCGCCTGCGACCACAGCTCCTGCTGCTGCTGATGCTGCGTGGTCGCTTGCAGCTGCAGCTCCTGATGTTAATGCTGCTGCTGCTGCTGCCTGGTCGCCTGCAGCCGCCGCTCCTGCTGCTGCTGTTGCTGCCTGGTCACCTGCAGCCGCAGCTCTTGTTGTTGCTGTTGCTGCCTGATTGCCTGCAGCTGCAGCTCCTGCTGCTGCTGCTGCTGCTGCCTGATCACCTGCAGCCGCAGCTCCTGCTGCTGCAGCGCCTGTGATGGCACGGTTGCTGCTGCAGCTGTTGGCTCGCTGCACTGTGAAGGGTGCGTCGGAGAGCCCCTGCCGCTTCAACAGGCTGACCATGCAGCTCCTGCAACAGCAACATGGTAGATCACACGTTGCACATCGTAGCAGCGCTAAGTGAGCGGGGTTGGCATGGATTCTGCCACAACAGGATGCGTTGCGGAGACGCGTTGTTTTCAAGGGCGTCGCAGCTGCTGAAGGCAGCCCCCAGCGATCGACTTTTGGTAACAGCTGGTGTTGCTGCTGCTGATGCCAGGGCAATGCTTGCATTCGAGGCGCGCACGGCAACGGTTAGATGGCAGGAAGGCATGTGCACCTTGCTGTGTGCGGATGCTGCTGCTGCCAGCACTGCCGCTGCTGCTGTCCTATCTCGCCTCCATTTGGCCAGCTAGGGACTGTTCAGGAAGTGTCAGGCACTGCTGCTGCTGCCGCTGCCGCTGCCGCTGCCACTGCTCACCTCTGCTTGCCTTCAAAGGCAACGATAGGCTCCAGCTTGGCACACTGGAAGCAGTAGCGCAGCGGCTCCTTGCTCCTGGCTTCCACTGTTACGCTGGGCGCCTGCAGCACGGCAGGCAGGGATTGATTACAAAATAATGACACAAACAGGACAACTAAACGCAGGGCAGCGTCGCACGAGGAGTGCAGCGCATGCTGTGAGATTGGATCAGTGGACAGCCTGTCGCATTTCTGAATTACGCCGGGTGTGTATCACAGCAAGTGCTGCCCAGTTCAAAGTCGAATCATCTGCAGGCTTTGTGTCGTTGCTGCTGCTGTCATAGGCCCTATAGGGCCGTGGTGCTTCCGTGCTGCTGCTGCTACTGGGCTGCACGATACTGCAGCACATGACAAGTGCAGGGCCGCAAGGCATCCACCCTGCTGTTGCTGCTGTTGAAATCAAGGGTGGGGTAGGGCTGAAGCATCTGCACTCCACGGCTGCGCCGCTGTGCAGTGTGACTCCCGCAGATGCCCACCTTCATGCAGGATGAACAGATGCCCTTGCGTACACAATAAGGCTTGTTGAGCTTCGACAGGTCTGTGCTGCAGCCCGCAACCTGTTCAACAAGTTGAACAACGACACACGGTGCTGTTTGGCAGGTGATGACTCAGGCACAGTGCACTGCACTGCCTTCAGTGGTGCAAGAGGACAGCCTCTGTCTCCCTTTTCCTGGCCAGAGATCAAAAACACGTGTACAGGACGTCATGTCAATGAGTGGAGCATGGCTGTGCTAGAACGCACCATGCACCGGTTGCTCTTGGCCCTTCTTCCCCGGTTCTTCTTGGGCTTGGGCGTTGGTCTCGCCAGTGCCGCAACGAAATGCTTCTTGCACACAGCGCCGTCGCTGCTTGTCACCTCCATGATATCTGTGGCACGTGGTCGTATGCAAGTACGTAAAAACAATTGAATCACCAGCACTGCTTGTCAAGCATGCATGGGTGACAAGCGCCACGCTGGCTCTCATCTACATTAATAGCTTTTGGTATTGCCCAAGCGCTGATTTACAGCAGCTGCACGTCAGGCAAAGACTTGCCCATAAGCTTAAGCAGCCTGGTGGAGGTTGCAGCTTGGCGGTGCGTGACATGCGCCCGCAAAGTGTTTTTGTTGAAACGATCATCCTACCTGTTGGCATTGCAAGCCAAACGTCCTGCACAGCGTTGAAATCTGGAGCCACGCCCGACGCGGGTGACGTATTGAGCGGTCTCTGCCGCTCGCAGGCCTTCATTCTAGCTTTAACTATGCATACTATTTAATGCTCAAGGTTTCTACCTCCTTCCTTGATTACGACATATAATCTTGGTTTCGCGGTGACTCGTCTGTATATGGCTTTGCTAAGCCAATGCTTCTAAGCAACGCAGTAACTACCATAGACTGCAGTCTGCAAGCTTGCGAAACCAAGCAATGTTGGTGGCCAACCACCAACATAACCCAACATGCCACGTAATGTAACCTGGATGGGCCAACCAGCCAATGGCTGGCAGCCATCTACAATTGAGCTGTCGTTTCTCGCACTGGCAGTATATAGAAGTCTTGCAGTTTCTCGCTGGCACACAGCTTCCTTGCTTCTACGACAAATAGCTGGGACCATCAATAGGCAGCAAGTGTGGCAGTTTCTGGTTGCAATGGAACGACATACTGCATGGAACTCCCAATACTTTTCACTTAATCCACCAAAACGGATGCAATTTTCTGTAGTTGTCTGTAGCCTGCTTTTACTCAAACCTGTAAGCAGTGCCTGACTCACACATGTGAGTGCACAGTGTCCGATTCCAGAGTCAGCGCTGTTCAATCAGCTGGTGATGCAGGAGCTAGATAACCATATCAAGTGTCAGCGGCTAGCCGTCCAGGCATCAACATCACCCTACAATCGCCCGGGCTTGGCTGCGCATCTATGTCTTTGCAGTGCTGTTGCGGCATGCACATCAGCCGGCAGCTGCAGCGGCAGCAGCGCAGGACGCAGCCAAGCAGCAGCTGCAGCCGCCTCACCTTTTACTGCCGCTCACCAGCAGCAGCGGCGTAAGGCAGCAGCATGGCGGCAGCAGCAGCTTGCAGGAATCGTTCCTGGCCCAGGCTCGCGGTCCTGGCCCAAGCTCATGGTGAGTCACCACATGGGACGTACAACCTCTGGGTCGGCTGGTGGATCTGAACGACCCTGCCCTTCCTACTGTCAGCACCCTTTTTCTTTGGGGGGAGGCCAGGGCAGCAGGGCAACATATGTGTTTCGCGGTGAGGGCTTTGCCTTCCACCAGCACCCTTGTTGTCTGCTATGCAGGTGCCGGCATGTCCTGCACAGCAGCATTGTATAGGTAGGGACGGCTTTGTCCTTTTTTTTTCTGGCTTGCTTTGGTTTGTTTTTTGCCCAATGAGCTTGTCATTGGCTCCCCAAACGGGCAAAGTTACCCATGTAACTTGCAAAGTGTGAAATGGTGGAATGTGCATGCAGGCGCTGCCCCTCCTACTGACAGCACACCAGCAGCCTTGCTGTCTGCTATGCAGGTCCGGGCATGTTGCAGGTGGGGGGCGTGTTCTGCACACTGCGTGGAGGCCATGCCCGCAACTGCACAGCCCTTGAAGGCTGCTGCTCGCATTGGCAACAGCGCTGCATGCAGGCGCAGCAGCAGGCCAGCTTGTAAGAGTGGCAGCAGGAACATAGCCAGCATATGTAAAAGAACGGATTCAACGGCTCCTGGGCTCCAGGTAAATGCAATATGTACCCACCACAGCACTGTGGGCAAGAGCAGCATGCTTTAAGTCATACATCAGCGCTGGCATGGCATGGCAGCAAGGGAAGAGGCAGCAGGTGCACAAGCTCGCTCGGCCCGCCCTGCCAGCAAGACATCACCCATCACATATGCCTCAATCGCAGTACTGAGGATGACAACATTTTGCAGCAACCCCGCATCGGTCCTGTGCCCATCACGCAGTCACACTGTAACACCAGCCCAACGTACGCACTTGCGCCTGGCTGCCCTGCAGGCGTCAGCACAGCCCAAGGCCCTGGCCCGAGCTCCTGCAACGCCCTGGCCCGCGCTCCTGCAGCAGCTCCTGCAACGCCCTGGCCCGAGAGCTCCTGCAGCAGCTCCTGCAAGGCCCTGGCCCGAGCACCTGCAGGGCGGCAGCAGCCTGACGCCGCAGCGGTGCCAGGCAAGGTGCAGCCCTTCAGCAGCTTCTTCTGGCGCATCACAGTGCAGCTGGACCAGCAGCAGTGCCCGGGAGATCAGGGGGCGTTCGTACAATACCCAGTTCCTGCACAGGTGGGGCACTGCTGGCGCTGCTGCTGCTGCTGTGGTAAAGCAACTCTGCAGTTGTGAGAAAAAGAGCGGCTGTGCCGAATTCACCATACACAGCCAGCCATGGCTATGCTGAGTGCTGCGTTGATCTAGCGACAGTGCATGCTATGGTTTCAGCAAGTGAAACCCTATGTCTGCGGACGAGCTGGCTGCAGCGCCTGGTGCTGCTGGTAAAAAGCTGGCGGTTGCGCTTCGGCGCGCACAGTGGTTGCTACTGCACCGCAGATCTCAAGACTGTCTTTGGACAGGTTACTTCTGCGATTGGGCTTGCTTGCTGTCGTTTCGTCCATGCCAGAGGCGCTGACTGATTATGACTGGGAGTGCGCCGGGCGCGTGTGCAGCGGCACTGCGCAATCGCATGTGGACGCGCTTGACGCTAGGTCGATCGCATGAGGCCATTGCAGAAAGCTGCTGCGCTGCTGCAGGCATCAACGACGACTCCAAGGCCTCCGCCATGCTTGGCGGCAGCTCCTGCGTCCTTACCGCCATCCCTCTCGTTCTGCTACCATGGCCCGGCCCGGGCGGCGCCGGGCTTCCCGGTGACTGAATCAGCAGCAGCAGCACCCCCCAACTTCTACCTATTGGCACACCAACAATCACTCACCAGGGAGCAGCGGTGTATTGGGCCGTTGCACCTGCCGGCTGGTGGCGCCTGCCAGCGCACTGGCAAACAGCGCACACAAGGGCCGCCTGGAGATGCAACGCATGGGCAGCAGCGACGCTGCCGAGGCCAGCATCACACTGCAGCAGGACTCCAGTGCCTCAGGCGTATGCACCGGACACGTGGCTGGCAGAGGTGAGGGGCTGTGACACGAACCCTACACAGCCGCTGGGGGGCAGAGGTGAGGGCAGGCGGCAGGTGTGCCGGCGGGGTCCGGGGATCTTCCATCTGGTGTCTGGCCTGACGCGGCTGCCTGCAGGACTGCGCTGGCGTGTCCTGTGCAGATTGGCTCAAGCGGGTGTCTATGCTGCCAAGAAAGAATGCTGTTCACCTGCTGCTGCTGCTGCTGCTGCTGCTGCTACTGGCGCTGCTGCTGCTGCTGCTTGGTCCTGCAGCTGGTTGGCATCAGCACTGGGTCCCAGCACAGTTTTTCCTGGCACACATGTGGAGCTTCGGACACAAGCAGAAGCCACAGGTACGCAGCAGCAGCAGCAACAGCAGCCCATCAGCTGATGTCACCAGCAGCAGACACACATAATCTAGGGGTCCAACTACCTTGCAGTCAACGTCTGGTCATGTTGATCATATGCCACCTCACACATGAACAATCACCAAATACCAAAGTAGGGCCACAGGCCTGCATCACAATCAGCAATGGTGTATTCTTGGCTGCGCATGCAGTGTACCAGCTGATCTCCCTGACCATTGCTTTGAGCTGTGTGGCTTCACAAAGCTAACTGTGAGTTGTGTGGCTGCACAGAGCTGACTGTGAGCTGTCTGACTTTGTAGAGCAAGCTGGTTGCTCACGTCAGTCTTGCTGCGCCTTGCTTTGCAGGACGTGCTCCACCTGTGTTGCAGCTGGGTGACAGACTGTCATCGCTGCTGCGCTGCCCGCAGCTATTGCGGGACGTGAGCGGCTGCCAGCAGCAGTGGGGATGCTGCTGCAGCCGCTGCAACCAACCAAGGTCCAACACACCATTGAGTAAGCCGCATCATGACAGGGGCATGCATGCGCTGCACGTGGCAACAGCAACATGTGGGCTCTTACTTCCAGAGTGTGGGACTTGAGCACACCAGGCAGTGCTATCGGCTGCCTTGTCAGGCATGGCAGGCACTCTGCTCGTTTTCATAGCGACATGGCCCTGCCGTCCTTCTTGCCTGCGGGCTGCTGCTGGCTGCAGTGTGTCTGGCCCCAGCCCTGGCGCTGTGACGTGCCTGCTTGTGGCCGTGCAGCTGGCCGTGCAGCTGCCCATGCATGCAAATGAAGGTGCAGGACAAGCTGATGCTAACACTGGTTGCACTAGGACGGGAAGCAGGTGGGCAGCTGCACATATGTGAACTGTAAAGGAGTTGTGTGCACGTGCAGTGCGAGGCTCGCCAGTCTGGCGTCACCTTCCATCCATGCAAATGGGGCTGAAAGCTTGCAAGCCAGCTGGCAGCACCTGTTCGTCGCAGACAGCTATGTACGTGGGGCTGCTTGTGAGTCAAATCGCTGCCGTACATGTGTCCAGTTCTGTCGTGGAGGCGTGGGGTCAGGCCAGGCACACAGGCCCAGCTGCAGCTTATCAGTATTGGTGACATTTAAGTTGTACTCCAGACACCTCATTGGTCTACAATTACGGTGTTTTTTTGCTGCAGTTTCAGGCCATGAATGAGATTGCTGACTAGCTGACCAAGCTGTTTGAGGCATGGCGGCAGCATGCCATGCTGCTGGGTTTTCCCGAAGCAGCAATCGCCTTGCTCAACCCTGCCATAGTAGCAGCGGCAAGCACTGTGCTGCATACATGTAGCTGCGTAGTTTACTTGCTTTGTGCATGTGCTGTCATGTTTGCTGAGAACACAGTGTCAAAGAACCTGCCAGAGTTGCATGCGTGCTGCAGGTGGTGCTACACGACCTGAAACAAAGTGCTGCACATGCATACAACTGGTGGGCAGTGAAGTGTGCTACCACTCACGGACAGCCATGCGCTGGGGTGCAGCAGCGCGCTTTGCACAGTCATTCATCCTGTTCTGCCGGGATCATGGAAGTGTGATATGTTCAAAGACGGCAGCAGATGGAGCCCCCCCCCCCCCACACACACACACACAACAGGGACGTTGCCTTGCCCACTGCGTTTGGGCGCGTGCTGCGTGGCCGCGAGCATGTGTTGCTGCGTGGTGGTGAGCAGTTTTTTGCACAGTCATTCATCCTGTTTTGCCGGGATCATGGAAGTGTGATATGTTCAAAGACGGCAGCAGATGGAGCCCCCCTCCCCCCCCCCCCACACACACACAACAGGGACGTTGCCTTGCCCACTGCGTTTGGGCGCGTGCTGCGTGGCCGTGAGCATGTGTTGCTGCGTGGTGGTGAGCAGTTTTTTGCACAGTCATTCATCCTGTTTTGCCGGGATCATGGAAGTGTGATATGTTCAAAGACGGCAGCAGATGGAGCCCCCCTCCCCCCCTCAACACACACAACAGGGACGTTGTCTTGCCCACTGCGTTTGGGCGCGTGCTGCGTGGCCGTGAGCATGTGTTGCTGCGTGGTGGTGAGCAGTTTTTTGCATAGTCATTCATCCTGTTTTGCCGGGATCATGGAAGTGTGATATGTTCAAAGACGGCAGCAGATGGAGCCGCCCCCCCCCCCCCCCACACACACACACACAACAGGGACGTTGCCTTGCCCACTGCGTTTGGGCGCGTGCTGCGTGGCCGTGAGCATGTGTTGCTGCGTGGTGGTGAGCAGTTTTAAGAGGTGTGCGTGCCCCGCACTACCGCTCATGGGGCTGAGCTGCGGCGGCGCGTTGACGTGTTCAACGAGGAGTTGGTGGAGGAGGAGGCTGCAAAGTACATGGGCAAGTGAAACGCCGCTCCAGACTTTGTCACATAAGTTTTGCTGAAAGCCACGGTAGCTTGTTTGTATCTGATGTGCACCCCACAGTGCCACGTGCGGCAGTACTGACATGTAATCAGCCGTGGTATGGTGACTATGATAACGAAGCTTGCCATGACAGCAGTGGGGCAATACAGGAAGTGCGTGTCTGGCACACGCAGCTGTCTTTCACCCTGCTTTGCAGCGTGCGCAACACTGACAACGGTAACAGTTCCTTTTGCTCTTCTTTAGAGCGTTGTGTCATGCAGCACGCTTAGCAGCAGGAGGCACAGCAGTGCCTGTCAGCCTGACAGGTGGGTCTTCATGCAACCCTTGCAAGGTGCAAGCACATGTGCTGTACACTGAATTCGAGGTTGAGCTTAGATTTGCTGGACGCGGCAGACACAATTGCCGCAAATGGTTGCGTTTGGCATTATTCAACCACACCCTTTGATCAGATCAGCCTATCTCTCTATCAGGTAATGCAGCCTGCAAACGGTTTGGCCGGGGCCTGCAGTTGTGGGCTCAGGTGTAAACACCCCTAGCCGTCCACGTTGCTGCGCTGTGAAAGTGGCCTAGACTAATTTCCAGGCTGAAATGGATGGTTGAATTGTCATTACAGCAAAGACAAGTTTTGTTGTGGATCACTTGTATCCGGCCGTGCGGACGAACGGCCGTATCGGCAGGCCTTTTTACGACACGAGCGAGTATCTTCCAAGCCACATCTGGGCACCGATACTTTTCAAAAACATACATTATTGATGACGTTAAACTGAATTTTGCGGGCCCTTTTTGCGTGTAATGCATTTCTGATAAGTGGAAGCATTCGTATCGAGACGCATCTTGTCGTATAATCGTTGGTTGCACCATCTATATATCACGCCCTACACAACTTGTCGACACTTTCTCATATATCAGCAAACTGCTCATATCTCTGCACTGATCAGTTCAGTGCTGTCAGTTATCGTCACCCTGCCACCACACAGCACAGCTCACTATTCCAGCTGATATAAACAGAAACGATGGGTTTGAGGCTCCTGATGGCCTTGATGCTCTTTTTAATGTTGTTGTGTGTGTCTGCTGGCCGAGAGCTACTTCAAGATACAGATGCAACAGGGGGCCAGGACGAGGTAAGATGGTTGAAGTGCTAGGTGGACGACCTTAAAACCATCTCTTGCTGTTAAGTCAGGTTTGCTGCCAGCAGAGCTGTGGGATATCGTTGTGGATTTCGTACTTGGTGTACTGCCTTCATCCCGTTCGCAGCAGACGGTTTGTTGTTGGCGACAAAGTCAGCGTATCTTGTACTTGTGGCGTTGCACAAAACCAGCATGGGTGTTGCTCGCTGGGCGCGGCGTCACTTGCCACGCTGACGTGCGCCACTGCGCAGCGATAGAAGAAATCAGCATCAGCACGCTTGCACTTTGAACAGCTCGCATAAATCTGTACAGGAACATACTGACAGTGTGAGAGCACGTCTGCAGCAACGGCTACATACATCATCCCCAGCCTGGAGTGCCTTGAAGCACGTGACAACCATGCCTCCTTGTTGCTTGCAATGCCTTCGCATCAAACAATGCCTGCCCACCCCAACATGCAACAGTTCAGCTGAATGCAAACTCCCTCCCCCTCCCCATGTCCATGCCTGCCTAGATGACACACCCCCCCCCGCCTTGCCAACAGCTTGCCCGCTGCGCGCCGCTGCCGCTCCTGCAACAGGTCATGATCAACACTGCCACCAGCCCTGCCGAGTTCTACCCCGGCTACGAAGGCAAAGGCATATTCCACAACTACAAGCTCCTGTGCAAGCTCCAGATCTGCAGCCCGGGCTGGAGGAGTTCCTGCGGGTCAGGCAAGCTGGGCGACTGCAGGAAGAAGGCCTGCCGCGTGCAGATAGCCACCGAGGGCGCGGTCTGCGACATCAGCCCCTGCGTCCAGGGCAACTGCTACGGCGGCAAGTGCATGGGCAAGGGCGCCGCGACGTGCCCGTCTGCCCCTGACGACTGCAAGAAGGTGATTGCTGCTTCTGGACCGTGCGGGCTGACAGAGACGACACATGTGCTGAACTGCGTCACAGCTGCCTCCGGCACCCAGTACCGCCTACTTGCCCTCACTGCTGTGATGGTCTTTGCAGACAGCGACGCCAGTGCTGGTGCCGGTCCTGTCACTGCTTCATGCGCGTGGTTCATGCAGATGGCCCTGCTCCACAACATGCCTTTATTTCTTGCCGCAACAACACAAAACGGAAATGAATGCGACGTGACGGTGCATGCCGAACTTGGAGCCTGTTCCTCATTGCCTGCCGCCACTCAAATTTGACGGTCAACGCCGTTGCGAGCATGACATTGAGTCGCTTTGCTGCTCGCGTGCTGTGTCGTTTGCAGTACCGGTGCAGCCAGAGGAGCGGCCAGTGCAGGGAGATCTGCCCCAAGCCCAACGGCAGCCCCTGCAAGAACGGCACTGGCTCCTGCGAGAGCGGCGTGTGCATCCCCACCACCCCGCCATGCCCAGAGGACCCAAACAAGTGCCAGAAGTATGTCTACGACCCCAACTCCAGGCAATGCAACCTTGAGGATACGACCTGCACACAGCCCCCGGGCGTCAAGTACTCCTGCAAGACGGTGCGTGCAGCGCTGCTTGCCTGTTGAACTCGTCAGCAGCAAGCATACGCACACGCACCCTGACATCCTGCGGCATCACACACTGCGCAGCTGTCGCCTCCCACCAGCCGAGCAATCGCTGCATCCGCCAGCTAGTTCTGATGGACTCGGAAGAGTTGCATCAGCACTATCTACAGAGCATTTGTGTTGCCTCAGTCAGTGAAAAGCATGTCCATTAACAATGGGTAGTTGTGGATTCAGTCACATGGACTTGCCTACGTTTGTTCCCCTGCACTATATATCACAGGACTAGTTGTTTATTTTTTTGGCGGCGGCTGCTGCTGCTGCCGCTGCTTGCTGCTGTAGCTGATGTGCAAGGAGGGCACTGGCCTGTGTACAGCATTCTCGAAGAAGCCAGACGGTGAACCATGTGAGTCCCTGCACCGCACATGACAACGTACAGCCTTGCTCTGCATGTTTGCAACGCAAATTGACAACGTTTGCATGCAGCCATGTTTACCTTTCAATGTGAGTCCCTACACCGCATATGGCAACGCACACTGTTGTTTTGTAGACATGCCGGACTTGAGGGTTTATGCCCACAGTTTACAGTTAAAACCGACAGCGCACATCATCACACCAGGATGGTGCACGTTTCATCATCATGGTGCACGTGTGATGTTTAGGGGCCTTCTGGTGAAGCTCTGTTGCTAGCTAGCTACCAGACCTTCACCACTGCTAGCTAGCTTCCAGGCCTTTATGCCTTGCGTTTGAACTCATAGTTGCAGTTGATCATGTGTTTGCCGTTTGTTGATTATTTGCAATGAGATGGCAGCGTGCAAGGCGTGTGTGCTACAGCTCCAGCACTGGCTGATGCTATTCATTGCTGCGCTTCTTGTGCTAGTAGATCCTTCTTGCTGCAACCCTAATGGCAACATTTTGTTGCTCAGTGTCAAGTGGCATCGTCTACCTGCTGTCAATATTTGAAAGTCAGATGCAGTGTCTGTGTGTCGCCAGAAACTGTACAACAGATTTATTTTATGTTTGCGCCAAACATCATGCAAGGAAATTTTGCCAGTGCTTGCCAAAAGCCAACTATTTCCTGGCAATGGCCTCATCACAGGTTCCTGATGTCTGTCAGCGGCCAAGCCTTTGTTCACATTCTGAGTTTTGCACAAAGATAAATCTCACTGCTGCTGCTGCTGCTGCTGCTGCTGCTGCAACTACTTGGCTGCTGCATGCTTCTGCTCCCGCAGGTCCTGGCGGCATTTGCATGGCTGGCAAATGTAAGCCGCCTACCCCAACCTGCCCTGACACCTGCCCTCCAAATCCGAACGAATGCAAAGCCTACGTTTGCAACGGTGCCACCGGCAACTGCACCAACGAACAGAAACTGTGAGTCTGGTGTTGGGTTTGGTTTGTTGACATGTTTTGCTTTACATGGATTCCATCCAGTCCCTGTGTCTTGCTTAGGGTTTAGGGTTTATGTTTAGGGTTTAGGGTTTAGGGTTTAGGAAGGCA
Organism: Scenedesmus sp. NREL 46B-D3; assembly: GCA_014080715.1. Classification (NCBI taxonomy): domain Eukaryota; kingdom Viridiplantae; phylum Chlorophyta; class Chlorophyceae; order Sphaeropleales; family Scenedesmaceae; genus Scenedesmus; species Scenedesmus sp. NREL 46B-D3. The sequence continues at coordinate 29,642 of JACERP010000104.1, read as the reverse complement.
TGTCCGCAATGTTTGAATCCTGTTCACCAGGTTTCAATCCACGCCTCCTGGCGATTGTGACGCAAGTGAGGCCGTGTGTGCATTGTCTGCTGAAAAGTGCCTGTATACTACTGCTTTGTCACCTCAATAGCAGAGTTGTGAACATACATGATTCTGTGCAAAATGTAAAATCATTTGTGCAACAGGGAGCAGGCACCTGGGCTACTGGCTGTCATTGGTGTGGGGTAGTTGTGCTTTGAGTGTATCGATGTATGACCACCAACAACATAGTGTCAAGGCTGGATCCGCACAAATTTGCTACCTGGTTTCTCCTGTAAGCACCACCCAGCATCTGATGGCAACCCAAACCACCTGACGCGCTTGCCTGTGCTGCTGCTGCTGCTGCTGCTGCTGCACTCTGCATGCACCTTTTGCTGGGCAGCCTCGACGGCACTTGCTGTAAGTAGCGGGATACGCATGCAACTCTCAGTCATTGTGCAGCTTCAGTATTGCATCCGACTAAAAAACCGCAAGGATACACGTGAAAGTAAACTATTGTGCGCTGCATGCAAGCCCCGCATGCTGCCAGCATTAGGCTAATCAGCAGATACAAATTGCCCCTCAACAGCTGCACATGCCTGTCAACAACCAGGCTAGGTCGGTCTGGACCCATGTTGGTGGCCACACTCACGAAAGCATTATACCACTTAGGCTTGGCATACTCAATACGGCAACACCATCAGACTATAATTAGAAGCCTGCTTGTAGGCAAGTTTGTGCCATTGCATCAACATTCTCGCAACTTTTTTAAATAAAGTGTGTTGTATGAAAGACACTCAAAACTCTGCTGCTGCTGCTGCTGCTGCTGCGGCTTCTTCTGCTGTTTAGGCACTGGCGGCACCTGCCAGCAGGGAGAATGCGTTCCTGCCCCCATTTGCCCCAACTGCCAACCGCCCGCTAGTGAGTGGTCTTCTTTCAGCAAATGACATCTGCCAGTACGTAGAAGTTCATGCCAATGTAGGCCTGTAGACCGTGCCTGTTGCAGAGGGTTTGGCTTTTGCCCGCAGCAAAGAATTTTGCTGTTTGTGACAGTCCACATTGCTGCATCATGCGGCAAGCCAGATGACCTGCATTGTCATCATGGCAGCCTTCAGTACGGCAAGTGCTGATGCGGCTGATGTGTCAGCGACATAGCATGTCCATCATCCTCCTACCTGTGTGCCTTAAACAGCGTCTTGAGCACGTGCTTCCACAACTAGAACTGCTGAAACACTTGATCAACCAGCCTCCCAATTCCTACCTTCTATACCCCACCATCTGACAGCTGCAGCCCACCATCTGACATACCCCACCACAGCTGCAGCCCACAGTCTTGACATACCCCACCACAGCTGCAGCCCACCATCTGACATACCCCACCATCTGACGTACCATCTGACATACCATACCATCATACTTCATACCATACCATACCATACCATACCATACCATCTGACATACCCCACCATCTGACAGCTGCTGTCCTGCTCTGTTGCCTTGTTTATCTTCTTCTGCTGCAATTACACTTCTTCCATCCGCATCCACTAGACCCGTGTCAGCGCTCTGACTGCGACTTCAAAACTGGCTTGTGTGTGACCACAGACAGGTGCGTGCCTCAACTTATCCTGTCATTTAGCTACTCGCAATCCACAAACATTGCACTCACTGTTGCTGTCAGCTGTTTCAGATCCAGAAGTGTGCCTGTGGTGTGTGGTGGTCGCTGCATCACACATGCCTGTTGTATACAGTACATAGGATCTACATGTAGTGCATTGTCTGCCACATAAGGACATCTGCATGAGTGGAGACTGCCTCAAAGGGTGCAAGCAATGCGGCAGCCTGCACATACAGTCGTACATCGTACAGTGCATGGTGCTGTCCATTGTGTTATACATCATGTTCAGCCGCTGAGCAATGCACGCACCGTGGCACGCCGCATGGTGGGGTGGTGACACGCCACTTTACTTGCCAGCCTACCGGTGGCCACAGGCTCCAACCCTTGCTCACCCTAAACTGCATTGCCCGCGCTGCGATGCCCTGCAGGGAGAACACCGTCAAATGTGAGTGGGGCATGGGGCTGACCCCAACTGTTCACCGTGTGTATGCGCAGCTGTCCACGTGCACCTTGAATGCCTGTCGCAACGCCGCACGGGCGTGTTGGCTCCGTGCAGCTCGCAACAAGACAAGCTGCTTGTCTGGACACGCTCCTGTCACGCAGCGACGACCAAGCTTGCGCCTGCTGCCAGATGCAGCGTGGCTCTGCACGTCTGCTTCCCTGATGCTGTCTTGCATGTGGTTTGGAGCCGGCCACGAGTCCTGCTGCACCACACTGACACACACGTGTTTGCTGCATCTCTTGCGGCCTGCTGCAGGTCCCAATGGCCACTGCCAGAACGGCGAGTGCGTCCCGAACAAAAAGTGCCCTGACGACACAACGTGCTCGGTGAGACGACATTCAAGCTCTGCCATCGCGTGCTCATCCAGCGGTGTCGCGCGGTCTCTTTGTTGCACGCAGCCACTGCACGCAGCCACTACCGTGTCACTGTTCAAGTTCACGTCCCAACCACCACTTAGCTGACCCCGTGTGGTATGACCCTGTGCTAATGAGCTTCAGATTGGGTGACCGATTATCTCCAAGTGACATGTAGTGCAACAGGAGCATTTGTGCCACAAGCTATGTCTGCCTCCAAGAACAGTGCCATGCATATTGCTGCTGGCACAGCAACTGCCCACGGGCACAACTGCCTCATTTTGCTGGCATCAGGGAGCACTGATTGTGTGGCTCTGACTTTCTGCCCTGCCAATTATTTTGTCAGAAATTCGTCCTGCTGGCAGATGGCAACTGCTTTGAGTACGCAAAGCCCGCAGGCACCAATTGCAGTGTTGGTGATCCCTGCACAAAGGACGGTGTTTGTGACGGCAAACTGCCAGGAACTTGCACTGGGACCAACATCTGCACATCGTGAGTGCTGCAGCAGCATTGTGCAGACAACTTGTCTGACAACTTGTCTTTTGCGGCGGCCACGGCTGTGTGCTGGCTTTGCTTTGCTTCACATGCCCTGTCAGCACACCACTGCATTCCAATCGACACATCCAGTGAAAGAGGTAAGCAGCCAGTGGGACAGGAGCCACTAACAGGCTCACATTAGGTGGGAAGAGGGGTGGCTGCTATGCTGGAGCTATACGATATGTTGCATTGGCACCATGTACACGCGTGAACATAAGCCAGATGTCTGTTTGAAGCCGAGCTTGTTAAACTTGACAGGTTCAGCTCTCATGGCAGTGCACGTGCGCTGAGCAAATATTGTTTGCCGCATAAGTTCTGTGTGCATCTTCTGTTTGCAAAGAGGCTCCGTGTTTGATAAAAACACATCAACAAAACTTTCCTGCGAACCAAACGACTTTTTGCAGTAACTATTTGTTGTACCTAGCTTGTCAGCTGTTCTTATATATATTTGCATGATGATGCAGGTCATATTTTACCACAGCAGCTACTTCAGCAGCAGACACTGAGTCTGCGACGAACACCGGTCATGCATCCAGCTGGCCCAATACTCATATGCGCAGCACATTCTTGCTGCTACCTCTTGCCTGCAGGCCATCACCCAGCCCTTCACCATCACCCAGCCCAGCACGTGAGCTTGTCACCGCACCAGCATTGTACTTGATATTTGTTTTGATACGAAGGTGTTGTCTCAGTTACTGTCATAGAAGTGCAGTGCAGCTTGGAAGTGCTTGGCGTTTGCATGCAAGGAGGTTGCGGTGCTCATTGATACAAGCAGCACATGTGCTTTCAGAAAGCAAGCAAGCCCTGCACAGGGTAAACGGCACCAGCGACTGCACTGACACCCAAGCCAGCTCACCCCAGTGCATACATGGCAACGTGATGTGATGCGGTGCAGCACCTGCGCCGCCGTCAGCAGTAGCTGTTGTCCTGCAGCAGTAAGCGAGCTGCACAGCTTGGCTGCCCCCTGCCACCAAGTTTGCACAACGTGACATGACCGACACTGCTGCTGTTGTTATTTGTTTGTGCTTCATCTGGTGCAGCCTGCTCCTATAACAAATACTGCAAGGATTATGAGTGCTGCTGTGGTGGCGTGTGCAAGCCAAAGAGGGGGAAACCATGTGAGAAAGTTTGCCTGAAGCCCTCACCCTCGCCATCACCGATGCCGTTACCCAGCCCTTCACCAGTGCCATCACCATCACCCAGCCCTTCACCAGTGCCATCACCATCACCCAGCCCTTCACCAGTGCCATCACCATCACCCAGCCCTTCACCATCACCCAGCCCACCACGTAAGCCTGCCACCGCACCAGCAGTGTACAGACAGGAGACGCATCTGCACATGTGTTACCCAGCTGCAACAGGTTTTGTGCACAAGCAGCTATGCCACTTGTGCGAGCCCAAAGTGTTGTTTCAGTCACTGTCATAGAAGTGCACTGCAGCTTGAAACTGCTTGGTATTTGCATGCAAGGAGGTTGCGGTGCTCACCGATACAAGCAGCACATGTGCTTCCAGGAAGCAAGCAAGCCCTGCATAGGGTATGCGGCAACAGCCACCGCACTAACATCCAAGCCAGCTCACCCCAGTGCATACATGGCAATGTGATGTGAAGCGGTGCAGCACCTGCGCCGCCGTCAGCAGTAGCTATTGTCATGCAGCAGTAAGGGAGCTGCACAGATTGGCCGCCCCCTGCCCCCAAGTTTGCACAACGTGACATGACTGATCAGACAACTGACATGACTGATTGTGTCATGACACTGCTGCTGCTTTTTTTGCTTTGTGCTCCATCTGGTGCAGCCTGCAAAAAAGATTCAGACTGCAAGAACTATGGATGCTGCTGTTATGGCGTGTGCAAGCCGAGGACGCCGTGGAAACCATGTACGTGCGACAATCCCTTACCCTCACCATCACCGAAGCCATCAACCAGCCCTTCACCATCTCCATCACCCAGCCCTTCACCATCTCCATCACCGTCACCCAGCCCTTCACCAACGCCATTACCATCACCCAGCCCTTCACCATCACCCAGCCCAGCACGTAAGCTTGCCACCGCACTAGCATTGTACAAACAGGAGACGCAACTGCACATGTGTTGCCCAGCTGCAAAAGGTTTTGAACATGGCCTTGTGCACAAGCAGCGGAGCCACTTGTTGCGATACGAAAGTGTTGTTTCAGTCACTGTCATAGAAGTGCATGGCAGCTAGAAGCTGCTTGGCGTTTGCATGCAAGGAGGTTGCGGTGCTCACCGATACAAGCAGCACATGTGCTTCCAGGAAGCAAGCAAGCCCTGCATAGGGAATGCGGCACCAGCGGCTGCACTTACATCCAAGCCAGCTCACCCCAGTGCATACATGGCAATGTGATGTGAAGTGGTGCAGCACCTGCGCCGCCGTCAGCAGTAGCTATTGTCATGCAGCAGTGTGTTATGTGTTAAGAGAGCTGCACAGATTGGCCGCCCCCTGCCACCAAGTTTGCACAACGTAACATGCCTGACACTGCTGCTGGTTTTTGCTTTGTGCTCCATCTGGTGCAGCCTGCAAAAAAGATTCAGACTGCAAGAACTATGGATGCTGCTGTTATGGCGTGTGCAAGCCGAGGACGCCGTGGAAACCATGTACGTGCGGCAAACCCTCACCCTCACCCTCACCGAAGCCATCACCCAGCCCTTCACCATCTCCATCACCGTCACCCAGCCCTTCACCATCTCCATCACCGTCTCCCAGCCCTTCACCAACACCCAGCCCAGCACGTGAGCTTGCCACCGCACTAGCATTTTACAAACAGGAGACGCAGCTGCACACGTGTTACCCAGCTGCAACAGGTTTTGAACATGGCCTTGTGCACAAGCAGCGGAGCCACTTGTTGCGATACGAAAGTGTTGTTTCAGTCACTGTCATAGAAGTGCATGGCAGCTAGAAGCTGCTTGGCGTTTGCATGCAAGGAGGTTGCGGTGCTCACCGATACAAGCAGCACATGTGCTTCCAGGAAGCAAGCAAGCCCTGCATAGGGACTGCGGCACCAGCGGCTGCACTTACATCCAAGCCAGCTCACCCCAGTGCATACATGGCAATGTGATGTGAAGTGGTGCAGCACCTGCGCCGCCGTCAGCAGTAGCTATTGTCATGCAGCAGTGTGTTATGTGTTAAGAGAGCTGCACAGATTGGCCGCCCCCTGCCACCAAGTTTGCACAACGTAACATGCCTGACACTGCTGCTGGTTTTTGCTTTGTGCTCCATCTGGTGCAGCCTGCAAAAAAGATTCAGACTGCAAGAACTATGGATGCTGCTGTTATGGCGTGTGCAAGCCGAGGACGCCGTGGAAACCATGTACGTGCGGCAAACCCTCACCCTCACCCTCACCGAAGCCATCACCCAGCCCTTCACCATCTCCATCACCGTCACCCAGCCCTTCACCATCTCCATCACCGTCTCCCAGCCCTTCACCAACACCCAGCCCAGCACGTGAGCTTGCCACCGCACTAGCATTTTACAAACAGGAGACGCAGCTGCACACGTGTTACCCAGCTGCAACAGGTTTTGAACATGGCCTTGTGCACAAGCAGCGGAGCCACTTGTTGCGAGATGAAAGTGTTGCCACTTTCAAAGAAGTGCAGGGCAGCTAGAAGCTGCTTGCATTTGCATGCAAGGAGGTTGCGGTGCTCACCGATACAAGCAGCACATGTGCTTCCAGGAAGCAAGCAAGCCCTGCAAAGGGAATGCGGCACCAGCGACTGCACTAACTTCCAAGCCAGCTCACCTCAGTGCATACATGGCAATGTGATGTGAAGTGGTGCAGCACCCGCGCCACCGTCAGCAGTAGCTATTGTCATGCAGCAATGTGTTGTGTAAGTGAGCTGCACAGATTGGCCGCCCCCTGCCACCAAGTTTGCACAACGTGACATGCCTGACACTGCTGCTGGTTTTGTTGCTTTGTGCTCCATCTGGTGTAGCCTGCAAAAAAGATTCAGACTGCAAGAACTATGGATGCTGCTGTTATGGCGTGTGCAAGCCGAGGACGCCGTGGAAACCATGTACGTGCGGCAAACCCTCACCCTCACCCTCACCAAAGCCATCAACCAGCCCTTCACCATCTCCATCACCGTCACCCAGCCCTTCACCAACGCCATTACCATCACCCAGCCCTTCACCAACGCCATTACCATCACCCAGCCCTTCACCATCACCCAGCCCAGCACGTGAGCTTGCCACCGCACCAGCATTGTACAAACAGGAGACGCAGCTGCACATGTGTTACCCAGCTGCAACAGGTTTTGAACATGGCCTTGTGCACAAGCAGCGGAGTCATTTAAGCCGATATGAAGGTGTTGTTTCAGTCACTGTCATAGAAGTGCACTGCAGCTTGAAGCTGCTTGGCGTTTGCATGCAAGGAGGTTGCGGTGCTCACCGATACAAGCAGCACATGTGCTTCCAGGAAGCAAGCAAGCCCTGCATAGGGAATGCGGCACCAGCGGCTGCACTTGCATCCAAGCCAGCTCACCCCAGTGCATACATGGCAATGTGATGTGAAGCGGTGCAGCACCCGCGCCGCCGTCAGCAGTAGCTATTGTCATGCAGCAGTGTGTTGTGTGTTAAGAGAGCTGCACAGATTGGCCGCCCCCTGCCACCAAGTTTGCACAACGTAACATGCCTGACACTGCTGCTGGTTTTTGCTTTGTGCTCCATCTGGTGCAGCCTGCAAAAAAGATTCAGACTGCAAGAACTATGGATGCTGCTGTTATGGCGTGTGCAAGCCGAGGACGCCGTGGAAACCATGTACGTGCGGCAAACCCTCACCCTCACCCTCACCAAAGCCATCAACCAGCCCTTCACCATCTCCATCACCGTCACCCAGCCCTTCACCAACGCCATTACCATCACCCAGCCCTTCACCAACGCCATTACCATCACCCAGCCCTTCACCATCACCCAGCCCAGCACGTGAGCTTGCCACCGCACCAGCATTGTACAAACAGGAGACGCAGCTGCACATGTGTTACCCAGCTGCAACAGGTTTTGAACATGGCCTTGTGCACAAGCAGCGGAGTCATTTAAGCCGATATGAAGGTGTTGTTTCAGTCACTGTCATAGAAGTGCACTGCAGCTTGAAGCTGCTTGGCGTTTGCATGCAAGGAGGTTGCGGTGCTCACCGATACAAGCAGCACATGTGCTTCCAGGAAGCAAGCAAGCCCTGCATAGGGAATGCGGCACCAGCGGCTGCACTTGCATCCAAGCCAGCTCACCCCAGTGCATACATGGCAATGTGATGTGAAGCGGTGCAGCACCCGCGCCGCCGTCAGCAGTAGCTATTGTCATGCAGCAGTGTGTTGTGTGTAAGCGTGCTGCACAGATTGGCCGCCCCCTGCCACCAAGTTTGCACAACGTGACATGCCTGACACTGCTGCTGGTTTTGTTGCTTTGTGCTCCATCTGGTGCAGCCTGCAAAAAAGATTCAGACTGCAAGAACTATGGATGCTGCTGTTATGGCGTGTGCAAGCCGAGGACGCCGTGGAAACCATGTACGTGCGGCAAACCCTCACCCTCACCCTCACCGAAGCCATCAACCAGCCCTTCACCATCTCCATCACCGTCACCCAGCCCTTCACCAACGCCATTACCATCACCCAGCCCTTCACCAACGCCATTACCATCACCCAGCCCTTCACCATCACCCAGCCCAGCACGTGAGCTTGCCACCGCACCAGCATTGTACAAACAGGAGACGCAGCTGCACATGTGTTACCCAGCTGCAACAGGTTTTGAACATGGCCTTGTGCACAAGCAGCGGAGTCATTTAATGCGATATGAAGGTGTTGTTTCAGTCACTGTCATAGAAGTGCATGGCAGCTAGAAGCTGCTTGGCGTTTGCATGCAAGGAGGTTGCGGTGCTCACCGATACAAGCAGCACATGTGCTTCCAGAAAGCAAGCAAGCCCTGCATAGGGACTGCGGCACCAGCGGCTGCACTTACATCCAAGCCAGCTCACCCCAGTGCATACATGGCAATGTGATGTGAAGCGGTGCAGCACCTGCGCCGCCGTCAGCAGTAGCTATTGTCATGCAGCAGTACGCGAGTATACCTGACAAGTGCCAACAGCTGTTGTGATACAGCAAGTGAGCAGGCTCAAAATGTATCCTGCTACCGCCTAGGGTGTGATTTCACTCTGCTCTTTCCTTGTTTCGCCTGGAATATGGTGCAGCTTGCTCCGAAACAAACCCATGCCCTGCTGGCAAGTGCTGCTGTGGTGGCACGTGCACTGTGAAGATTCAAGGCGGCTGTGAACTCACGTGCAACGACGACGCGTGCAAGAAATCAGACCCAAGCAGGGTTTGTCACTGCATCAAATCATGTTCCTCCAACAATTGTGACGCTGCTGGAGGAAACACTTGCAAGAGGAACGGTGAGTGTTGCTTTGGCCGCCGGGCATGCGCATGCAGCATGAACAAGTAGTGAAGTGCTGTTCTGCCCCACCCTTGATGACATGCATGCAAATTGGTCATAAGAAAGGGTGCCTGTGGTCAGGGTACGGTTGTGCTTCTGTGGTGAGCAGCCTTTTCCCTATGCTGCAACATCACACATGAATGATGCACACCAAATGTGCATGAGTGACAGATCTGTACAGATCTCCAGAGTTGTTGTGAAGCCCGCATGAGCATGCTGTTAAGCCCCAGAACCAAGAATGTACTTCAGTCACACATGAGAGCCCGGTTCTTAAGGAAACTGGCTGCTTTGCTGCTGGCCATGCCTAGTATCTCAGTCTACATCCTTACTGTATGTTGGCTGCTTGTGTGTGCATGCTCTGCCTCCCTTTCCCCCCTTTGGTTGTGGAGAGACATTTTGGACCCCAAGAGCCTTGTTCGGCTCCTTTGCGGGTGGGCCAGTGGCCCTACTTTGGTAATTCTGTAATTCTTACAACATTTTGGCGCCGCCGTGCATTCCATGGGATGCCTACCTGCAGGTGTCTGCTGTTGTGCAAAACTGACTACTACGGCACCAACGTACGGGGGTTCCTGCCCCAACTGTGACGCCCCATGCACCGGGAATGACAGAACATGCACGGGCAACTTCGCAGCCCTGGTTCAAGCCCGGTGCCCTGCAGTTCTGCCGAATCCCCCATACAAGGCCTCCAGGAAACGGTCCAATCCTTAGGACCCCAAACCTCCCAGTCCACAGCCATGCTCCATACACGCACACGGAGCTGCAGGGAGCAGTGCTAGAACGCAGACACATGTGTACACTGTCTGTGGGAGAACGGTGCGTCGCGGCTCTTGACTAGGAAGGGACAGCGCATCTTCCATCTGTACTTGGGATGTGGCATCGCAACCGTACTGTGATCGATGTGTACTGATTGCCCCCCAACGCTTGTGTGAGCTCCATTGTGTGAGCTTGTGCGAGCTCAGCTGTTGCGTCCATGTGTTCGGTCGCTGTGCCGAACATCAACGCCTACAGGCCCAGGTAGTGAGACTCTGTGTCACTTGATGGCAACGCGTGAATTAGCATGCTGTATGTGGCCTTGATGCCTGCTTGGGGTGGTGGCAAGGCACAATTCCCCTCGATAATGTTGCATACTATGCAGCGGTACTACATCTTGAGACTTCTAACAACACTTCTGTGCTTCTGTGGCTGCCGTAAGTTGACATGGCTGCAGTGAACTTGCGCTGGGCTTACGTGGTCGCTGCTGGCTTGCATATTGCCTCATGGTGCAGCCTGCTGCATTTATGTCAGTTCACAGAAAACGCTTGCATGGCACAGAGTTATATGCGCTGCATTCCCAAGATGCGTATGACTATGACTCGATGCGGGTGTCTGACTTCACATGCTGCGCTCACAGCGCTTCAGATTGGTGCAACAATATGTTTCCGATTGTCACCTTGCAGTACGTTGTACGTAGAATGAAGCCAAGTGGCTCCACACTTCGAGGTTTGCTCATAGCGCATGTTTGTGGACCTGCTTTTGTGCGACGCACAGTTTGAATGATGTAGCTGTGCCTGTGGCTGTGCTTTGGCACTTATGCAAGCCCATTTTGCAGGTGTCACAAGAGCTGTTGTTGGAAAGGGGTTGGGGTGGGGGCACATAATTAATTAATAAATTATAAACGTAGAGTGGCATGACACACAAAGGCTTATGTGGTATGGCAATCAGTATATGTTGTCGATGTGTTGTGCCGTGGCTCCTCGTCAGTCACTGCTTCCGGGAAGCATGTGTTCTTGTCATTGAGTTGCTGCGGTGTGCTTGTAGGGCAAGTTGACCGGGACGTCATGTTTGTTCTGCTTTGGCAGCGCCACCACAGCGTATGAACAATGGCCGAGGGCAGTCATGCCAGCAACGCATGGTATGATGCCTTGAACCCAGTCGCAGCGTATGGTTGTTGGAGGATGCATGTGATGCGTTGATGGTTCAGGGAAGGCGGATGGTGTGTCAGAGTCTGAGATATACAGATATACAAAATAGTAAAAAACATATGAGTATCACACACAGATCTGTGTGCATGCAGGTGCAGCTGCGCCTCTGGCAACCAGACCAAGATTGTCCGGCTACAGAGCTAGGCAGCACCGGCCCCAGCATGCTGAGTCAGTGATGAAGATGAATCTGGCAGCTGTTGCCGTGCCTGCTGAGGCTGCATCTGCATGGACACTGTGCGCGCTGATTGGTTGCTTGCAAACATGCAAGGCTTGTTGTGGAGCAAAGGTCGTGGATATGTTGTGCTCGCCTTTTACGACCGGAAGCCTGTGGGTATGTGCCTACAAAGCTGTGGTGTGTTCACAAGGCACGTTGACCAGGTCGGCACGACTGCTCTGCTTTGACAGCGCAACCACAGCGTCTTGGGAAGAGCTAAGGGCATTCTTGCCAGCAACACTTGTTCTGATGACTTGAGCAATTCATAAAGTATGGTTGTTGGAGCATGCATGTGATGCGTGGAAGGTTGGGGGAGGGGGGGGGGGTGGAGACTGGAATGTACAGAGGTACAATGTACCACGAAGTATTTGAGTGTCGCACACAGATCTGTGTGCATGCAGGCGCAGCTGTGCCTCTGGCAACCAGACCAAGATCGTCCGGCTACAGAGCTAGGCAGCACCGGCCCCAGCATGCTGAGTCAGTGATGAAGATGAATCTGGCAGCTGTTGCCGTGCCTGCTGAGGCTGCATCTGCATGGACACTGTGCGCGCTGATTGGTTGCTTGCCAACATGCAGAACTCTTTGTATTTTGTGGAGCAAAAGTCGTGGATATGTTGCGGCTCGCCTTGTTATCACTGGAACCCTGTGGGTATGTGCATACATAGCTGTGGTGTGTTCACAAGGCACGTTGACCAGGTCGGCACAACCACAGCGTATGAACAACTGCTGAGGGCAGTCATGCCAGCCACACATGGGATGATGACTTAAACCAAATCTTAAGGTATGGTTGTTGGAGCATGCATGTGATGCGTTGAAGGTTCAGGGAAGGCGGACGGCTTGTCAGAGTCTGCGATATGCAGCAGTACAGAACATTTGAGTGCCGAAGAAAGATCTGTGTGCATGTAAGTAGCTGTGCCTCTGGTAACCAGACCACAGACTACAGAGCTAGGCAGCGCTGGCCGCAGCATGCTGAGTAGTTGTGAAGATGACTCTGGCAGGTGTTGCCGTGCCTGCTGAGGCTGCACATGCATTGGACTCTGTGCGCGCTGATCACCTGCTTGCAGATATGAGGGCTTGTACAGCATGTTGTGTTTATGTCAGATCACTTGTTGTGAAAATGGGGTGCCTTGGCTCAGCGTCGGTAGGTGCATGTGTGTCAGACTCAGCAGAACGGCTGAGGGCACTCATGTCAGCCACGCGCACGCATTTCATTGGGGGAGGTGCAAGTTTGGCTTGAACAATTCATACAGTGCTGCTGTTGGATCCAAGAGCGTGCAAATGCCCGCATTCCGGATCCGGAAGTTTGGCTTGCACAGTTCATACAGTGCTGCTGTTGGATCCAAGAGCGTGCAAGTGCCCGCATTCCGGATCCGCAAGTTTGGCTTGAACAGTTCACACAGTGCTGCTGTTGGTGTCAAGAGCGTGCAAGTGCCCGCATTCAGATCCAGAAGTTTGGCTTGAACAGTCCGTACAGTACTGCTGTTAATTCCAAGAGCGTGCAAGTGCCCGCATATCGGATCCGGAAGTTTGGCTTGAACAGCTCATACAGCGCTGCTGTTGGATCCAAGAACGTGCAAGTGCCCGCATTTCGGAGCGTGCAAGTGCCCGCATTGCAAGGTTGCTGGGGCAGGTGCAAGCTTGATGGGAAGTGCTTTGTGCTGTGATGTCGCAGCTCACACCGTGCACGTGGAGCAGGCCTGATGCGGCTTATACATGCACATGTGCGTCCAGCAGTGACTCGATGGTGTCGTGGTGACTCCCGGCCTGGTGACTGGTCAGATCCCAGTCTTGTGACCGGTCAGATCCTGTGCCTGGTCCCAGCCTGGTGACCGGTCAGATCCTGTGCCTGGTCCCAGCCTGGTGACCGGTCAGATCCTGTGCCTGGTCCCAGCCTGGTGACCGGTCAGATCCCAGTTTGGTGACCGGTGACCCAGCCTGGTGACCGGTGACCCAGCCTGGCCCAGCCTGGTGACCCGGTGGCTTGGTGATCCAGCCTGGTGAACGGTCAGATCCTGTGCAATGTACATCATGATTAAGCATGTGTAAGCAGATGAGCTTGCATGCACAGGGGGATTGTCACCAATGCACCACGCCGTGTGTGCAACGTGCACCACACGGTTGCATGCGGCTTTGTAACAAGTTGTTTCAGAGTTGCCCACACCCGCTGTACAGCAACATGGTGCCTTGCCAAGCTTTCATAAGTAGCAGCATGTTTCCTTGCCTTGCCCACACCCGCTGTACAGCAACATGTTTCTTTGCCAAGCTTTCATAAGTAGCAACATGTTGCCTTGCCTTGACCACACCCGCTGTACAGCAACATGTTGCCTTGCCAAGCTCTCATAAGTAGTCAATTGCACGCTGCGCACCATGCGATTCTAAAGCCCGCATCTCGCTCATGAAGCACTTGGTTGTAGCATGATTCGACACCCTCCAAATCCCCTGTCAACACCCCGCCACTGGCAACACTCTGACTTCTGGCCAAATGCACCTATCCTTGATTGCTTGCTTGCCTTTTGCTGCTGCGTTAGGGTGCTTCTTCTTCTTCACATCCTTGACTGCGCGCAAGCAGGGATTCTTGCACAAAAACATCTTGTTCACCTGTAACTTTTTCCGCACATGGCATCCCTCTTTTCCAGAGCTGCCAGGCGTAACAAACGAGCCCACTGCTTACAGGCCCATCAGCCACGTGAACATGTGCACAAGTTCAAGACGTTCTTCGCGGTGCAGTTGAGTGCAGTCAAATGGGCTTACCGAATTGAAAATCAGGCAGTTTTTAGCCTGTGTTCAAGCGCGCGTTCGGGATGCGCAGGCCATGATGCACTTGTTTGGCCTGCTGCAAGGCTTTGCTTTGAATTTTCAAGTTGTCAGGCAAGGCACTGACAGTCTCAATGACAGCCAACACTGCTGATGTGCTGTCACTTTTTATATGCATTGTAGGCATCAACTACGATGTTAATGTGGCGAACTAGCCCGTCCTTTGAAGCTCGGTCACACATTCAATTTTTGATGTGGGCGTTACGGTCTGAGGGTTTTGATACAGCATCATACTTTGAATCAGCCGAACCCTGGCTGCTGACCTGGCACTGCCGGGGCCAGTTGTGGAACCACTAAAGTGTCATGTCCATGCTGATTCTTTCATCAAGGTGCCGGATTCACTATTGCCTGCTGGTTTTGTGGAGCATGTCAGTTGAATGAGGCGTGGTGTTGCATACTTTGTGCAGCCTTGCTGTTGGGCTGTGAATCAACGATGTGGGCGTTAAGTGCAAATACAATGAAGCAGTGCTCCCTCTTCTTTCCGCACTACTCTGAGGCAAACATCTAAAAGCTTTGGAGGGCAACATGATGATGATAACAGAGCCTGTTCCATGTGCACGTGCACACCAAAACAAACACAATGTCGTCCTGGCACGTGGGCTAAGCTACAACATGCAGTGCATACCACAGTTTGCTGCTTACTGCCCAACAAGCAGCTCAGGTTGGGATCACACGACATGCAAGCGGCGCGCGGCTGCGACTCAGCACACAGCATCAACGCATGCCTTGTCGGCTCAAGCAGCAAAGATATTGCTGTACACAAGGTCCGACGTGCTGCTGCTTACTACATGGTTCACACTGCAACTTGCACACTGAATTTGCAGCCGGCTGGGCACAACTGCACAACAGCAATGGCATGCGGTTTTTGCGACTTCACAAAATGGTGCTCAATGCAGCATATCTGCATATGAGACCACAAATTGCACGGGTCTTCAACAAGCAGCATCCCTGTGACAGGACCCACTGGCTGTGCAGACGCATTCTGCCTAGCAAGGCCGCACACAGCCATGGGTGGCAGGTGTCACACAGCCATGGGTGGCAGGTGCCGCACACAGCCATGGGTGGCACGCGTGCTGGCCAAAATAAGACACATTGCCTACACACCACAGCAGTGCTTACTTGTAGCATAAACGTATGTTACGATGCCTTGCTGGCTGCACGCGTCATCATGCGTCGCAGTGACAAGTAACAAGAGCCGGGCACACTTACTGTTTAGCCCCATCATCGCTCTGTAAGTTGTTTTCAGCTGTACAAGCACTGCTGCACATGACAACCCGCTGTTGCCTTGCATTCCTTTTCAACACACCCATCAGGTCCAAGCAGTTCCTACTATGCATTTCACCCAACTGCCAAACAGCTCCAACTGCTGTACCTGAGCACAATCTTGTAGCCGCCCACCAGCTGGTACTGCCATACAAGCGGTGCTACTGTTGCCCTACACTCATCCTGATACAGCAGTAGTATTGCCTCACAACACAGATGCTACCGCACTACGACCTGCAACACCGCTGCTCTGCCGTACAACAGCCCTTGCGGACTGCTGCCTGATACTGATCTCAGCCAACGCAATCACACAAAACCGCAGGTGCGGCACGTTCTTTCTCTCCCTCCCAGGGGCAGGATGAGAGAAAAAATTCCTACAAGGGCACATGCACACAGGCAGGACGGCCCCACTGCACAACCGTGGTCAAACTGCCCTCAACACGCTGCGCTGCACAAGGCACACACCAGAACCTGGAGAAAACAACAGGCAGCACGCTACATACTGCCCATGGTCACCTAGACAGATGATGACCACACAACATCCCACAGTGCACTAATCAGAAGTTTTTTGCCATGCCGGAACACCTGCACAGTGCAGAGATGGGACGCAGATGGTCTCGCACCCCTTGCGCATGCATTTAGCTGGCAGCACCAGCGGCCAAGTACACATCACAGCGGGCCCACCATTGAACGGCCCCCAGTGCGCTGAGCAGAATTTTGCCTTGGCGGAACAGCTGCACAGTGCAGAGATGCAACGCTGATGGTATCGGACCTCTCGCGCATGCAATCAACTGGCAGCAACAGCCGCCAAATACACCAGCGGCAAGTACACCAGCGGGCAAGTACACATCACAGCGGACGCAACATTGAAAACCGATGCCCCTGCCTGCCATTGGACTCAGCACCTCCAAAGTGAACGCTGAGCAAGACCTCCGTAAGCCAAGTGCCACTACACAGCCGTGTACTCATCTTCACAGCGGTCCTGTCATAACACAAACAACAACACAACATAGAATGCATAACATGCTTCACCCAACAAGCGAATGGGAACCTAGATCAGGACCTTCACCAATCAGGGCCTTTCACAGCGTAAGCGCAACACAGCATGCAAAGTGGTAACAATATATTTGCAGCTGCAGCATGCATCAAACTGGGAAGCCGGGTGCACCCCGACAAGCATCCACATTGGCAGTACAAGGGGGGACGCGGCATTTGACACCCTGACAACTGTCTGGAACCCCTGTGAAGTGCAGTCAACAGCGATACCACGTGCATGCTGCTGCATTCACCCCCTTATGAGCAAGGCTGAACGACAAAGCAAACCAAGCCGCTGATACCAGACAGCCACAAAATTGTGATTGTGGATGCTGCAGGGTCGCCGTAACCTCTACTGTCAGTTGTCGAGCATCGCGCCAGCAGCAGGAACAACACAGCCACGAGTTGCGGCGCCTCGACAACTGAGGAGCAGCAATGATCAGGGAGTGCTGACAAGCAGCGGGCGACAGAATTCAGCAAGGCCGCCTGCATACACGCAACGCTCAATGCATTGAGCAGTCATATGACCACCTGCACGGCTGGCAGTCCACTGACGCTGCTTAGCCCAACAAAGCCCCGCACGAGCTGCAGCCACCTGATTAGGATCGCAACGTCGGCAGCTGAGGGCGGCAAGGATGCTCCAGAACCCCATCAGCAGTTTGTACAGGGCGCTGGCACAAGCAAGCAGTGTTCGGTGCAGGCACTGCTGGCACCCCAGCCATGATAGCCATCAAAAGGGCGTCTGCAGAGTGCGTCAAACCAGCAAGGCAGAACATGCATGAAGCAACACCAGGTCTGCTGCTTGAAGTGCGCGACAGACTGACCCAGGAAGGAGCTCCCAGCCAGCAGCAAAGCTGCACGCCACGCAAAGTGAAGAGGTGGCCTGACTCGGACACAGTTTGCAAGTTTGCAAAGCACGCAGTCGCCCACCAACATGCAGAACCATGGAGGCCAAAACGTGCAGGCCTGCAGGCAGCAGGCCTGAAGTGCTGGTTTGCGGATGATGTGAGCTGAGCAGCAGCACTGCTAGCTAGCATGCAAGCAGACCCGAAGTGTATGGCTTGAGGATGGTGCGCGCGCAGCGTCGTGTGGTGAAGTGAATGTGATCAGCGGCTGGCAACAAGCAAGTGGGGCTCCTGCAATGCATGCAGGCACCGTGTTGGACGCCCTGTCCCAACCATACAGCCACAATGCAGCCGCAATGCGGCTGTGCACTTGCGGCGGGGGTAAATCCCTGCGGTGTGCACAGGAGCGGGGGACATTCGGCTTTCTTCCGTAAACAACCACACAATCAAAATGCAGCCATCGTGCTCAACTTGGGGCGGCTAATGAAATACTGAGATGCTGACTGGACCCACGTGTAACCAATCTCTGTCACTGCAGCCATTGCTGCATGCGCTTCAACGCATATGGTTGCAGCCATCGCTGACCATCTCTACGCGTCCCGGGCATTTGCGGCACAACAGTGGAAAACAAACCACCAAACAACAACTTGTGTACTGAATGGCCCCCAACGCTTGTGTGAGTTCCATTGTGTGAGCTTGAGTGAGCTTTAATGTGTGAGCTTGTGCGAGCTCAGCTGTTGCGTCCATGTGTTCGATCGCTGTGCCGAACATCATCGCCTACAGGCCCAGCTAGTGAGACTCTGTGTCACTTGGTGGCAACGTGTGAATTAGCATGCTGTATGTGGCCTTGATGCCTGCTTGGGGTGGTGGCAAGACACATTTCGCCTTGATAATGTTGCATACTATGCAGCAGTACTACATTATGAGACTTTTACCAACACTTCTGTGCTTCTGTGGCTGCCGTAAGCTGACATGGCTGCAGTGGGCTTGCGCTGGGTTTACGTGGCCGCTGCTGGCTTGCATATTGCCTCATGGTGCAGCCTGCTGCATTTATGTCAATTCACAGAAAACGCTTGCATGGCACAGAGTTATACGCGCTGCATTTCCCAGATGCGTATGACTATGACTCGATGCGGGTGTCTAATTTCACATGCTGCGCTCACAGCGCTTCAGATTGGTGCAAAATGTGTTTCCGTATGTTACCTTGCAGTACGTTTTATGTAGAATGAAGCCAAGTGGCTCCACAATTCGAGATTTGCTCATAGCGCATGTTTGTGGACCTGCTTTTGTGCAATGCACAGTTTGAATGATGTAGCTGTGTCTGTGGTTGTGCTTTGACACTTATGCAAGCCCATTTTGCAGGTGTCACAAGAGCTGTTGTTGGAAAGGGGTTGGGGTGGGGGCAATTAATTCATTACGTAGAGTGGCATGATACACAAAGGCTTATGTGGTATGGCAATGAGTTTATGCTGTGGATGTGTTGTGCCGTGGCTCCTCGGCAGTCCCTGCTTCCGGGAAGTATGTGTTCATTGAGTTGCTGCGGTGTGCTTGTAGGGCATGTTGACCGGGACGTCATGTCTGTTCTGCTTTGGCAGCGCAACCACAGCGTATGAACAACTGTAAGAATATCACCCGGAGGTGGTGATAGTGGTAAAGATGAGCCCACACGCATCCGCGGTTCCCTTTGCCGTTTGCGACAATTTGGTAGCTCAGCTACCAAATTGTCGCAAACGGCAAAGGGAACCGCGGATGCGTGTGGGCTCATCTTTACCACTATCACCACCTCCGGGTGATATTCTTACATTATGCCCCCCTACAAGGGCCGGCGTCCTCGACGGCCATTATTACTGACTATCGAGGGCACTCCCCTGTTTCGGGCAAATTCCCTTTTGCCGATTCAAATCTCGTCCAGACCGGGGTTCGACCGCCTGACCTGGAACGTAGAAAGGCGATGCCATATCCTTTCGGCCATCGCCCCTGTCTCAGCTACCAAATTGTCGCAAACGGCAAAGGGAACCGCGGATGCGTGTGGGCTCATCTTTACCACTATCACCACCTCCGGGTGATATTCTTACAACAACGGCTGTCCTGCGCCAGAGCCCAGCCTGCTCGCAGTGCCGGAAGTGCATGGCGGCCCTGTGCACTTTTAGCACTGCATGCCGTCACTGACACTGTTGGCAGCACTTGATTTCCATTGACACCAATTCTCCTCTGGAGGTACTCCTGTGGGGGCAATACTGCGTGGAGTAAGGAAGGCGGCTGTGCATGCATGGCCAACTGCCGAAACTTACACACTGAGGCTTTTTCTAGGGGTGGGCCTCCTTTCGAGTGACGGCCCGCGCTGAGCTTTTAGCAATCTTTTCAACTCTGGTGCCCGTTGCGGCGTAGCTGCTTGAACGCACCTTGTAACCCCTTCTTCTTCTTCTGTCCTGCGCCACCTGGTGCGTGACAGTGTGAGTCTGGCGCGTATCATCGGTAGGCGGTATGCTGACCTGACTGTGGCACCTCAGGTTCAACAGGCACAACGGCAGGCTGTGCTGCAAGCAGTGAGGCAGCATTCGCAGCGTCTTGATGCAGCGGCAGCCGCCCAGCTTGGAGCTGCAGTTGTCACCGTTGGTGAGGTGACTGAAGCCATATCTCAGACTGCCCCGGGCAGGTCACCTGGGCTGGATGGAATTCCAGGGGAGTTCTATCGACAGTACAAGACGCAACTTGCACCGTTATTGGCAGCGTTGTATTCGGCTGTTGGTGCAGCACAGCGTGTCCCGCATGGTCTGTTGGATGGGGTTATCTTGCCTGTGCTGAAACCAGGCGGGGATGTCGCTGACCCAGCTGCATATCGGCCAATACAATTGCTTAACTATGACTATCGCCTTCTAGCCAAATTGCTTGCCAATCGGCTTTTGGCAGTGGCAGGTGATATTGTGCACCCTGCACAATCAGCATTTCTGCAGCACCGGCATATTGGTGATAGCATCAGGCTGCTGCAGGCGCTGCCTGCCTTGCTAAATGCAGAGCAACGTATGGCTATTGTTGTCTTTACTGATTTTGCCAAAGCCTATGACACTGTGGATAGATCACTACTGTATGATGTAGCAACAGCGCTTGGGGCCGGACATGGGTTTGTCGGTTGGATGCGCACGCTGCTAACGGATACGCACACATGCGCCACAGTGAATGGTTTTGGCAGTCCTTTTTACCGTTGCGAGGCTGGAGTTCGACAGGGGTGTCCTTTGGCACCTCTGTTATACCTGTTTGTTGGGCAGGCGCTACTGTGCTTCTTGAAGCAGCGCGGCATTGGCATTGTTGCAGCCAGCCAACAGCTTGCGGCGACGCAGTATGCTGACGATGCTGAGGTGTTTTTGCTGTCGCTTGCTGATGTGCCCACGTTCCTCGGTTGCATGGGTGATTTCGCTGCAGCCTCTGGTCAGCGACTGAACCCCGCAAAATCACGTTTGCTGCAGGTAGGGCAGCTGCCAGGAGCGGCGGCTGTAACGAGTGGGGCGGGGCAGAACTTAGGTGCCATGCCAGTGGTGCAGCAAGCGAAATCTTTGGGGGTCGTGTTTGATGGGCGGGGCAACAGCAGTGTGGACTGGGAGGGCAGATTGGAGGTGGTGCGGAGCCGCATGCAGAACATAAGTCGCCTCTCCAAGTTGTCCGCTTTTGGCAGGGCGTTTGCGGCCAATGCTTACGCCTTGTCAACCCTTCTATATGCTGCTCAGTTTGCTGGTCAACTGCCTGCTACAGTGACGGACAATTTGACGCGGTGGACAGCAGCGCTAGTTGATGCTGGCAAGGGCCCTGATGAGGATCTGCGGCGGGCCCCTGGTATCCCAAGCGATTGTATGGCAGCCCATCCTAAGTGTGGTGGTTTTGGTTTGATGCCGATTCAGCATCATCTGTTGTCGCGTTGGGCCTGTGAGGCTCTGCCTTTCCTGCAAGGTGGCACTGCACCTTGGGTGGCTGTGGCGCGCGTTCTTTGGACGCGCTGGGCCCGTACAATGGATTGTTTTACACGCGCCACAGCTAGCAGCCCTTGGGGCATATTGTTATGTCATCGAAGTCATATTTTCCCGGTTGCCCAGGCTGATGTGGTCCTGCCCAAGCCGTTGCGGGTTTTGGCTATGGGTTTGCGCGCCTTGCCGCCGTTGCGGCATGTGGGCAGCCAGCCTTTGGATGTGGATGGTTTGTGCTGGGACGCGCCACTATGGGCTAACCCTATTTTTACGGCGGTACAGACTTGGCAGTGGTTTGACCAACAGCGTGAGGTGGTAGTGGGCTTGGAGCATGCGGTGGCGTTTGGCCTGCTGCAGCTCCCGAAGCTGCAGTCTCTGGGCCAGGCGGTGGTGTTGTTGGCAGAGCTGGACCGAGTTTGTGCTCTCCCTGGGCTCTCGGCACAGCGCTCAGCCTATGAGCGTGAGGTGTGGGGCCCTTGGTTGTGCAGTAGGCCGCAGTATGGTGACCGTCAGCTGGCCTGCCAGCATGTGCAGGCCCTGCTGACATTGGTGCCAGCTGCATGGGTTACTGCTGCGCGGGCGCGTTTCACCGCGGCTGTTGCTGCAGGTGCGCCCATTGCGCAGTTATCTTCTTTACTCCCAGATGACCTCTTGCTAGCGCGGGAGACGATGTGTGCGAGCTTGGGCTGGCGGCGACCAGGTGGCGGTGCTGATGATGTTGTGTTATTGAAGGACCTGACTGTCGCTACTGCCACGCAGCTGCAAAACCTCCGTGCGTTAGAAGCAATTGCTCCCCGTCATGCAGCTTTTGTTGCTAGTGTTAGAGCCCTGGATGGGTTGCCGGCCGTGGCACAGTTGCCACCGGTGCGACTGGTTTTGTCACGGTGGTGGTGTGTGCGGGTGGCTAACGTGTACAAAGAGTCTGCATGGCGCCTGGCCCTGAATGCATTCCCTACTGCTCAGCGTATGCAGACTGCCACGGGATGCGCGGCGTGCTCTGCTGCTGTGCCGGGTGTGGAGCACCATTTCTGGACGTGTCCTGTTGCAGTTGCTGTGCGTGAAGAGGTTGAAGGTCAGCTAAGAGCATTCAACATGTTGCCGGCAGGTGAGAGCCTGCCGTGTCGTGCGGTATGGCTGGCTTGCTCCCCTCATCACAATGTGCACCGACTGGTGTGGGATATGGTCTGCCTGGCATCTATACATGCGTTTGAAAAAGGCCGCAGAGCGGCCTGGGCTGTGGCAAGTGATCTTGTGGTGCCTGTGCTGGTGGAGCAGGTGGCGGTACGTGCGGCACTTGGTGCTTTTTGGGATGCGCTTGCTGACTTTGCCGCTACGGCCAGAGTGCCGCGGCGGAGCAAGAACCAGCTGTTGACCCGGCAGCCGTTTATCTCCTGGCACACTGTGTTGCGGGGTAATGGTCTGCGTGTGGTACGGCGGTGATAGCCACCATTCTGCATGTATTTATGCCCGTTTGCTCTCTGTCAAGCCTGAGACTGGTGGTCCTGCGCTGCAGGAGCTGTACGGTTTGTGGTGCGGCTGCTGCAATATGCAGTTGCATTGCCCCTGCAGCAGCTGCCAGGTACTCTGCTCCCCCCCCCTTGTTTGCTGCCTCGGACCAAGGTATTGACCTTTACTGGCCAACTTTGTCCCGTTGAGTTCAGCCCGCCCGCTGTACTGCACAAGTATGGCCTGCTGTCACCGACACTGTTTTAGGTTAGTCATGCTGCTTGTCCCAATAGAATTCTACACTGCGTGTTGTGAGTCTGACGGTTCTGCCTGCAGAGCCACGTGTCATGTCTCGCGCACAGAGGCTTTCTCGGGGTGGGCCTCTTTTGGGTGACAGTCTGTTTTTCCGCTGAACTTCTAGCAGCTCTCTTTGTTTTCGGGTGTTCGTTGCGACGTAGTCGCCTGTGCACACCATGTAACCCCTCTTCTCTCTGTCCTGCGCGAGTAAGGCATTGCCCTGAGTAAGGCATTAAACTGCTCCGGCTCTGCTTTGCCCACCCGGCATTTGCTGGGCGCGGCCCGCGAGTCGCAAGCGACAGCATAGAAGACCGGCAGCGGCCTTACAGTGCTAGATCTAAAGCAGTCAGCTTTTTTGACGGGCTGGCAGCTCCTGGACCTTGCACTAGGCGAGCAACATCAGTCTGACGTGTGCAGTCGTTGGTGCCGCTTCTCTGGCACCTCCGATACCGCCTAGCTGCCTTCTCGACAACGTCTGGAATTTCAGAGGTTCATCTCGCGGGGCCTTTGTTGCAGCCCTGCGCCATTGCAGGCTGGTGTCGGAGCAGCATCGAAGGTTTGCAGCCCCTGCTGGATTGACGTCCTTAAGGCGTGCAGCCGTCCTCGAGTACGCAGCATCAGCAGTATCGTGTTTCTGTCTGGCGCGCTGCAGCATGTGACAGCCGCTAGCAGGCCCCTGACACAGTAGCAGCAGCAGCAGCAACAGTGTGGCAGAGCTCTGCCCTGTCGCTGCATGCTCCAGAGTCTGGCAGCAACAGTCTCGCTGTGTACGGTTTCAGCAGGCAGTTGGGCTTGGTTTAGGGTGGCCTGCGCCGGAAGGCAGGTGTTGGTTCTGGCAGCTCTGTTATACTGCTGTTGGCAGGGTGTTGGCCTGGTCTAATGATCAGTAGCCATCTTTTACCCTTTTTTTCTCTCCAGGCAGTCTCTGTTGGAGCGGGCTGATGGCATCACATATTGGACGCTATGCTGGGGCGTAGGTGTGTCTGGGCAACACTCTGTTTACGCCCCTACATTGTTGTCCTACTTTGGTGTTGTTCTAGCCTTTTGCCTGGTCTCACTTACTCAGTGCTTTGCATCCCGTGGTTGGTTGTGATGGTGCAGCTGCTTCATGTCCTGTCATTGCCCCAGGGCCCTGCCATGTCATGGTGCAGCCGGGGTTGGTGCAACATGGTTTGCCGCTGCTACT
This sequence comes from Scenedesmus sp. NREL 46B-D3, assembly GCA_014080715.1. Taxonomy (NCBI): domain Eukaryota; kingdom Viridiplantae; phylum Chlorophyta; class Chlorophyceae; order Sphaeropleales; family Scenedesmaceae; genus Scenedesmus; species Scenedesmus sp. NREL 46B-D3. The sequence goes on along the minus strand of JACERP010000104.1, from coordinate 5,166 downwards.
GCCACCCTTCTTCTGAGCGTGCATTGTTGCTGTTGCTTTGATCCTTGCCCCTGGTCAGTTCAAGGTTGTCCGGCTTTGTTGATAGCCACTAGCATGCCACTGCAATATGTGGTTGCAGTGTCTGATTCTCAGCCCTACAATCTTTTGCTGCTCAGTTACCCTCTTGTTGCCTCTAGTCCTCATCACCCTTAACGGGGTGACGCCCGGGGTGGTGTAGTGACTTGAGAGCCCAGCCTGCTCGCAGTGCCGGAAGTGCATGGCGGCCCTGTGCACTTTTAGCACTGCATGCCGTCACTGACACTGTTGGCAGCACTTGATTTCCATTGACACCAATTCTCCTCTGGAGGTACTCCTGTGGGGGCAATACTGCGTGGAGTAAGGAAGGCGGCTGTGCATGCATGGCCAACTGCCGAAACTTACACACTGAGGCTTTTTCTAGGGGTGGGCCTCCTTTCGAGTGACGGCCCGCGCTGAGCTTTTAGCAATCTTTTCAACTCTGGTGCCCGTTGCGGCGTAGCTGCTTGAACGCACCTTGTAACCCCTTCTTCTTCTGAAGGCAGTGTAACCCCTCTTCTTCTTCCTTCTTCTGAAGGCAGTCATGCCAGCAACGCATGTTATGATGACTTGAACCCATTCTCAAAGTATGGTTGTTGGAGGATGCATGTGATGCGTTGAAGGTTCAGCGAAGGCGGATGGTGTGTTAAGAGTCTGAGATATACAGATGTACAAAATAGTAAAAAACATATGAGTATCACACAGTAAAAACATACGAGTTTCACACACAGATCTGTGTGCATGCAGGTGCAGCTGCGCCTCTGGCAACCAGACCAAGATTGTCCGGCTAGAGCTAGGCAGCACCGGCCGCAGCATGCTGAGTCAGTGATGAAGATGAATCTGGCAGCTGTTGCCGTGCCTGCTGAGGCTGCATCTGCATGGACACTGTGCATGCTGATTGGTTGCTTGCAAACATGCAAGGCTCTTTGTATTTTGTGGAGCAAAAGTCGTGGATTTGTTGTGCCTCGCCTTTTGTGACAGGAAGCCTGTGTGTATGTGGGTACAGAGCTGTGGTGTATTCACAAGGCACGTTGACCAGGTCGGCACGACTGTTCTGCTTTGGCAGCGCAACCACGGCGTCTAAAGAAGAGCTGAGGGCATTCTTGCCAGCAATACTTGTGCTGATGACTTGAGCAATTCATAAAGCATGGTTGTTGGAGCATGCATGTGATGCCTGGAAGGTTGGGGGAGGGGGGGGGGGGTGGAGACTGGAATGTACAGAGGTACAGTGTACCACGAAGTATTTGAGTGCCGCACACAGATCTGTGTGCATGCAGGCGCAGCTGTGCCTCTGGCAACCAGACCAAGATCGTCCGGCTATAGAGCTAGGCAGCACCGGCCCCGGCATGCTGAGTCAGTGATGAAGATGAATCTGGCAGCTGTTGCCGTGCCTGCTGAGGCTGCATCTGCATGGACACTGTGCATGCTGATTGGTTGCTTGCAAACATGCAAGGCTCTTTGTATTTTGTGGAGCAAAAGTCGTGGATTAGTTGTGCCTCGCCTTTTACGATTGGAAGCCTGTGTGTATGTGCGTACAGAGCTGTGGTGTATTCACAAGGCACGTTGACCAGGTCGGCACAACCACAGCGTTTGAACAACGGCTGAGGGCACTCATGTCAGCCACGCGCACGCATTTCATTGGGGGAGGTGCAAGTTCGGCTCGAACAGTTCATACAGTGCTGCTGTTGGTGTCAAGAGCGGCAAGCGCCCGCATTCCGGATCCGGAAGTTTTGCTTGAACAGTTCATACAGTGCTGCTGTTGGTGTCAAGAGCGGCAAGCGCTCGCATTCCAGATCCGGAAGTTTGGCTTGAACAGTTCGTACAGTACTGCTGTTGCTTCCAAGAGCGTGCAAGTGCCCGCATTCCGGATCCGCAAGTTTTGCTTGAACAGTTCATACAGTGCTGCTGTTGGTGTCAAGAGCGTGCAAGTGCCCGCATTTGGGAGCGTGCAAGTGCCCGCATTGCAAGGTTACTGGGGCAGGCGCAAGCTGCTTGATGGGAAGTGCTTTGTGCTGTTATGTCGCAGCTCGCACCGTGCACGTGGAGCAGGCCTGATGCAGCTTGTACATGCACATGTGCTTCCAGCAGTGACTGGATGTTGTCGTGGTGACTCCCAGCCTGGTGACCGGTTAGGTCGAGCCTGGTGACCGGTCAGATCCTGTGCCTGGTCCCAGCCTGGTGACCGGTCAGATCCCAGCCTGGTGACCGGTGACCCAGCCTAGCCCAGCCTGGTGACCCGGTGGCTTGGTGACTCAGCCTGGTGAACGGTCAGATCCCGTGCAATGTACATCATGATTGAGCCTGTGTAAGCAGATGAGCTTGCATGCACAGGCGTTTGTCACCAATGCACCACGCCGTGTCTGCAGCGTGCACCACACGGTTGCATGCGGCTCTGTAACAAGTTGGTTCAGAGTTGCCCACACCCGCTGTACAACAACATGTTGCCTTGTCAAGCTTTCATAAGTAGCAGCATGTTTTCTTGCCTTGCCCACACCCTCTGTACAGCAACATGTTGCTTTTCCAAGCTTTCATAAGTAGCAACATGTTGCCTTGCCTTGACCACAACCCGCTGTACAGCAACATGTTGCCTTGCCAAGCTCTCATAAGTAGTCAATTGCAAGCTGCTCACCATGCGATTCTAAAGCCCGCATCTCGTTCATGAAGCACTTGATTGTAGCATGGTTTGACACCCTCCAAATCCCCTGTCAACACCCCGCCACTGGCAACACTCTGACTTCTGGCCAAATGCACATATCCTTGATTGCTTGCTTGCCTTTTGCTGCTGCGTTAGGGTGCTTCTTCTTCTTCACATCCTTGATTGCGCGCAAGCAGCTATTCTTGCACAAAAACATCTTGTTGACCTCATCATCATCATATTACCCATTCAAGCCATAGCATCAGCGCCATCGGCCCCGCGCCCCACTGGAGCGGAAAGAGAAGGGAGCACTGCTCCAGAATGCTTGCATGCATTGCGCACATCCCAAGACTTGACAAGAAAAGCAGCAATACACGGTGACACCATCCGACATCTTCCAGAACTGCCACAAATAACATCAGATACAAAACGCAACACCTTGATTGACGAATCAGCCATGGACAAAACGCTGCGCAACTTTTCAGCGCAACCAGGCAGGGATCTGATCTCAGCAAACATACTATCCCTCTGAGCAGAAGTAGCAGGGCAATCAAACATGAAGTGTGACAAAGACTCAACTTCTGCACCACAACAAGGACATCTTGAAGTGGAATTAGCTCTGCGACCGCCAAACTGACTAGTACGCTCATGTACACACAAACAACCCATACGAACACGCAAAAGCAATTCAATACCACGTGGAATTGCCACTGAACACAAATACGGCCTAGGCCTCCTGAAACCCATAGCATCAACATGAGTGGGATGCACATGAGCCACATACCGACTCAGAGTGGAGTGTTCCAACGTTTCACATGCAATCCTTTCAGCATGTAGTGTCCTGACCTGCTTGTTGACATGGCTCTTGCACGCACTGGCTCTGCCTTCCGCGGTCACAACAATCACACCATACTTGCACAGCAGGCTCTGCACATACTTGTGCCACGGTTTCACCGCCACAGCACCACTAGGACGCCTCCATTCAGCTGTAAACACTTGATTTGTCAGCCGAACGCCCTGCATACGCTGAATCCTGTAGTAGTACTCCAAAGCCCTCTGATGAAGCCACATATGTAACGGTTTCACACCCCACTCTGCCAAGAGAGCTGAAGAGCATGGGCGCTCCTTGCCACAGCGCATTGCGCATTTGATGATGTCTGTCTGCACTTTGTCAATCAGCTGCAGTTGCCTAGCTGTGGACGGAAACCAAACCTCACTGCCATATTCAACAATGGGACGGACACACGTCAGCAACAGTATGGTTTAACCTCCACACTGATGCTGCGGCTCTTCCAAATTGGCATGAGCGCACCCTTCACACGTTGCACCTTAGCCAGCATCTTCTCAAATGTGTGGTCCATGTACAGGTATTGTTGAACCACAGGCCAAGATAGCAGTACTCCAACAGGCACAGGGACATTGTTCCAAACAATGCCGGAGTCGACCAGCTGGCTGGTCTGTCTTGCTGGCAGCACATGCATGACGGCAGACTTCAAGCTGTGGAGCTTGAAGCGCCACTGGCAACTGTAATGGTGAATAGTTGCAGCCACAGCCTGAACTTCAGACAGAGACCCGCAGACAGCAACAAAGTCATCAGCCTGCATGGCTGCCACAACTTGGTCTGCAGGTTCCTCACGAGGGCCCATGAGGGTAACGCCAGGGTGCTTTGCATGCACGTCACGCAGCAAGTCGTCGATAAACAACAGGTACAGTGTGGGCGAAATAACATCACCCTCATGCAGGCCAAGGTCGCAGGTGAACCTATCCGTGGTGCAACCCTCATGAGACACCACACGCTGCGCGCCCTGATACAAGTTGTAGAAGACAGGGAACATCTTGCCACGCACACCCTTATCCCACAGCTTCTGGAACAAGCCATCAAGCCAGACCGTAGGGAATGCCTTGAAGGTGTCAACAAACAACACATATGACTCCTTTCCCTCAGCTTTCCTGCCATTAAGGACCTCGCTGAGCACGCTTTGATGGTCAGCACAACTGCGCTTGGGGCGGAATCCGTTCTGACTCTCGTGCAGCAGCGGCGCCGCTGCTGCTGTAGCAGCAGTTGCGCGTGGCTGCTGCTGCTGCTGCTGTTGTGCTGATTGCTGGCCTTGCTGCTGCTGCTGCTGTGCTTGTGTTTGCTGCTGCTGCTCCTGCTGCTCGCCCTCTGCAAACTTGATAAGCGCTGATTGAGGACGCTGGTGTAGAACTTATAGAGCACGCTGAGCAGGGTGATGCCGCGGTAGTTGCCTGGGTCTGTCAGATCGCCCTTCTTAGGCATGCTGACGACTGTCCCCGGCACCTGATGTACCTGCTCAAGCTGCCACATGAGGCTGCAGTACTGCAGCAGCATGTCTGCAACTGTGTTGCCTCCGTACTTCAAAAGCTCGTTGACAATGCCTTCCTCTGCAGGGTTGCCAGCTTTGCCTGTGCGTAGACGCTGCAAGCATGCAGAAACCTCGGCGGCAGTGATGGGCAAG